>OZ012660.1:111791050-112391050 GCA_963942545.1 Oxycera nigricornis | reverse complement strand
AGTTTTTCGTAATTTATTTTTTAGATGTTCGAATCATTTCGAAATGCGTCAATCGAATTTTTAGAGAAATATAAATTTTTCGACATTGTTTTGAATCGGTTTAAAATATTTCAGAAGTATCATTGCGTAATTTATATAAATAACTAATAACATCCGGATTTATTTATACAATGCCAATGGTATGTATATTAGACTAGCGTTGCAGTTGGAATTTTGAAAAAATAATGTATATAGAAGCGAAGAAAGATGTTTCACTCTTTTATAAATGAAATTGAAATACACGTTTGATTGTAATTGATAAAATGAGCCCTCATTGTAGTTATCATAATAAAAAAGAATAATGCAGATTAGAATGCAGAAATACATTAATATTTTTAGAATCCATCCTCCTATTTTTAGAATCTATCCTCATTTAATCATGGGTTTCATCCAGCGTTATATGCCCAAAGATTAGTTTTTTTTCTTCTATCAGTTGGATTTACTATAAAGTGCAAAATATGAGCAGAATATGTATATCAAACTTTTTTCGGGAAATAACTGGCCTAGAAGAAATATAGAAAAATCTTATATGTATACTCCCGGTTTTTTTATAACACTAGAACGGAAATATTAAAGAATTTAACTTTAAAATAAAAAGAAATTAAATTTCAAACTAATAAATTTGGTTTTGAATTGTTGAATATAGGAGCGATATAAATCAAATTAGTCAATAATTAACATTTAATCAAATTTTGCAAATTATGAAATTAGGACGTTAACCAAATATTTTTCTTATTTTTTGAAATTTTGACGAAGAAACTAACCTTATAATGGCAAAAATTAATGGCGGGGTTTCTATTGATTTCTATTTACTAAACTATGCCCAATCTCATGAGCCTTTTCTCAAGTTTTACGCTCAATTTTTTAACTTATTTCTTAACACAAGAACTTGGAGAACGATATTAGTTGATTAAGGGGGATTCAAGGAAAGAGAAAAGGGTTCAAAGAAATCAGGAAAACAAACATTCAAAAGATTCCAAATCAATTCGGAAGAAAATTATTTAAATTCTGAAAATTATTGCAACTTTTAACGAATAATGGTCGAGTCCAGTTAAAGTTTAAAGTGTAAAAATAATATTTTCAATCATTCATAAATTGGTTGACGGTTTACACATGTATTTATTATTTATTATGAAACCTACACCACTTTTCACTCGAATATCAGATTAAATCGCTGATATCGATAAATTTACTTTTATTATTCCTGGTATCCAGTTGTTGAAAATAACTCTGGGCATTAAATTTACAAGCACCCCACTTTTTGACTGTTCACTAATTGCATGCATTTCTCAATCACATTTAAATGATAATAAATGAATGGTACATAGAACAAACAATATGGTATTTACCGTTGCAATAAGGAAGATTGTTATGACGCCTATACATCATATCCATGTACCAAATAGATTTCGATGCTGTTTTATCAGTTATTTCCCAGACAGCTTTCCGAGGGCAAGGAAAGAGCTTCCTCACTCACTTTTGTCCTTGTTACCTGTTCTCGGTATCGTGTTTCGTATTTAAAAATGTCGCGCGCGACAACAATGATAGTCGATTTATTTAAAACATAGCACCTACTTATATCAGCCAATTGTAAAATCTATAGGTAGGATCGTACACCGTCACTGGATACAATAAAAGATGTTGGAATAAGTGGCGAAAACAGCACGAACGGGATAACTGGTAAAAGGTCGTTACTACGGGCGATGAACTAGTTTTAGGAGTTACGATGGTGCGACGAGGCATATGAAAAGTGATCCTATTACCTAATATTTCATCACTAGAGTAACAACGAAAAGTGAAAGGAGTTTTGTACTTTACAGATACTTTGCCTAGCAACCAGACTTGCACCGTGACGACGAACGGTAGAATTACAACTGATTCCGAAATCAAATGTTATCCTAGCAATATGCGAGTCTATCCATCTTGTCGTCCATCATCACTTCGAATCAACATCCACCCTAAATACTCCATCGCAGCTTCCTGAAACTGTGGTATGGGATAGGGTGCGCCTGAGAACAGGAAGAGGATTCGCTTATTTGTCATACCAACGGAAACCAAACTGCTCGCGGGGACATTCGGTTGAAAATCATAGTAAGATATTCTGCTAGTATTTCGTATATATGTAAAAAGGACATGTCACGAACACAATAAAATTATGAGATCCTTAAACGCAATCTGTAAACACGAGCCCGATTCAGCTTACGCTCTCTCGCTTGGCATCATCCATCCTCAAAAAGTTATTTGAATGAGAGTAGCGACCAGTGATTCTACCGAAGGACACTGAAAGCAGAACAACAGAATTGCCTTTATGGAAAATCGAGAAGTGCAGGTGAAAGTGATACCCACCGACAAAAATCCAAATACCCTCAATGAAACATAGAAACCTTCAATTTGAAGTCATCCTTGCTGGTCGATATACAAGCACTTACCGAATATCGGGCGTGCGTGGCCAATGAGAAGCGAATTCAAGGAATAAGGGACCTCCCACAGACTCGAGTACAGCCAGGATTCTGGAAATTGATGCTGGTTGGTAGTTCAGTTCAATTCGGTATAGTATTTTGTAATGATTTGCGTTGCGATTGAGGGAGGAGCACTCTGAAATAGCTTCATGTAGGAGGAATGCGGCTAAAGGACCGTTTTAGTTAGGATGCTGTTCTGTGGGATTTTGTGTTGTTGAGCACAACAGAATAACATAAATTTTCGGATTAATCACCAGAGTTAAACTGAGTTTGTTTGTTTGTTTAGTGCTTTGATCTGCTAAATGTTCGACAGAATATATATATAAAAAAAAACTAAACAGTTTTTTACGGTTCGCTGGTTTGATATTTTAACTAATAAGCACAGTGAAAAGTTGGATGTTTGGAATAAACTTTATTGACCTAAGAATAATTTGTTAGTTTATGGTTTATGAGGTTTATGTGAATAATTGTGTGTTATTTGACCGAAGCAAGGATGAGAGTTTACATTAAGTCGGAGGACCGACAAACTTTTCAAACAACAGGAATTCTCGTCAAATTTACTTTAGAGCAATATAGTGATAGCACGATAGTATCCTAAGAAACAAGATTTGTAGGATGGAAATATCCAAGAAAGCTTTCATTTATGTGTCTATGGTTTGTGATCAAATCTGTTATATTATAATTTAGAATTTAAGTACATTTTCGAATCGATATATGCGAATTTTATGAGAAAAAAGGCAAAGCAATCTATTTTTCATGTGTAGATTGTCCAAGAAAAGTTATAAATGTGAACCAACTGCCTCCACTGTGTGCAGTTTTGAAATGATGTCGAAAAAATTACCTTCTTATCTTACCATTATTTAAAAAAGCTATCACACTGCTAGGTGCTGCAAAGGCCAAACTTGATCATAGAAGCGAGAATGCCGTATAAGTTTCGAAGAAATGTTTAAAGAAATAGAAACTGTAAAGATAATGACAAAACCGTTTCGAAACAAACGCTTGTATCTTGTAAAACCAAAGCTGTAATTTAACGACTGACACCGTTGAAGATAACTATCGTGTGTTGTTCTTCATACTATTCGTTGACTTATTCAGTACTCTTCAAGAGTGCCGTTTTTTCAAACATCAGAATATTTTACAAAACTTCTCATGTCTTATTCCGGAGTGAATGAAAACTTTAGATAACAATTCTTCGCAACGTACATTTCAATTTTACAAGACAAATCGCTTGGAGTATGGAAAATCCGTCGAGGTAAAACAGTGCAATGCCTACCAACTTTTGGAAACCACAACTCCACTTTGGGTCGTCTCAAAGCCACAATGGCAGAAGATTGTTTGAACGGATTAGCTTCCCCAAGCGTGAATCACGATATCAATACAGAAATCGATACAATTATTAATGGGTTTTTTCTGTACTTCAGTTCATTTATTCATTGAAACAGTGGAACTTTGTAATTTTGAATATTGTACAAATGTATATTAATTTTACATTAAATGAAGTGGTAGGTTTCAGAGGACAGTCTTGGTTTACTGCATGAAATTTCAATATTTTTTTTATTTATCAAAATATTTATTAGAATGTTTTGAAACTTTTATATAATAAAGTGTGAGCTTTGAAATTTACAAAAAAAAATTTTTAATTTTTTTCCAAACATTGCGACAAAATGGCGGCTATAATGGAACCCTATTTAAAACAGAATGACAAGATATCTCGAGTTAAGTAAGTATGAAACCAAAAATTCCAAAGGTATTTTTAAATAAAAGTAGGTGGCTATGATCGGGACTTGAACATTTTGGGTGAAAGAAAAACAAACAAAATGGCAGACTTTCAATTTTTCGACCATTTTGTTGCAACTAAAATTAGGGTTAAAGATTTATTAAAAATTCTGATTCAAGTTCGGACTGAAACTGTATATGTATTTAATAATTCTTTAAAATTTCGATCCAATCGATGAAATAGATTTATCAAAATCATGTCAAACAGGTCAAAAAGCGTTATTTTGAGAAAAACGCGTTGAAAGCTGAAACACCTGCAAAGTGCGCTCACACACGCTCTATTGTATCGCGTATTTCTGGGCTTTGCCGACCAAAATGAGAGTTTGTATACTTATTTTACATATAAATAGTACCGAAAAGTGATGTTTTTGGAAAATCGATATTTTGAAAAAGATAAACTCAGACTGCCCCTAGGTATTCTTTTCCCTCCCTTATTTAAAAAAAAAATACTGCGGTCAGGCCAGTTACAATTGAGGCGCAGTTTTGCAAAAGGGTATAAGCGCCAAAATCGAAAAAATCAAGTTTGATATCGATTTTCATGTAAAATTTCACGAGGAATCGAATGGTCACGTTCCGGTTTGTCGAAACGGGATGAATCCCGCCTTGAAAGCAGGAAGTTTTTTCAAAACGGTACTAGTTCTATAGTTTTTTCAAAATGTTACATATTTTATATACTTTTCCTATAAATAAAATTGATACCAATGTGTCAACAACATCACAAAACAGTGAGATTTAAATTAAATCAAATCAAATAGCATCAATAGAAAACCCATCTCTTGCGCTAGGGTGGAAATGGTTTTGCAAAACGGTATAGAAATCGGATGTATACCGTTTTGCGAAACCTCCCCAATTTCATAGTTAACTTTCCATCTGATGGACCAGGTAATTGCATCATGTTGATAGATAAATACAATCTCGCTACATTCTAGATAATTTAGCAACAATTCAATTTTTCAAAAATGAAAATGCCAACAGTATAATTGTTTTTTTTTTGATTCCCGAAAATTCAGCTTTTTGGAACTGTACGCTTTTGTAAAACTGTGCCTCAATTATTAACTCTTTCTAATTTGGAAATATCAAACATTTGAATAGTCACAAATCATGAATAGTGTACACGCTCATATAGAGAAAGTGCTAAACTCATAATTCCAATAATTTATTTTAAGTAAAAGTAAAAATAGCACTAAAGAAGAGGGAACTCTCACCCTTGAAATATATATATGTTATTATAATATAAAATATTTGCGTTTGGAAAAGTTTTACTTAAAATAAATTATTGAAATGGCGCAAAAACACCGAGAAAACGAAGAATTCATAATTCCACTTACTTATGATTGACCTTATATGGAATGAATTTATCGTGATATCAATTTGTTTGGCTTCATTTGATTGCCTCCTACTTGACGGTTTAACCGGGTGGGTTGCGTTAGATTCATCTATTCTTTGCCTGTAAACATTTTGACTCAAAAGAGAATCCCTACACAAATCATGTACGGTTTGTATACACAGACGAGCTTTGTTGTACGATAGTAGGTAAAGATTAGATCAAACAACTTGATAAGATATTAAGGGAGCAAAGAGGAAAAATATGCTTGTAGGGTCACTGCTTACAATTGATGTTTTTATTGAGAAACGTACTTATCTATATCAACCTGGGAAACGTAGCAACCTGTGCATCCGTGTAAGTGAATGCAATGATGTAGAATGCTCTTGAATGGATTGTTATCAATATTTCATACAACTTATCTAACTTTACTTTCTGTTGGGTTCGTATCATATTATTCACTGTAGTACATATTAGGAAAGGATTGATTTGAATAAATCTTGTAAACGGGGCTAAATTTTTTTCTTTTAATGAGCATAGTAAATTGGGTCCAGTTACAGAGCCCGATTATTTGATCTGTAAAAAAAAATCTTATTAGACGAATGAACGAATAGAAATTTATAAAATATCAAGTCGGTAGGAAATTCTGATTATACCAGCAATTAAAAGCGGATAAACCACGCATAATCACTCAGACGTCTAATTTGGTACCTACGAGTTTCACAAATTAAGACTACATCACCCTCTTTCAATCAAACATGTGTACAATTGTTACCTTAAAAGCGACCCCCGAGAATCCATGTGAAGAAGGTATCAAATTAATTTGAGATTTTCGCTTCTTACCTACAAATGATATCAACAATCACCCACCTTTATCGGATGAATCTCTAAGCATTGCAAATAGGGATAACGAAACTCTATAGAACAGTGTACTATTCCGAAGGGGTGGGCTTGTTCTGACCGAGAGAATTTCATGCACCCCCTCGTGAGATGCATCTATTCGAACTGTCGGAACACGTGTATCTATCAGGTATATGAAAATTAAATCCTCTCATTGTAATGAGCCTTCGATAAGTTCCCGTAATTTGTAGCAAGTTGTTTAAAACAGTCGACCAGCTATTGCGACCGTAATTTTCTGCTATCCCTGAAACCCTTCGAAGGGATATTTTTGGTGGAGGATTAAATTCGGTTGTGATGCGTTTGGTCGTCAAGATACATACGTTAATTGAAATCGACAATAACGGTGCGATCTCATTATTTTCATTTGGTCTTTGATTGAGTAATAGGCGAAATTAAAATATTTTTTATGTGAAATTTTGATATTGTGTGTTGCTATTCCTTTTCTAGATTTGAAGAAGTTGAATCACTAATCCACTAAGCACTATTTTTTTGTTGAATGTTCAAGAGGTTTGAAGTTTTCTAAAAAGTTTCTCAGTAGGCTGCATCTTTTGGAATGTTTCAACTTTTCATTATTTCTCTTGATAATTATTATCCTTTCAAATCATTTCAAAGAACCGTTATCCATAAACATGTCGAGGTCGACTGCCGAAGAAATATGTTCACAAATTTGAGAAATTTTTGTAGAATTTTTCATTCACAATAAATATACATTATAGGTGAAATTTTATTTTAAAAATAAATTATTTTTGAAGTAGCTTTGTTTGTAGAATACCAATTAAGGGGTTGCCGGTAAAGACCATATTCGCCACATGAATAGAAAAATGAGTAAATTGATTTGTCGAGTACAAGTCGAATAAATTACGAAAGCAGTGGTGTTTTTTTGACGCCAGGAGACTTGAAAGTAAAAAAAATGTCAGACATAATTGATTTCTTGTTAATTTTCCCAAAAATCTACGATTAACCCTTCAATTTTAAAAATTTATTTCAAACAAAATCAACACATATTATTTTTGGTAATTTATTTCAAGAATTCTTATTCGATTTTTATGTTGAAGTCGTTTTAACTTACTTTTCGCGATCGTTGGTAAGTCATATGAAATGTTTTTGCTGAAATTTGTGATTTTGGTTGAATTTTTGGATAGTGGTTTAGGGAAAGTCATATACGAAAGATAAGTAAAAGTATAAGGTAACTACTATATTTCAAAAAATTTAATATAATTGATTAAAAAAATGAGTTCAGAGATTGAATGTGAACGAGAAAAACAAGGACTCCGATATGCATTTAAAAACGAGTATACACAAGAATATGTTAGTAAAATGCATAATAACCAGCACGCGTCGTATTGCTATACTAGTTGGAATAGACTGGTCTAGCTAAGTCGAGGACACTTTTGGCATATTTTGTTTATGTTTAATACAAATTAAACCTCCTTCTTCCTTTGCTTAGTGCAGCAGTATTTGGGAATGTATTCGTATTTACGTATATGATACTTTACAGGTGATTCGTGAGCTTCCATTCTTGATGAGTTTTTGGTTGTTATCCGATACTACACTCCTTTTTTTCATAGTTTAGCTGAATTTAGCTTAATTTTTTCATTATAACACAATATTTTACGAAAGTTAAATTTTCTAATTTAATATACAGTAGGGCACGGTAATATGAAATATCCAGTAAATGAAAACACACACTCGATCTTATATTGTGAACTGGCTGGAAAATGTATTCTGTACTGAGAACTTCAAATTCTTTTCATGATCAATGAACAGTTTCTCGAAGATTCCAGGAGGTTTCGAATTGACATTGTTCTTGTTGTTTTTGAGAATTTTATGTTTTGAATTGAATAAAATTAATTTTTATTCCTTTTTTAAACTGGCAAGTCCACAAATATACTTTCCCAAATTGGGAATTTGTTTTTGATTAGTTCACATTATCGATAAAATAATTTAGCCAGAAATATGGTTGACCGCCGTAATCATAGCATAGATAATAAGTAGCACGGACCCTAGAGCCAAATTGCCGCACATTTGTTGTATAACGCGTTGTGTGAAATTATGCACGCGGATTAGTGCTCTCATTTGCATCGGTACCTATGTTATTCGCACACTAATTTGCTCGTGGCGTGTATACGTATACGAAATGCTGACACATGATTGCGACTTCGCCACAATACATTCGCCCAAATCCGCATGGAGAAAATTCGCTGCATGTTTTCACCCGTTCTTTCGCAAGCGAATTTGCAAGCGAAAACCAGAGTGCTCTCTGATGGGGGGGGGGGGGGTTAATTTTTGCGTCTTTTGTTTCATGTTTATATTGAGAGCTCAGAGTGTTAGTGCTATTTATTATTTATGCAGTGGCCGTAATCATTACATTATGTAGTTCATTTGTGTAATGTTTTTTATTTTTTTGTTTCATAACCAACAGCAACACTAAAAAACCATTAAGTATCCATGTATCATAGCAGGAGATTTAAACATCGCAGCGTCATACTTAAATACAGCTAGATTAGTTGATATAAGATGTCACCGCTACATGTATGCATTTCGTCTATATAAGCAGACGAAATTTCAAGTGTGTCAATCATTACCGCTTCACTCATTGGCATTGATTGAAGTTTTATTTGGAACTTTGGAACAAGGAGTGATAATTGGTCGGTCGCGATTATTTAATTTATTCGCAGCCACTATAATTTTTTCATGGAACTTCATTAAGTTTTTACTGCAGGTAAACTATCACTCCTAAATCGACATGACTATTTTAACTTAATTTTAAAACTCTCGACAATTGGATACTTACGAAAATATGTATTTAATTGCCATTAATCGTTCCACTCGAGAACGCATTTAAAGTCATCATTTCACTTTGAGGGCCTGCAGTATAGTAACAAAATTTGCAATATTTTTCATATAGCACAAATTACAATACATTCAAGAATAATACCCGTAGTGCCAATTTTATGGTATAATTTTTTTCTTGGTATCTCTTACTGATGGGAAATTTTTGCCCGTAAAGGTTAATCAATCGATACAGACAGACAGTTGGGTTTCGCAATCTTCTTTTAACAAGAATGAACATTTTATTGATTAGAATATGATTTTATTTTATACTATGTATACGCCGGAAATGATACTGAGCTCACCATATTAAAATTGCGTAACTTTAACATCTTCATGTTCAAGCTTGAATTAAATCACTTATTGGAAAAAATGACTATCAACGAACGTGTTAAAAAATTGCAAGAAAGTTAAGTTAAAGCAATTGTATCCTAGGAAGCGCAACCAAATAAAAAACAAGGATGTAGGTTTTTTCAAGTGAGGAGTCTATCATCACTTATAATTGTAGGTAGTGGACAAATATTCAGTTTTGATCGAAATATTAGCTAACCGAATAGAATAGACTCAATGCTTACGTCGAGGGATCAGCAGAGAACAAAAAATATCTATGAGGTGGTAGCTTACTTTTACACTTAAGCAGAGGCAAGAAAATCAGTATTATGAAGTAATGCGTAACTAGACGAAGATTATGAAAAATGAAGATGTTTGAAAATATAATGTTTATAGTGATGTATTATACGCTGTTAACATCTCTTGAATTGATGAGTTCAATATTATATTTATGGCATTTTCCCTTCAATTTAGGTGTTTTCCAAATTAAATCGGTTATTTTCCGAATCAAAAGTTGATGATTTTTCCAATTCAATTGATGTTTCTTTCAAATCAAATTGGCAACTTTTCACTATCGATTCGTTTGAAAAAGTTCTAACATGAATTGGAAAAGTATCAATTTGATTTGAAAAATCACCAATTTGGATCAAAAAATAAGTGACTCAATTCGGAAAACACCTAAATTAAAGGAAAATTGCTACATATCAAATTAAATAAATTAGTTCATCCACTCACCTGTTACTGTGATATAATGCGGTCCTACTGAAGGATCGCTAGGACTTTGAGACTCCACAACAGCGACCTGTGCCGTTACTTGTTGAGTGCCCCCTGAAGAAGATTCATCGATTGCTTCAACAACGGTGGCACTTGCAGAATCTGTTGTTGATGGTAAACCACTCACAGTCACAGAAGATTCGTCTCCGGAATCTGATACATCAATCGGGACTACATCGATGACTGAAACGCCCGAGGAGCCGGTCTGAAGTATTATTTTTTTCTGTTGAAACAATAATAATTTCAATATAGATTTGAAAAAGTATTGAACACTCTAGTATTCGTATAAACTTGCCTGAGACATTATGTGTGATATTTGAATATCACCCTGTCCAGTATTTTGACTAGTGGCTTCTGTCGGGGTGATCGTTATTATGTCCTCGGCTGGGGTTGCACTATTGTTGTTGCGTTTGCTATTCGATTCATTGCTGCAATTCGCCGGAGTTATGCTTACAAAGTTTCTTTGGGTTGCAAGTCTTGTTGCCATTATATCACGCGTTTTAAAAATCTAACTTATGTTTTTTACGAAATTGAATCTAATATTAATATAGCACACAGTTGATAAAGACTAGAAAATACTTCGAGATAAATAAATATTCTTTGGTTAATTTTACGCTACACTAAAAGCTTCGTTAGAGGTGTTTTCATATTTCTTTATAAATATAAGATGGCTCCGGTTCGATCATTTTTAATGGCATTGCGTCGATTAATTGCTCGTAGCCTTGAAGTCTGCAAATCGACAAAAACAACAATTTAAAAACTTACTCAAAATATCTGCCTGGAAAAACGACAGCATATATTTGTCAATTTATTCGTCCTACCAATGGCAAATAATACAACAATGTCTACATAGCAATATTCTATACGAATTTATTCATTTGTGATTTTTACCTGCACAATATAGCGAATTTGAGGAGGGTGTTGCTATGACATGAACTCAAGGTAGAGACGTGTTTCCATGGCGGAGTCACTTAGGCTTCGTTTGAAAAATTTCTTTCTGAAATTAAAGTCCAATTTAGGCCGAAATATTTGTGATCTACTAGAAACAGGAATGCTTTTATTATATATATATATATTCGGTGGCGGCGTCATTTCACTTCGCATGACTTTTAATTTGCCATCGTCTAATATTATACCTTTGGCACACTTGAAAACTAATCTTATTTGGAGAACTGAGATGGATTTTGGATGTATGTACATTTTTCAGACTAATTATTTCTAGCGAATGGCATTAGCGAGAATGGGGTACGCATGAATTTTGCCTGAATTTTCCACTGAATAAGATTCGGTTATGGAAAATCTCTTAGTACTTCCTACAATAAAGGAGATTAAGAGCATTAGGTAAGCTTTTTGAAACACATGTATGCTTTCATTAACATTTTAAATTGGCATTCGAGGACATTTATATATTATGTCAAAAAAATTTCATTATTTTTATGCTCCTCTTTGCGTTTATGTTTCAGTATATATCACATTCAGAACAAAATGTAAAAATTAACGAAGTGAAATTTTGTGTCAATTTTCAGATGTCCGTGATATAAACAACCTACAGAAAATATTTTTTCACAGTTCGACAGAAAAGAAAACGCAGAAAGAACTATTTAAAAAGATGCAATCTTTACATCGTTCTTGGTGTTCACGTTTAAAAATGCTTTTGTGTTTATTAATCAATTCTACAGTAAATTTAATTATACAAGAACTGCACTTGTAGCATCAAGGAAATCCCTTCGACTCTATTATATTTGGTTACACTTTCCATTTACCTTCCTTTGTCACGTAATACGTGGATAGCCTGTTATTTGACTGAATTTTCAGATTTTTTTATTTTTATACCTAATCGTGCCATAAATTCTGTCACAGTAATATGAGTATTTTTTACAAATGAAAGAGTTTTTGACAAAAATAAAATTTTATTATAACTCACTGGACTAGGACTGCTATAAACAAATATTTATTCAACATGGGCGCTTTTAACTTATATACAACTTTTTAATCTGTTTTGCCAGTCATTTATGACAGTACGCACTGTTTCTAAACGAAAATTAGCTACTGCTTGTTTTGGAACTCGCTTGAGGCTCTCTATGTGTCGTCTTCTGCAGACCATGCCCTCTAACTCTGCCCACAATTTGTAGTCCAGGGAATTCAAATCTGAACTTCGAAAAGGTCATTCCGAAGCGGACGCAATTTCAATTGAGTCAATCATTATCACTTCACTTACTGACATTAAAGCATCTTGAAGTGGAACTTAAAAACAATGAGCAAACTGATAAAATCTAAACAAAATTATTCTCTCTTTCGCATTAGAGCTTTCTTTTTGAGAACATTGAAAGTAAGTAGTTAGAATCGACCGATTAGGATAATTTAATATATTCACTGGAGGTTTCACTTCTAAATTGTTGCGGAGACTAGTTAACTTTCTACTGAAAAGAAACTATTACGACTAAATTGAATGATTTGTGTTAAGGATTTTAAAAAAAGTAAAGTACTGGATAGCCACTAAATTTATAAACACAATTCGTTAATTTATTCGAGGTTCATAAGTAGTCTATCTAGTCTAGCCGGGCTATAAGCCTGGAAACAAGAACCTCCATTAATGTGTATTAATAGTGTTAGAAGAGTTGCGAACCAATATAAAAAGAACACTAGTGAGAAGGAGTTTGTCGACTAGAAACGGAGGTTCAAAAACCCTAATATGTATGGAATTTGCTACGTGTGCATAATATACGAAACTTGACAGTCGTTATACTTCGCGGATACAAATAATAAATATAGTTGAAGTATAATGAGCTTAATCCATCAATAAGCCTAACCGTGGTCGTGCTGTCTGGTGGCGGATGGTAAATGACAGCATCTGAAGAGGATGCCGTCCGTCACCCCGAAACCACACTTCCCATTTTAATAAAAAATTTTAAAGGAAACTATGTGTGGGAATATTCAATATAACTGCTGAAAAAAATTATTGAACATTTCATTTCAAAAATCATTTTGAAAGCGCTTACATAGGTCTTGTATTTTCAAAAAATCGATGGATTTTTTTTTTATTCCATATGAAATTATAGTACTTCAAGAGTATTCACACCAAATTTGAAGTAAATTCGAGCAATATTACCGGAATTGTAGAGATTTGAATACCGCGTGGTCGGTACCTTACCTAGCGTATTATACGCATGCAGCGCGGTTCTACCGCGTAAAATCAGCTCCTTTCGTTTTCATTAAACGTCACAACATCAAAAGGATGCTCTGAACATCGCGAATGAGTCGCACGAATTATTTTATGGACCTGGAATCGACGACTCGATGTAAGTCGCTAATAAGCAACTTTAATTCATTAAATCGTGGTAAAAAAAACTTTAAACGCGTTTTTCTCGAAACTTTGTTTTTCCGTGCGGTAGGCACGATTTCTCGAGAACGAATTGACCAATTTTGCTGAAACTTTGCACAGTTCCTCTTTATAGTATTCAATCGTGCTTGGACGAAAGGATTTTCATTCGGTCGACTCGTTTTTGTTTTATACGAAAAACATATTTTAAAAACGATGAGAATCGGAAAATTGCTAAAAAATATGAGACGAAAATTCATTCAAATCCATGTCAAAGCTTTAAGTTTAATTTTTTTTCGATTTCTTCTTCTTCAAGCACGAGCCAAGGGCATAAATTACAGGAATTTTTTTGAATTTTTTGATTTGAGATGATCCTGCACCGAAATACTACCGCAAAAGAAGGTTGGATGAGGAAATCTGCAGGAAAGTTGACAATTTTCAATGTTTTTAGCTAAATTTTTTTTTACAACTTTTTGGAATGCTAAACTTTTACATGTGTAAATTTTAAATAAAATAGATGTTTGGTATTCAAAATACAATTTTTTGAAAAAGTTTTTTTTTCTTCCTTCAAGACCCATGTAAGGCAAATATTTCAAGTATTCATCTTATTTCGATTGGTTATAACAGAAATTAGGAAAAGATAAAGGAATTCATAAGAAAATTTGGACACTACTGGCAAGACGGACGCGATCTTTCTATGAGGGTTTATGAAACCATTGCACTTTTGAGGCTAGAGTATTTCATGCCCATCACTCATTAACAATAGTATTTATAGAAAGATCTACATTTTTCTAGGAATATTTTATTGAATGAATGGCTTAATAGGTATATAGACAATGAAGTTAATGATGAATAAAATATGCACTTGCAACGAGTAGGTCCTGTTGCCTCATTTGTTCCATGGAACAGGTTAAGTATCAATTTTTAAATTTGTTTAAAATATTGGAATCATACTCTACAAACACATGAAACAATTCAATGAAAATTGTTCGGATGAACTATCAGTCCACATAAATTGTGTCTCATTGCACTTCAATTACGTTATATTTCTTTTTGTGGCTGATACAAATAAAAAAAATTAAATTAATTTGGTTCATTTGTACCCATTTAAAAGAAGGCTGTATAACTTCTAAGAAAACATTCTCTAGTAAAAATATTTTAACACTGAAATCGTCATATTAGTATAAATCACACATCATTTAGATGAGTAAATAAACAAAATGGCTGGCGTTGCAATATGAAAGGACAGTAAATACAGAAGGTGCCTAGATACTAGTCCAATCAAGTTTTGCATTTATGGTGCCATATGTAATTGATTTTTATACTGAATAGAACATTAAGAAACGGCAGTACATTACAGACTTATACAGAATGATGTTACCACCTTTGGATGAATTATTTACTATTCACTTTGCACAGCACTTTGAATGTTATAAAAATCGTAACAAAATATCAAATCAAAAAAACAAATCCCGGCAAAATTCATGCTATTTTGAATGTTTAGTTGCTTAGATATGTATCTCTGATACTGAACGAACGGAAAAGAGGCGAACCTTATCAGACAAATCGGACTGGGACCACTTGAGCGATAACTAAAATATTGATCAAACACTTTCCCTAGATACTACCGGACGAAAATGTATCTAAATGACACTACCCATACCGTTCACTTGTTTTGGCTCACATCGAACAATTGCAATGTTTAGATTTTATATTTTTGAAATATCCACGAAAATACATCGTCGACTTGATGAACTACTGGTGTGACTTACATTTTTCCAAACAGGACTTGACGATGAGGATTCTATGTTAAATGCGTCGGCCGTTACGAATCGAGTACTATCTTTTTAGTGAGTGCATTGTGCAGCTTACAACCCTTACCAATATGGTGCACTATGATAGCGACAGACGTAATTTTAAGGCAGGTGGTGTGGTTTATATGCTCTCAAGCGTGACGCGTACTATCTTCAACTATACGATATTATGTTTAGGCAGGACATTGAACATTATTCGGCCGTACAATGTGTGGAATGGATAAGAGCCCTCAAAGATGGTTTTGGTTTCTGCGGGATGATACGACTATATGATGATAGAATAATCTAGACCTTAGCTGTTCGAGAAGTATGTGATTAAATAACTCTTCAACGTGTCCTCGCTTTAAAACTTAAAGCTTACTAAAAACTAATTTGATTACTTTTGAATTTGAAAGCATTTTAACACCAATGTCTAAGCCAAGTCTATAATTCAAGATATTCAATGTTTCATCATCGAAAGCTGGATGCATTACTTGTACACTTTTGATTCTTTGCTATGAAGTAACGAGCGACATTCTACGAAGAACTTTCTACCGCGATCCGTATATAATTTTTGTCGAACAACTTATACAAGCAACTACATCCCCTTACTTCGTTTCAAGTGCATTAGTCCGTGAAGTGAAAATATCTACAAAGTCTTCGGGGATGGTGTAATAATTGCCGAGAAAATACAAGAAGTTTAATTGGTTTTATAAAATTTTGAAAGCAGTATTAAGTCAATTCTTTTGATTTTATATGACTAATAAGATTAGCTCTTACAATTGCTGGCATATTTTCTGATGAAGCTGTTAATTCAAGTAAAAAGTTATTTCAAAAATTACTGAGCTGTGTATAATATCAGAACTAAAAAGTTAAGCTACTTTTTGAACTTTGTAAATTATGTCTGCCTACTTCAAATGCCAATTATATGACACCAATTCGGTACAATAATTCAACGGGGAATGGAACATTAATTTGTTGCATCTACTTTGTACTTCGTCATGAGAGTGCATGAAGCGAGCAATTAAAGAAAGCCGCTCTGATATATGATGTATGGAACTAAATGCGAAGCAGCAGGTGAATACAATGGAGTAGCAATTTCAATCTTGTACAGCTTTTTGATCTATTTTTCTTTCAAAAATAATAGCCAGACATAATCCTCAAAAAAATTCTATTTAATCATTTTTAAACAAATTTAATTGCTTCCATGGCTTAATCAAATCAAATGTTTACTTAAAAAAGTATTTTCTGAAATAGCAACTGGTAATTGAAACGATTTGCATAAGCCTGCAAAACTCTCTTCCAGGTTTCTGTATCGATTAAAAACGGATAACTCAAATATATCAACAACAAAATTAGGATAACAATTATCAAAATATAAAGCAGATACAAAGGATAGAAACCGTTTTTTTCATTTTGAATAGTTGCTTCCATTTGTAGCCCGTAAACACACGGAAACCCACAGTGATCAATAAATTAAAATTAACATAAATTTCTGGATCTAAGCCTCACCTCTCGCGATCCGCATTTCTATCTGCTTTCGATCATTATTGGTCGCTCGTGGATGCAGCGGTGACTGCGGAGAACATATCGCAGCTATCACCACACGTCGCTTGCTCATATGCATTCAACGAGCCTATCTTGTCCGCTGATATTTCGATCAGAATGTGCGTTGAATGCTGGTAAGCAAGGTGGGGTGATAGCAGCAATTCATTCCCTACAGCCATCGTCATGTTATCGAGCGGCCAATAATGATGCGGGCGCATTTTGGAGAGCGGGCAGCAGTGCGGATTGTCTGAGGCCGAATTGTAAGCTGTGTAGCAGAGTTGGGCAAACATCAATTGCATTCAACAATTAACTACAATTAAAGTTTAGTTGATTATTTATGCCACTAACAACCGATTATTAAATTGTTAGTTGAATTCAAAACTAAATGTTTTGCAACTAAATTCCTCAGTGGAGTTTTTCAGTCGTAACTAATTTAGTTGAGAAAATTTAGTTGGAACTCTCAACTTATTAGTAATTTATTTGAGAAAATAACAAAATTATTTGAGCGACTAATAGTTGCTTGTTGGGGCAAAATTATTCATCTAAAAAATTAAACACTAGGCGAACAGCGAGACAAAAAACAACAATTAGCTATAAATAACAACTTAAATCATTACTAATCATCTGATGACAAAAAAAAACAAAAAGATTTTGATAGTTTATGAGTTTCCCGAGGTAACCACGACGAGATATATTTTG
This sequence comes from Oxycera nigricornis, assembly GCA_963942545.1. Classification (NCBI taxonomy): domain Eukaryota; kingdom Metazoa; phylum Arthropoda; class Insecta; order Diptera; family Stratiomyidae; genus Oxycera; species Oxycera nigricornis. The sequence goes on along the minus strand of OZ012660.1, from coordinate 112,373,257 downwards.
TTAGCGATTTTGGAATTTTTAGTATCAATTCTAAGTAAAATACTGATTTTTTTTAAAAAAAAATATTAAAAAATCGATAAATTTATTATTATAAAACAAATTAAAATCAACCAAAATAAAATATCTCAACGTGGTTACCTCGCGATTTATGTACAGAATAAGTGTGCAAAATTTGAAAAGGACCGGATAAATACATTTTGAGTTAGAGCGTTCAACGACTTTGGAAAAGCTAAGTGTTGGAAAAACGCTTTTAAAAAAAGAGAAACAGCCGATTTACAGTTTATAGCGCGTCGAAGAGCAGAGTTTTGTGTATTTCCTATAGTTGTTTCGCTGTAATGTCTCTTAATTTTTTTAAGGGGGATGGACTAGTACAGCTCTCCAAGAGTGTCCAGTTAAAATTTGAGATTGATCGGCTCAAAAATGACGGAGATACAGGCATTTAAATATATAAACGCGTTTTTCTCAGATTTAGGTTTTACCAAGACGGTGATCACTGTAACTCAAAAACTACTTATCCCATTCTTCGCAAATTTTGCACAATTCTTTTATACATAAATTAGATTAGATTTTGTTGTTTTTATTGTTATAATTTACTTTAAAAATAAATATATATAAATATATATAATATATATATATATAATAAATTTGCATAAATTCAAAAAAATCGTTTTGTTTTCCTTTAAAAAATTGAAAAGTAAACAAATAAAAAAAAACTTGACGTTATTACCTCGAAAAAGTCATAAACTAGCAACTTTTTGTGTGTGTAAACGAACTTTTGCTGTCAATGGCTCAATTCGCAATATTTTTTCACAAAAAATTGACAGAAGACTCTTGAAGTGTTTCACTATTATTTCCTTAACTTTTAAATAAATGTATGTTAACTATATTTTCAAAAATAACCCTTAAAATGTATTTTAAATATTGAAAATTAACCCTATTCCCTTAATGTTCTCTTAAATTTAGGTTGTTTCCTGACCAAGAATTTTTCCACTTTATATTGTATACATTGTGATCCTGAGAACGTAGCTACAACCGTAAATGATGGTGGTGGACACTGTATGCTATATGACAGCTCTGGAACTAGCATTCGTCGAAACAATTATGGATCTTTTCGTCTTCCTCAAGATACTGCAAGGCAATGTGAAGCAGTATAAGCTATTGAGTCTTCAAAGAGATTGGTACTTTCAACAAGACAACGATCGAAAGTGCCTCATGATTTGGAATTTTCTCATCAGAGTCCAGATTTAAAGCCTATAGAACATTTATGGGATGAGGAAACGAGTGAGGAGACACAATATAACGAGCAGATCCTTTCTTAAGGAGAAATTGATGGTTGGGTGGAGCAAAATATCAACTGAAATCACCAATCGATTAGTAAAATTGATACCTAACTCTTTCAAATAAATTGTGTTATTTTCGTTAATCCCTCTTATACATTCCACCAAAAATAACAACTCCAGCCCTAGCTTTCCGTGCGACTGGAAATCTTATATTTTCAAGGGGTATGTAAATTTTATTGATCAACTGTATTGTCTTATTTTCGAAAATTTCTCTGATTCCTTCCTTCTTGGGTTTATTTTAGGCTCAAATGTTTAGTTATTCGTTGTATGAATTTGTTTGGAGAGACTAGATTAGAAAAACGAACTGAACGACTAAAAGGAGACCCTTTCAACAAAGCAGCTAGCTTTTTCGATACACTACTGGACAAAAGAAAAAATATAACAAACCCAAATTCCTTGAAAACAATATTAAAAAAATACCTCATGCAGGATCAACATTCGAAGTAAATTACAATCAGCTCCACAAAAATCAAAGCTTACATGAAATAAAATTGTAAACATATATCCTGAATTATTAAATTGGGTACTATCCCTTATACTGTTTCTTATCGTAGTACTATGTACTAAAATATAAATACGGAGAATTATTGAAAATTGACGAAGAGAGTGATTCGAAGGAGACGGAGGTGGTTTTGTTCGGTAGAAATTCGGCATGCCGAGAAGCAGGAGCTGATCGGTATATTTTGAAGTTTGCCACCTTCCAACGTTGGAAAAAAATGGCAGAAAGGACGACAGGGGACGCACACTGTTATTATCATGCTAGTGATCTAATGTTGCGGTTCCCAAACTGAACGGACGGTGACAGCTCGTACAAATCCAGAAAAGTTAATTTGAACGTGAAATACATCAAATATAAGCTAGGATGGGTGTGGGGAGAGTGTTCGAAGTCTACGGCAGGTAGAATCCTTCCAATCTCAGCACATGCATGAATTCAATCCAGTGCATTATTTCTATTTCCACATTTAGCGTATTCGGGCTTCAACTTTGTCCATTTGCAGGACAACGGACATCTCTGTAAGTGTGTGCATCTATTAAAGAGGTGTATTCCAGATGAAAGATCCTACACAGAACGTGAAGGGCGTTCTTCACTTCTCCGACCTTGGTATCACCTGTTTTTGACAGTCAGACAAAGAAACAAAAGACAAACCCGCACGGGCAATTTCGGGTGCCCGTTCCGGTCGCAGAAGCCATCCGGGCAGCAATTTGCTGCGACGGATTGCAACCTTACTTCCGGATTGGAGCCCTTTTCGCAGGGCTGTCACGTTAGTTATGCTTACCTACAAAGTTGACAGGACGCTGGAATGCACTTTTCGCGTGCAGGTCGCCGATGGCTACGCGAGCGCCCCACGGGGAGTTGATTGCACTGGTCTGAAAATGGGAATTGCACTCGGGAAACGGCGAAGTGCCGGAACGCGAGGTTTTGCGAAAATTTCTTCTGCGCTTCACGATTTTAGTTGTTTTCTCGGTTGCTAAGCCGTCGCCTTGACTACGGCAGATGGGCTGACAGCCATGTTGGAGCATGCGCCCCACATTGATTTGAGTTTGTTTTTGAATCTTAGGGACATCTCTCTTCAAGATATGAATTATGGGTAATTTATCTCGGCATCTTCTGCATTCCTTTAGACGAAAATAGAGTATAACTGCTATGCGGCGTTTAGCATACATTTGCAAATCTTGCAATTCAGTGAACAACTGGTCTTTCCAATTCTGGCGTGTGTCTTTGCTGTGTCAAAATTGTAATGGTTTATGCCTGGATAAAATGAAACGGTCAACCAGGGCTGTCCAATTAGTCAAGTATGCAACTAGCGAAGTGGTAAAAATATAGGGCTGTGCAAAAAATGGAAATATTGATGTCTATATTGCATTGGTATAACTTTTGGCAATAACGGCCGCAAATTGAATCTCCATGGTTTAAATGCTATTTCATCTTTTGCTTTTCAATTTTGTGAAGGAACGAGAAGCTTGGAAGTCTATGAGCAGAATGTGAATATTTACATACATATTTTATATGTGGAAAATTTGATAATTATTTACAATAGTTTGCAAAAATTAGAACAAAGTCGTAAATGAATGCAGAAAGTAGTTAAAAGAAATTAATGGCAACCGCACAATTTTTTCATTATCATATTTCGATTTGAATCTGTAGAAATTGCAAATATGTATTTATATTGCAATCTTCAATCCTCACTGAACAATTTTGGTTGATCAACCAATTTGTTCACCACAAACAAGTTAAATTACACATTTGGTTGCTTCATCTAAAATTGATAATTTTACTTATCCAAGCAATCTGGCATATTGTCATAAGATTACAACATCCTCAAAAAGATTAAAAATTGCATTGGCAACAGTATTTCATTCGCAGGGCAGCGAAATTGTTCTAGAGGGCTGGCTCTGCTACCAAATAAGCTGTTGCGATTTGCACTGGTGATATAGTGAACAAACGGGAATAATGGTCACTAGCTGAAGCACTATATAAAAGCGAATGGGATCAGTTAGTGCGTCCGTCAGTTTTTTTTTCAACGTCAGTAGTTGTAATAAAGCTTTTCGTGGCAATATTAAGATCACAGTGCTGGAAGTGTCAAAGTGTTTGGTCTTGTACAGTACGGTAAACTCATTGGTAGTGTATAGTGTAATAACAGTAAAAATAAAGTGTGCACTTAGCTCTTAGTCGAAATCTTGTTTTTGAATTTCAAAAACCATCACGAACCTATAACAGCTCCTGTTTTTTCAACATTGGTGTCGGAAGTGGGATTCTTGGTGAACGTGTGAAACAGTTACCATACAAAATGCCAAAAAGTTGTGAAGTGAATTCAATACAGATGAAGGAGGAGCTGAGGAAAAGTTACTTGCCAACGACTGAACAGCGTTGCCGGGAAGGCTCAAAGGCGCACTTAAACCGAATGGTGAGTATCAAAAGGTTACGAACTTGTGGTCTAGGAAGAAGTTGACGGCAAAACATGCCAGGTGATCAGAACGCTATAATACAGCTTTTGCTGTAAATGTCTACCGACGCAAAGCAACATTCATATGGCACAGTAAACTGAGTAACAATCATCTGACATGCAGGAACAAATGCGACAACAATCCTTTAAAATGACCCCAAGAATGGTCCAACAAGCTTGTCAACGGACCGTCGAGGTTAAACAGTTATGACGGAAGTGACTGCAAAGATTGCTGGTTTCGAATAGAAGTTCAACGGTTAAAAAATTTCACAATATATCGGACGTAGTCGAAAAATTCAAATAGGATGGTAAAAATTCTTGTAATATTTACAAGCCTCCATTTGAAGCTGCAGCAGCAAATAATCAATGGAGCGAACGAGAGCTAGCTGTTGGGCTTCTTTAGATAGTTTTAGTAGAATTTCATGAAGATTTCGCGTGTTTAGTCAATGTTTTCGACACGCGTTATCGTCCTTTATGTCATTTCGGTGAGTGCGGTTCTGTTTCCTGGAAATTGTCAGGACCAGTGTTGAGTGAGGCAATTCTAAATGAAGCAAATCAAAAAAATATGTTAGTTCCTGAAAATTCGCCACGTTATCATACTGGCAACCCTTCGCAATACATATTTACCGGCATCCACCGAGGAGTACTCGCAGGGTGCACTAAACCATATCGTGTTCCATCCACACCGTTTTCTCGTACGCATGCAGCGGCTTCCATTCCAACGTGCACAGCCTAGAAGTTCAATCCCGCTGTTACTCAATGAATTTGGGCCAGTGTTGAAAAGGGTAAGGGTTGGATTCGCCACCCCGTAGGAGCTTTCGCGCCGTTTCTAGTTTGGGAGTGTGCTGTCCGTGTGGCAAGCGACTCCAACGCGCTCGAAATCAGGGTAGTCTGCCCTGGTGCGGTGGCCAAGTGGTGCCACATAGCGCGCAAACTATGGCTGCACTGGACATGGGCGAGTTTGGAAAAGGAAGCTGCTAAGAGGAACCGAGTCCCGTCCGGTCAACGGTCAGTCTTGAGGTGGGGTGGTTGTGTGATAAGAAAAGAGATAAGATAAGAAAGGGGATGCACTGGAAGCCATGGACGTAGTGGATGTGCTTCGTTTCAGATACTACGGCTGGCGTTGGAATCCTTGGAGATAAGTGGAAGCGAGCTGCAGCCCAAGACTGTGCGCAGTGCGCACAACTGGCCACCCTCACCCTCGCCGCCAGATACAGTGTTCTAATACTGAAGGGGAGCTCGTAGTGGTTGTTGTACTTTCCCGAGAGAAAATTTTCCAAGTCGCTTTTGGCCTGTAATCGATTGTTAACAACGCGACGACGATGTTGGAGCTTTTTTTAAAAAATAAAATTGTTGAGTATTTTCTTTGAGAAAAGTGGTTTTGCTGTGGAAGTTTAGTGTCTCGGCGTCTACAATTGCTAAGTTTTCTCGATGAAAACGTAACGCCTCTGCATTAAGCGGTTAGTCCGGAAAATAAGTGAGAGCACAGTAAATTAGGCTCGTGGAGGTGTGAAGGAATTTGCTTCATCGAAAATGAGTATGATTCCATTCTCGGACCAGTGAAACTCGACTTTTTATTGTTTTCTGAAATAAAGGTGAACGCGGCGAACGGAAATGGCCGAACTTGAGTGATGCAGGATTGCCTATTGTGTCTGAATGGCCGCGATTTCCGGGCGTCGGAAAAACGTTTTTCCATCAGCAAGTGGCGTGGACTGAAACTTGTGTGTGGAAAACCAGCATTCCGTCACATCGCTTCGAATTCAACGACTGAGATTTGCATCGCTAGGCGATCGGCTTGTGCGGAAAAGTGTGTTCTTCAAGGGAAAGGATATCGTGGAGAGAATGATGCTATTGGTGAAGAAATCCCACGCATTTTCAGAACGGACTTTTCCTTGGCTCGGTAATAAAGTGTAGCCAGGAGCAATTTTATCGATCGATAAAGAAAAATACGAATCGCTACGATGATAGTACACGTGTATTTGTACGATTGTGATGTCATAAATTTCACGCATGTGTATTGCCTGGGGAAGACCACTATCAGCCCCCGTAGCTCGTTCATAAGGGTTGGAGGGCTGTGATAGCAGCACGAAAGCTCACCCGTCGACGGGGACTGATAAGATTCCATTGAAGCGGGAGCGAAGGGGCGAGAACGTGGCAAAACGGGATGAGGTGGGATTTAGGTTGAACCACCCCCGAGTTGTAGGCCAAAGGCTTTTCCGAATGCAAGAAGATTTTTCTTAATAGTACGACTGTGTAAAATTTTATTAAAACGTTGTGCATGGTCCTGAATGCAAAGTATGATTGCTCCCATTCCATCCCTATTGTGTTCCCATTTGGTGGCAACATGCAATGGAATGCCGTTATGCTGGCGAAGTGGATCAGGAATGCGAGGGTTTCGAGCGCAATCAGGGGCAGTGTGCTAAACGTATTAGCTAGGTCCGAAATTATGGTTGCCTCTGGTCAGGATCGTGCTTCTGAAATTAGTTTAAGCGGGATAGGATTCAATGGGATTATGTTCCAAATTGGATCATGCAGCGATGCTGTGTTGGAATTGGGAACGACACATGCAAGGCAAAAGGATTTCATACTTAATGAAGCAAAAGAGTATATGATCAAACAGTTTTTGCTGAAGAAAAGTCCATTAGTCAATTTTTAAAACCTGATGTTTAGCAAGCAAGGTATTTTTGAGGCTACCTTAAGCTGAGATTCTTGGAGAAACTTAGGAAAAATTGTGCTAATCTTCAAAAGTGAAAAACAATTATCACAAATATGTTTGGAAACAAAACCCTTGCCTGTGACCGTACAGATTTACCATATGCTTTGTATAGATCGACATTACAGAGGGGACTGTGAATTATTATCACTATTTAAAAAAAAAAAGACTCAACTGTAGACTCCACTGTATGGGTTTGGTATCATTCATAAGGCATCAAAACACCCGTGCAAAATTTTGTCAGGCCGAAAATAACCTTTCAATATCTGAAACATGTTCGTTTGTTGGAACTAGCGCTCATCGGATCTTGCAAGTTTTAATTATGAGTTATCGATGGATAAATCGCTAGCCAGATATTGCAAAACGAATTTTAATAGCATTTTCATTTAAAAAAACCATCAGGACCCATATATTTAACGTGCCGTAAAATGAAGTTTTTCGGTTCATTTTATTAATAAATTTATTTCAAGACTAATTTCTAGAAAGAAATTTTAAACAAGCCCAGAGCACCTTTTAAGATCTCTTGATCCTTATCTTTGGGCCACTTTTCAATGAATCAATAAAATACAGTCATTTGTATTTTTTTCTAAACCATTTACGCAAAAATTAATTTGAGCTGCAGGAAACAAAGGAAGTTTGCATTAATGTTTAAATATAATTTTAAATTGTCTTAAAAATCCCAAATTGTGCTTTCCTATGATATTGCGTGCAATTATGCATTCGCGTTGCACTAATATTAATGCAGTTCGAATGTGCTGACATCCTTTTTAAAGTAACTTTACACTCCAAGAAATCACAGGAATCAGGACCTCCACAGCCACCGAAATATCTAGTGGTATTTGGGCGTGTAGCACACTAAACATTCTTCTTTGAAATGGTTGTTGAGTGCTTACCGGATTTTAGTCCCAAAGAAAGAACACTCTGGGTAGATGGTCCTGAACAATCGTCCAATAGCCCAGAAATTGGCTTGAAAAGGAATTCCTACCACGGTATGCTTTCCCATGAAAATTCTTATGTGCAGCGAATAATTTCATCTCAAGGACCTTACCAGTGAAGAATGATGAAGAGTGGATGCTGAAGGCAGGAAAGTAGAGTGAGAAGGAATCCACAATGCCCAAGGTGCATGTGGTGGAAAACTATCATGATCCAAGGATAGTATTGCTGCCGAAAGTGATGAAAGCTTTTTGGTTTCTCCGCAATGTTGAAGCTGCCAGGCTCGAGAGCTCCCGAACAAATACGGTTGACTGTGAGGTATATGGACCAATGAACTTTGCCATGATTGTGACGTCACTTCCACGAGTTTTTCATATATCACATTATCAGAATGGGGTACATAGATAGCGTGGGGTTGCCATGAAGTGTTGATGTGGTCTCAGTTGTTGAATTCACGATATCCTTGCACGGATTCCGAGTATATTGTACTTTGGATTAAAATGTTACGATTCATGCTGTATTACCAAATTGGCTATGCTTGTTTTTCAGGATTAATTTATATTTTAACTTGAATTAAATTGTTCGTGGGTTTGTTAGTAAATGTGCTTGAATGTTTCGTAAAATCGACGAGAGGACTTGCACTAGGCAGGCCATAACGCCAATTGCGGAGCGAAGCGAACGGGCCAAGTTTATAACAAAAAAGATTGCATACTAATGCAGTGGAGGAAGTTTACGCGATTGAAAGCAGCTACTGGACATTCGCGTACGCGAAGGATGCTTTGTTGTGGTCGAAGAAAGGTAAGTGGGTTACAGGAGTTGTTTTTAATTCTTGACAAATGAAAAAAAGGATTCGTAATCTTTCCACGAAAGTCAGTGTGGTTTTGTGATTCGGTCCCATTTTTGGTGAAATGTTGATTGCCTCGTGGATTTTAATTGGTAGCTGATTAAAGAGAATCCTACAGCTTTCGCTACGACCAGTGAATTCAGTATCAGAAAAAATTAGATACTTTAAAGTCAATTATTATTTTCGTAAACCTATACTTGTTATATGGTGAAAAATCATCTACTATTAAAATATGAGATCGAGGAATTCTACAACTCAAAAATTACAACGTACTCTTGGATTGATTTTCGCACGATTATTCAGGTTTCACTTCATATTGGCAATGTCTGCTGTTTTCCTCTTCTATGAGGAAATTTTGACATAGCGTAGACAAGACATAAGTCTTACGTCTCATACACTTCATAAATCGTCAGTCCAGGAACAAGACACAAGAAATGAAACGAATTTGTTCAGCCTATTAAAGGCAAGGTGATTGTTGGCAGGCCAGTCTAGTTTGTCGGCAATGCAATCGTGGTTCTTGTTTTTAATTGCAATCTCCGTTCATCACCAGGATTTCATTCATCAATCCTCAAAAATAATAAATTCAAAAATATCATCGAACCCTCATTATTAACATTAAAGATATCATATTACACTCTCTCATTTGTTTTATATGCACATCATCTTAATTATTGTAAAAAAAAGTCCTAGGAAGAAAACTACATTTTATTCGTTCCAAACTTAATACTGGAAAAGGAAAATTGCCAAAACAAAACAAAACTAGTGAATAAACTATGTCTTCAGTTGGCCGTACACTCCTGATGGACAACCAACTTCTGCCGTGTCAGGTATTGATGATTTCGCTCTATGAGCCACTTTTTTCACGGCCTATGACGTGCGATATTGCATGATACGTGCAGATAGGTTCTCCATGTACTTGCCTGATTGGAAAAAATTAAGGTTAAGGTTAATTAAGGTTACTCTCAGCAGCTCGTATTGGCTTCATGTTTTTTACTGATAATTCTTCACAGAATATAAATCAGACATAAATGTTTTCCATTTGATTAGATCTTATCAAATATTTTAAAGTAACAAAAATATAGTTAATTAAAAAGGAAAATATCAGAGAAAGTAACTGACCAGTTTCCAAGCGATAATGAGTGGTCTCCATCATTGTAGAACCTGGAACGAACAACTAATCTTTTATCAGAAAAATGTATAAATGAGTAATACATGATGAACTGATATTTTTTAGTAAAATTCCTTTTCCAGTTAAAAAATAGCAACAAGAAAACGTGGAACAAAGGCTTGCTTATTGGTCCACGTTTTCTTGTAAGATTACGTATACTTTGGTGATAATTTTCACGCGTCTTTTATTCAAATCAATACTTCTTGTCCGCTCAACTGGTCTAACGGAGATCGTTGCTGTCTTGGAATCGGCACTAACTATATACCACCAGCAGGAATTGTGTCTTAACGTTTTACAAAACGATACAGAAATGTAAGAAAGCGGTCAACAAGCGGGCTGTTAATTTGATCCAGAAACAATATCTTTATTTGAAATTTTTGTTAAATTTACTTCTAATATAGTGTAAAAATTTAATATTATACATAAAGTAAAAAAAAACGTACATAATAGTTCAATTTTGTCTATTTTTCAGTTCAATGTCTATTTTTTCATGCCTCTCTATCTCCCCCCCTTAAAACCGTTTCATTTATGAGACATTACGGCTCAGATTTTTTTATGAAGGCTGGGACTGGTAAAAGGAGCTTGAATAGAAAAGCACTGTCCTCATATTTTGTCATTTGTTTTCAACGAGGTAGATGTCTAGAGAAATTGGAAGAGCCAATTCGTTGCAATAATAGACCAGAGCGGATTTATAAAAAACGACTACATTTGACCGTTGAGAGGGTGCACACTGATTTTTGCGGGAAAAGTTGTGGTATAACTCGTATAACAATAATTGACTTATGATCAAAAAAGTCTGGAACATTAAAGAAAATCGAAATGTTTAAAAATTTAAAAAAAATCGTTTTTCCCTACTTTTCTCACTCCTAACTTTAAAACAGTTCATTTTAGGTCAAAGTTGTGTGGCAATAAAAGCTACCTAGTAAAATTTTCTATAATATAGGATTAGTTAAAAATTATAAAACATTTATCCCCTGCCGCAAAATTGCAATAAATAAAAAGAAACAGGAAGAAAAAAGCCGTTTTTTGAATTATTTTACCACTTAAAATGCACTTAGTACCTTCATATTTCGTCTAATTTTTTAACAATATCATAAAATAGCAAACAAATTTTCATCAAAATCATTCGATAATAATTGAGCAATCTAAATTCATTTAAAAAAATCAAAAATTTTGAAAGCTTGCAAGTCAAAAACTTAAGCTTATAAAAGTTTGAAATTTTTTTCACATATAAAAGATCCTATCAAATGCACCTTACAAAATTAAAAACCGATTATTAGGGTGCCCTCAGCAATTTTTGCTGAACTTGGTAATAAACTCTAAAATAGTGCTGGGCGGCTGCGGATTCTGTGGATGCAAGCATGGCTCCTATGACTGAATCCGCAGGTATTTCCGCAAGCTTGTTTCTTTTGCTAATTATTAGTCAGCATTCATAATTTCTGATAAACTCGTTGATTTTTAACTGACCCATGCACATTCAAAATCAAATATGAAACAAGAAAATTGTCCAATTTTGAGCCTACTCGTATATATAATTTAACTGCTTCGACTTAAATTTTCCGCAAAAATAATGTGGAAGTCCTCTTAAAAAAATCGTATAGTCTCTGATGTAGTTGTAATCATTCTTTGACGGCTCAATATCATCGAGAAAAATGATGCTTCTTCAAAATCGATGAACCATTGATGCGAAAAAAGTTGATGGGGTTGATATGATTTAATTGATGATATATCATCCCCTCTATATTAGCACAAAGTCCACCGCATCTGTAAATTAATACTTGAACTGCAAGATAGTCCTTGTTCTATTTAAAGATATTGTGCTGCATCTTAAGAGTTAGTTTGATGCTATCGGATGCTTTTCAACAAAGAATAGCTTAAGGACGCTTGTCGATAGATTTCGAGAGAGGGAGAGTGATGATGGGAATAGGTCAAATGTTGTCAAAGAATTCAATATAAATGTTTAGAAAACAAGTAACGTGTAGCTGTTTGGTTATAGTTTGTAGTCACTAATTTTACGCAGGTATTGTCTAAGATATAAATGTTGGCTAGTCACGTACCTTGTTCGGCAATTTCTTGGATGTGAACAAACTGTTGACTTAGCATTTCGTATTGCTCTGCAACTGTATTAAATTTCAATATATATAGAAACGGCTTTAAGAAAATCACTATTCAAAATATATTACATCAAGAATAATTCTTTAATTATTAAAGACATCAGTTTGAAAGAGATCCATCGAAATTCCTATGAACTTCATTATAAGACTTTCTGTACTTATCAGCTGAACCAGATTTAAGATATGAATCTGCCGTCGCACAACTGCACCAAGCTTTTATATACAATATACTTTTATATGTATGTATAGTATGTATGTATGTACTTTGCAATTTCATCTAACATTGAACGTTTGTTTGCCCATCTAATTGAGAGCATTTATTACACTCCGTGGAGTGATTTATTCAAGAGTTTTGCATTTTTATCAGGGATGAAGAAGAACTTGAAGATTCATTCTGCACTCTTACGTAATTGAGTGTCGTTCTTCGTTTATAATCTAGACCAACTTAGTGTGAACCGATGCAGCTGCTAAGGATTTGTAATTTGTCAATGTAAAGATGAGAGAAAGGAAGAAGGACAACGAACATTGGCAAGGGTAGATTAAATAGGGTAAAACTTTAAATTGAAGTTGTTATTACTGTCTTGGGAACTTTCCAAATGATGTTTGTAATTTCAATGTGCATTTAACAGTTTTATGAATCAAAATTTGAACGTTGATTTGAAATTGATTAAGTGAAAGAATGATTGAATTGATGGAAAATGACAAATATTAATATACATATACAAACATATACAAAATTTGTTAATATTTGCTAGGCAAAGTTTTTTGGGCTAACAAAAAATCGAATAAATAACCATGAAAATACCTTACAGATACTTCCTTATTATTTCTGCAGCAATCGTTGATAATAGCAATAAAAATTAAATTTATAAATTGTTTTTTCGTTCAGTACTTTACTAACCAACTACATGCATGCATTCTGACTTTTTCCACTTGAAAAAATTGACATAAAAAGATTAAGTTTAATAATTTCCCCGAAAAAAAACGAAAGAATTTAATTGGGTATTTCAATCATGGGTTTTTCAATCTTCTGTTAGGAAGACAAATGTTTTTGATATTGTTTCGATGTAAATTACTGTTGGTATTGAAATCACTTTACTATGCGTGGAGTGGCTAGTTTCTTAAGGGGTCTTTTAGATTACAATTTTTCAAAAACTCAGAACAGTTCGCAGAGATGCATGATAAGCTAGTCAGGAGCTGTATGGAAAAGAGTAAGGAATTTAGTATGGCCCAAACATAGCAGAGTAAAGGTATATATCGTTTAAAAAAACCGTAGAAAAAAGTAAACGCGATTTTCTCGAATTCATGTTTTTTTAAGCTGGCGGACACGATTTGAAAAAAACCGCTCAGCCAATCACTCTGATTTTTTAATATGTTGTTATACACATATATGGCTGTAGCTGGTAGCGAAATTATTATGATCGGTATCAAATTTTCCGATTTTCACTCAATTTTTCACCCACAAAAATATTTTTTTTATAAAATGGCCGCCATTTTGTTATTTTTCAATGAAAAAAAATCATTTCGGTACCTGACATAGGCATTTAAAAAAGGATCAATTTGGGGTTCCCCCAGATAATCCAGTCATCTGAAATCACGACCGCCGTCATTTTTTGATGTTTTTTTTTAAATTGTTATGTTTAAAAAAAACAATAAAAACCCTTAAAATATTTTTGTACACCCAAAGTAGCAAAATTTTTTTTTCTTTCTATGGAAATATGGTTAATTTTTTTTAAAATCGTTGCTCAAAAGACCCCTTAAATTTTTGAAATTCCAAATTTTTTCGTCATGTCTATATTGTATACACAATCTTTCTGAATTCCACAACAAATTTTGCAGCAAACTGTCTCGAAGTAATGGTCAAACATTCTGAGTTTATTGTTGCTGACATTTTTAAAAAAAATGAGCTAACAGACAATTATTCAAACTTTATGTTTCAAAACATTCCTGGCATGGTTCGTCTATATTGCCTTGTTTTAATGATAGTCACCTTTGTAAATTTCTTGAAGAAGCAGTTAAAATGCTATTTTTAACGTGACATTAATTTTGTTTTGTTGCTGCTTTTAATATTGTTTATTTAAATTGCAATTTTGCAACTATTTTCGTAAGCACATTTGTTATTTTCAAAAATACAAAAGGACTAAAAATGGTTGCCATGCACCAAACTAAATGTTAGATTTAAGTCGTTAAGGTGTCAATCGAAGCGTATTGGCATTTGTATGATTCTATCAAATTTTAAATAAATGCACTTGAGCCGTTTTTTAATTAAAGAAAAAAAGGGGAAAACTGAATTTTTTCTAATGTCTTTCTATCTGATCTGATTTGCACGTTAAGCAATCAACATTTATAACAAATAGTACTCTAGATAGTTCCTTTCAAAAAGTCAATCATGATTACAAAAAAATAAAAATAAAAATGAAAAACAGAAGGAAATGATATGAATGATATTATCAGATTTCTCTTTTTCTAAGGGCATTTTTGCAGTGTCAAACATAATCTATCTAATTTGCTCTTCTGCTGATGAATTTTTTACAAAGTCAGATGCTTTAAAGAGTTTTCATCATACAAAAAATCGAGGTTTTTGTATTTCCAAAAATAAAATTTATACATGAACAGCAAATAGTAAATTTATATTGAATAAAACAGCGTCCAGGGTTCGTGAGGTTTCAGTAACTTCTTCTTCTACCTTACGCTATTTTATACATTTTATACATGTTTTACATATAATCAGAAATCAAATTTTTACTGCATATTTAATGTTGTTTCAATATCAACTGCAAAAAAAAGGCATGATTACTAATGAAAAACAACGAAATAGTACAAACACAATGTCTATGCATAGCCGAAATCCCCCAATCTCCGGAACCCTCGAACCCCTTAACCCCCAATTCCTTAGATGTCCCGAATCCCTGACCCCCAAATCCCCCGATCCCCAAATCACGCGGACCCCCAATCACCGGTCACCCGATCCCCAAAACCTCCAAAACATCCTCTAATCCCGATCACTCCCCTTTAAATTATAGGTATACTCCAAAATTAATAAAATAGCTATTTTTTCTGATTCGTACAGTTTCATACAATATAATGCAATTCGAGGGTTTTAAAACGACTTTTACGAGTATTGCAACTCTTCAGGACATACACAGCAGACGCCACTGGTTGGTCTGCTCCCATGAGTTTTTACCAACTCAGGCAAATTTTTGAAGTTGTTATATTTTGCAGATACAAAATTGTACACTGATTCTAAAGCTGACAACAAAAATTCTTCCAAAACTGAGCGCTCTAACTACAGCCACTGCTTTGTTTTCACTTATACTATTCGAATTAAAAACCGCCATCAGCATTCACAAACCAATTCAAAGAAAAACCCCTGGGAAAGCCTTTAAGGACATAAAATTTACAACAATATGATGGACGCGAAAATGATTGTGGTGTCATTTTAAATTTTTAACCGAACACAGAATATTCATCTTAAAGGTTTGTATTCGAGATATTCCTTTCAAAAATCAACTGTTTCAAGCTGCTATCTTATTTCTAAGCAACTCTGAGAGCCTTATTTGGAACGGCAAACAAAAACATGGTATTAATTACCATCAGCTGCCCACGTTGGGCGCCGTATTCAATCGATTTTAGAGTAGCAGACAATTTGCTATTTTCAATCCACCCACACAGAGTGTTGATATTCGCAATCTTTCCATTTTAGACATACCAACAGAAGTGTCTTTAATGTGAACAAATTTCCTACCACCCAAACACGTTCTGTTCTAAAGTTCACAATTTAGATGCTTGTTCAGTTCAATGAGTCCCGAGGATCATCAAACGCCTGAAGTATGGCTCAAACAGATTTGACCTTTGAAAAGCTAATTAGCCTCACATGCTGGCGATGGATCACGGTATTAATGTGAAGAAAATAGATAAGAGTGATATATTGTTGCACTTCATATGCACCGAAGTCGATGAAAGGATAACTAGAACGGTGGGTGGCGTGGAGTACCTAAAGCTAATTTCATTCGATTGTGATGCCTACCTTGATGTGAAACAGAAACAAATGTCCGATAGTTGATATTGATTTTAGTTCCCTTCTATACTCACTCTCATGATAGTTTAGGTGGTTGGGATGGTAATAATAATGAAAAAAAAACATTTTCAGATGATGCTGTGATGACCTCAATTGCCAACCAATAAACTACTCTAGAACTCTTCAATTGATGCGCCATGTTAGTAATGTTAGAATTATTAACACTTACATCTGATATCCTTTTTGATTTGTTTTTCCCGCTGGATATCCTAAACATCTACTAGGATGAATATGCGTCGGCTAAAAATCATAAAATCGGTTGTATCATCAGAGCCATGAATCCCAACGGCCATCAAATGCTTTGTTGCGCTTCACAGTATGAATAATGACTATCGTAGTTGCGCTCGTTTAATTAAACTGTTTGCCCAATGATAAGTAGGACATTAAAGGAATTGAGGTCATCTGTGAATGTCCAGGCTGTTAAGGCGTCGCGTCGAAATGAAAACCGGCATTGGCTCATTCATACTGAGCGGTTATATTCCATTTAGTAGTGTTTCTAGTACGCACGTTTACTACATGAGTGGGAGGCACTGTGAACTAGTGGTAGGATAACAGGACATACGACATAGTGCCAATAGTAGTTAGTTAGGCGATGAGCTGAAGAACAACAACTGGAACGCTCCAATAAGAGCGACAGAGAGATAGCATGGCAGAGGGGAAAACTTGCATTTAATCAAAGGATACGTTTATGGTATGCTAGTTGTTCTGGGTGTATGTCATTCATGTGCGACAAACAGGATTTTTTAGTAATCCATACTGATTTCGAATGGCTTGTTGTTTCAGTTCAGCATATCGCAGCAATATCCTGCGAAATAAGTCGCTTCGGCTTGAAGGCATTTTCACAAGTGGCCTAGAATGATTTCACGGAATCAATCCGTAGTACTACAATGCATTATTAAATGCAAGCAGTTGGCATTTCAAATGGTTTTAGTCTGTAAATGAAATATTATAGACAAACGATTCAATAGTAGATTTTTCAAAGAAGGATGCTCGAGACAGAGTTTTCAAGCCGATTGACTGTAGCCCTGTAGCTTATCTAGGGTAAAAAGCAATAATGATTGTTCGTATAGTTTCAATTGGAGCTAGTAAAAAATTGATCAGTTTTTCTATTGCATCCTTAACTCTGGAAGATTAATCATATTTTATCTATGATAGGCCTTTTCGATGGTTGATTTGACAAGCATAAATTATTATCCTCATTAATTTCATGGATAGTTATTCTATTTTATTTAGTTTGCTAATAGCTGCAATATTTATTTATGAATATATAAATGAAGAGGCAGTTTTTCAAATATATTAGTTTGATATTAAAAGTAAAAAAAGTTAAAACTAGCCCTTTTTATTGATATCCTAATGAACCGTCTTCAAATTCTACTATACATACAACAGCAAAACCAAAATAAAATTCTTATTAAATTAACGATGAACACTTTAAATAAAATGAAATTTAAAAATTAAAACTTTTTGGCTCAATCAACACATACTTCAACTCGGTGTTGATTTTTAGGACCTTTTAACATTGGAACTTTGTCATACGATGCTTTTCATAGCAACATAAGCATGGATTTTCCCCTTTTTGATTTCCTACTCATTATGCGAATGTATCTTTTGAATTGCCTGCTTTAACTTGTGCAATGTTGTTTCTGAATTTCCGTTTCAAGGAAGATCTAGCCAGGCGTTCAACCGAAAAAGGTGATACTAACTTCTAAAAAAACGACTAACAATAGCCGTGTAGGTCTTAATAGCAAAACTAGTATTTAAGATTTTTTTTCGTTGCTGATTTTGAAAAAAAATTTCGAGCACTAGACTTGTTTGTGATTCCTACTTAATTCTATTGCTTAACGACAAATACACTTTTTATATTGACTCACGTTTTATAAAGCAAACTAAAACTTTCTCAGATAGATTAGTTCCGATATGAACTTCATTCGAGAGATAGATAAAACACGGTATTGTTCGAATGGCAAATATCAAAATTGCAGATAATTTTCGGAGGTATGTTAATTTGATTTGAACTAGTAATAATGTTAAGGAACGTAAATGTTTCTGTAAGTTTATATTATTCGGGACTTGAATAATATCGCGCTGTTTCCCGATAGATCATATCTTTTTTTGCATTGAGCAATACTACGGCCAACTCCATTGTGAAGTTCCACCATTAAGCCTAGTACACAGGTCGATTCAGAACAGAAAATTCTGCATGTCTCCACATTTGGTAAATAATTTGCTGCTGGAAATTTGACAATGGAGACTAGTGGAGATTATTCACGAAACATTTATCTTTTCGCAAATGCCGGCTGCTGTTGATGTTGGAAACAACTTCAATGACAGTTTTAATGACAGCTAGTGCCAAACGTTAACTTTCTGCATCAAATAAAATGTCGAAACAATTAAAATTCAAGTCAGAAAGGTATGGAGAGTACTGGTGCTGCCATCTACCGAGTTCATAGATTCTGCGCAGAAAACTGTGTACTGCTTCTGCAGAATTGAGTCTGAAATTCTGTGTGGAATTTCTGCAACTGCAGAATTTTCATACAAATTTCTGCTCAGAACCGAACTGTGTACTAGGCTTTAGGCTTGGAATAACAATACATGCTATTTCATCTAAGTGTAAACAACATATTTTTTTAAAGCGTTAAACATATCGAATCTCTTGTCGAAAAAAATTATTTGTGACGAATTTTACTGTATCACATTTTCACAAAAAAAAAATTAAATAAATACTGAAGCACATAGAATTCTTAACAACTGACATGCCCTTGAGGAGCTTTTAGATTTGTTTTGTTGGATAGTGTTCAATTACTCGTATTTCATTCAATTCTGAATCGAATGAAATATCTAATGAAGAATTGAATGTTCATTAGGCGTGATCCAATACAGATAAATGAGCATTGGATGGCTAATGTTCATTCAGGGCTGCCGTGCATCTTGAGTTTTAGATGTGAAATGTTTCGTACTGATTTGAAAGATAGTTTATTTGAATTGAAAAATCGAAAGGTTATTAACTTGACATTCATAGAGATACGGGTAGTCTGGGTGGCTTAGTGGTTAGAGCGCTTGCATCCTATGCATCGGGTACCAGATTTGAGGCTGCTTGGTGACAGTTTGATTTCGGAAATGGGATTCGGAGCCGGAATACCAGTTCACTCAGCTATAAATGAGTATGTGAGTCATATCAGGGTGAGGAAGAGTGTGTTGCTGACTGTGTCGGAAAAATGTACATTTATTGGAGATGATAATAATACACACGATTTGAAAGGATAAGAAAAATAGGTTGCATTATCTTTGTTTCGTGGAGAAACATATATTTTGAATAAGCTCTAATAACGACAAGTGTCATTAGGGCATTGTGCCACTGCAATTGAAGGTTGAATGGTGAGTGTTTGACAAATTCAAGCAATTAGCGAGAATGGATGGTGAAAATGGTCGTTTATTTGACACAATCAACCTTCGATCACTTTTCTTGAAAGAGGAAAGTAAATTGTCAATAGGACGATCTGCAATTATCACACTGTTTACCGTTACTATAAGCAAAATGATGGTTATTTGCCATAATAATGACTACTTTCGTCATTGCCACACTCAGCATGATTAAGGTTTAAATGAGATTCTAGTATTATTCTTTAGATAAACATTCTTCGTATGAAAAGTGTTAAGGAAACAAACCAAACGTGAATGAGTATACACATTGTACAAAGAGTGACCGGAAGCTAGATTTTATAGACTAAGTCAGTACAAGTGCGTAATTAATATAAGCAGAAGATAGTTTGTATCTTTTTTTAAAAATATTACCACATCCTGATGTTGAAAAAGTGCATTTTAAATTTTGATTTGCTAACCGAAAATTTAAAATTT
This sequence comes from Oxycera nigricornis, assembly GCA_963942545.1. Taxonomy (NCBI): domain Eukaryota; kingdom Metazoa; phylum Arthropoda; class Insecta; order Diptera; family Stratiomyidae; genus Oxycera; species Oxycera nigricornis. The sequence goes on along the minus strand of OZ012660.1, from coordinate 112,353,267 downwards.
GCACCTTTATACAGCAGCTTAGATCATAATTTCACAGACGTATCCTTTTCTTTTGATTTTTTTATCATTCGCGTCCAGAGCCCGCGGTCGATCCATTGTGATATTGTATTTCAAATAAATCTCTATTAAAACGGCCATTTAATTAATTTGTATTGAACTACGCTCTGCTACCAGTATTCAACAAGATTTAAATATCAATACTGTGCGTTAGGACAGTCAATTTTCAGAATAAAAATCGACAAAATCGATGATCCTTGAAATTTAAGTTGCATTATGGGCTGTACCTGACAATGAAGTGGAATCTGTTTAGTTAACAGTAACAGTAAGAATGTTCCACCAGTATAGTTAACTGAATGTTTCGATGCTAAATTATCCTCGCTTAGCGAGTCCTTTTAGAATATATGATTGTATCTTTGTAATTTTAAAATTTCTCCATAGTGATACGGCAACAGGGTAGTAGGTTGAATGTTCAGTAAAGTATCAAAGCGCTACATTTTACAATTTGCCTGTGTCTGGAAACTGTTACAGGACTCTCTCTGCTTTACATAGAATCGACCCCCTCACAAGTGAAAAGCCCACATGTGTGCATTAATTAGGGAGCATTGTTTGTTGGTAAATGAAGGCTACAACGATGACGATGATGGCAACGATGGATGGAAGTTCAAGGAGAAATAAGGACGAAACCAGTGGAGCAACAATCATGGATTGTGTGACTTGCGCGTTCCAGTGGTGGGCTGTTGTTGTTGTTGTTGCCGTTTGGGCTCATCAAGAATATGTAGTAGCCACGTCTTGCCAGTTTCCATCGCCGTCATTGTTTCTCCAGCCTTCCATTACCTGTCGTCGTCAGAATACAAGAACAGCTTGCTGTTGGGCTAACTGATTTTAGGTTGCGTGTGTGTGTGTGTTTGTGTGGATCGGCAAAGGGTGGTCTTTAAATGACAGAAGGCTGCAAAAGTGTATCAAAATTACGACAGGCGCCATATTTGCGTTCCACACACATCGTTCGAATCGACTTAGTTAGCGGATAGGGTCGAAGTCGAGGGCAAGCTAGGCTGCAGGGAATTCTTGGCAAAAGGCAAAAGATTTTTTGTGTAGACTCCTTAATTAGCTATTTGAGTGAATTTTCTTTCGGTTTTTATCATTTTCCGAATGGGTGATGTTCGTTTAGGGAGCGCCCAGATACAACAGTCAATTGAAAAGGAATGCATTTTGTAGTTAGCGATGGTTCTTTACTAAAATTGGCTAGTGAATGTGGAGTGTAGTGAATATTGTGTGGAGTGCAACCTAACAGTTTAATCATACTCAATATAAATTCGTTGGGAAATATATTACGAGAATTGATTTCAAAAATCAGCAAAGTTCTCCGGTCGCGAACTTGAAAATGGCTTGTAGGCGTTAGAGTCCTTCAAATCAATGAAGACACTGAATCACCACTAGCAACGCGGACGCATAAAGTTTCGTGCTCAATTCATGTGTGATAGCGCAACAACCGGGTGCTTTTTTAGTAGCAGCCACTCGAATAAGGTAAGGTGATACTCAGAGTTTCGTCTACACTTAAATCTTCAATAGTCATTTTTTCCTTATTGGCTCTAGCTTTTAAGGGTCATTAGTCAGTGAACATTTTCCCTACAATGTACTTTTCTTGGGCAAAAAATGGTGAATGTTCCAGGCATGACTCTGAAATTCTTAGTAATATGAAAGGATTAGTCATTAAATAAATGGAAATAGCATTGTCTGCTACTTGTGGGGTGGTGTTGTATTTCAAGACCTTAAGGGAGGATGCTAAAGTCTTGCGAGGCTTAAGTAGATTCTAATGGCTCATATTTTATGTATTGCTCATTCATTCATTCATACAATCTATTAAGTTCAGAAGAAAAGCTGATATTGTCCGAAACTGAAGAGCATACATATTTAAAATGTGTTCAGTCCTGTTTGTATTTGTGTTATAAATTTGTATGACCGTAGAGACTATTTTATCCAGAACTCAATTACCTGGAATATTTTTTTCGCCAAGTTACAACCGTTAATATCCACAAAAACCTCTAACATTCGGAATTTGAAAGTTTCTATTCTGATTGCAAATGAAGAACAAAACATAAAAGACCTTACCAACAAACAAAGGGTGAAAATTTGTAATGAAATCAAAAAAAGTATCCCTATAAATAATTTAGAAAAAATTTGCTAAATAATTTTTGTATATTAATAGAAAGGCTAAATATATCGACTATTCGATTAATATTAGTATGATCTGCCAAAATTCACAAGACCGCCTTCAAAATTTCAAAAATCAGCATGTAACTCATCAAAGCATAAATAATGTATAGCACTAGAGCAAAATTGCCGCATTTTTGTTTTACAATTCTCCGTGTGGAAATTTGCACGCGTATTAGTGTTCTAATTTGCATCGGTACACATGTTATTCGTACACTAATTCGGGCGCGGCATGTATACGTACACGAATTGATGACACACAATCGTGGCCTCGCCACAATATAACTCCTCAATTCCACACGGAGAAATTTGTTTCTTTTTCACGTGAGCTGCGAAACAAAACCAGAGAACTGTTAAACATTTAGCTTTTAATACCAAAGTGCATATCTCATACAATCAATTTGTGATTAATAATGCTCCCAAGGACTGCGACTTCACGTCCACGTGAAGGAAGAATAATGCGGCCCCTAAAATTCAGTTTTCATAGCAGGTTTCCTCATTTAAGTTAGTAATGTTTTTAGTTTAGACCAAGTGAAACCAATAGAAGTAGAAATAGTTTCCTCGGTACCTTATGCGGACGCTTCACACAAATCCACAACTCATGCTTTTTTATTTACATCTTGAGTCATAAAGGAAAAAAATGCAAGTAACGTATTCGTTACTTTTAAGTTTTTCAACCAATAGAAACCAGCACAAAGAAGATTGTGCTTCTCGAATATGGGTGTCCGGTTACCATAGCGGAAATCAGAAATTATAAATATTCGAGTTATGAGGGTAATGGAAGTAGGATTAACGTTACTTCCATGTTCCCAAATCAACTTACTTCCATGTTCCCAAATCAACGAATGACAACACGAAAAAATATACTTTCATATTTTTTTTGTCGAATTACCTTAGTAAATTTAACCCTCCGACTGCCTACCTGGGCCGTTTTCGTCCGAGCGAAAAATAAAAGTTGTTGTAACTTTTGTACACCGCTAGGAAGGGCACTGCTGTGCCTCTGTAAAAAAAGTGACGCCCCTCTAGTACCTGTCTACCAACTTTCGCTATCCCAGTCCCGTTCTAGCCATCGTGGTGACAAGATAAAATCGATCCGGACGAAAACGACCCACGTAGGCAGACGACGGTAAGTAATTTTTTTCCGTTTAAAAGTGTTAATTGTGGCTGTAAAAACAGATCAAACATAACAATAATATTACCTTAAGCTATTGGAGCAGCTGCCTCTTCGATCCCACCGCTAGATTTCTGGAACGTGTTATTTACAATTGGTATGATGGAAACAATTTTGAAGTGTACAAACATCGAGATTGATAGATATTCGGCCAATAACACTGCCCCTGATTTAAGAGCGGCTCGTCGTCACTTGTCAAATATTGACTTTTTATTGATTTCATTACTAATTTTTGAATTATTATAATTTTTATTACCGTTTTTACTACGAAATTTTACTACTTTCAGCTATTCTGAATTTAGCAAGGTTTTGTAATGATCCAAGTGGCTCTATATGCACTATCATGTTGGGAAGACCACCGCCAGAACACAGATGTCGGAACAATGGTTGCTGGCGTGATGCACAAGCTTAGTCTACGTAAGGTAGACAGGTTGACAAGGGAAAATAAATCACGAGCGCATTCTCACTGAAATGAGCTAGAATGCCTGTTATATTCAACCATTTAATTAACTTAAAATTGGTATTTTCAAGTTTTTTTGCCCAAATATCAAATTAATTACGAATGACACCCACCCACAAATAATGGAGGTACTGAGAACATCCAGCTCATTTAAGTTTTTCAGATGGTATTAGCAAATGGAAAAATCTTCGCAGCTGTGTAATAGCCCAGTTATTATATAAATGATAGTGATAAAATATTGTGAAATCACTCACTTTCAAGTTATTTATGATTAATTTCCACACTCAATATATACTTCTACACAATATCAGGACACCAAGGCTAGATTTGGGATGTTGTGCCTTTGATGATTATTCAGTAACAGCAAATGACTTCTTTTTGATTTGACCTTATTTCATACTGTTTAATACATTTTACAATGTTAAATGCAATCGTATGTGTATTAATTCAAAACCACTTGACGGTTCGTAATTTGGATTTCAAGTGAGAGATGCTTGAAAACAAAGTGTGTTCAAACGAGACAAGTAACGAACATAATATTGTAACTAAGGATGTTTTCCTGAAACTTTCTCGGATGATTGCAATCTGCAATGTCCTTTAGAAGTTTTAGTGACTATCCGGGGCTTGCTTTAGCGAAAATGGATTGCATGTTTACATGGGACTATCCGTTTAGTTGAAATTCAGAGAAATCTCTGCAGATGAAGGAACAAGGATGGCTACAGAAACAGATGACCTTTATGTGGTTTTTAAGTAAAAAAAAAACCACCCACATAAAAGAGTACTTCCGTCAATCCAGACTATTTTGCTGTGTGCATTTTCTAATCGATTGAAACGATTCGAAATCGCAAGTGGCTTAGAATATGGCGAGAATATATGTACGAGTTGGAATTTCAATTTGTAGATGTTTGAATAGTTGTTCGTGGCATGATTCGAATGGAGAACGTCACCGTAAAAATGTGACAAATATTTGTAGGAGAAAAGTGTCACGTAATATTTCGATAAATTCGATTTCTAAGGATTCCTTGGAATGTTTGACTTTTACAGAGAAATGGTTTTCTAAAAAGTTCAATATTTCGGTTTAGTATTTGAACCAATGCCAGATTAATACTCATATGAATGGTGGTTCAGCCCAAATCGAGATAGGTCCTTGAGATAAAGTTAGAATCACGTCATTTGCTTGACTAAAGGAACAGTAGGTGGAGGTGGTCAGCAACACATTCGTCTGTTATTATTATACTGATTTGATTCAGATATTCATTTAAAACTGTGTGTACTGATAGTCCATAACCGAATCCGTTTTTGAAAACTATTGGCCGGCAAGCAGTCTCGAATTTGATACTCGGTGCATAGGAAGCAAGCGCTCTAATCAGTAAGTTATTCACACTTTTTTGGATTAACTAAATATTTTATGAATAGTTAATAGCAAGAATCATGAAATAATTAGATAGTAAAATCCATCCGCGTTTTTCGGTTAGATTAAAAAGAATGCCGGTCTCATTTGAATTTTCATTCAGATTTTTGATAGACTACCAAAAGTAAAGATACAAAAATATGTTGAAGCCGATGCATACCAACTGTGATTTAATCTTCTTTGTTGGTTGCATTTGATGGTGGTTTTGAGAGTCATGTGAAATAATAAGGTTCGCTTCAAAACGCGGTTTTTGGGGCTGGCCGTCCACGCATACTCGAGGATGGTGATCAGTTCAGTGTCTGCAGTCAGACACAACCGAAGTGGGCTTGGGAGAGGTCCAAGTCCACGAAACGAAGCCTTACCAGGGGTCAATCTGGTATCACAGGGAGCGGAGCCCAGGGATGTCAATCGTCCCTTCGGTCGTGGTGAGGATCCATTATGGGGAGGGGGTTAAGAGCTATATGCGGGTAGAGCCCACTTAGATGCGCTTTGAAGTCTTGATGCTTCCGGGCACGGGGACTTCCACAGTATCTCTGGGGACTCGGCGTGGTGCCGGTGCCGAGACCGTGAGATCGGCAGAAGATTAGATAGGCCTCGCTTTCACTAGTAAGCTCATTGAGCCTGCACTCAGTAGACAAACTGGTACACCCAAGTCGTGGTGGGATTTGGGATCACTCAATACAAATTCGCGGCCGGGTAGGTAGTCACGTGAAGCGCCCCGAAACATTCTGTTCTGTTCCATATGGTTTCATTTTTGTTAACAATGAGTTAATTTTTGTGATTTAAAAGCTAGTCCTTCTGTGGCTGCAAACTTGACATTCATTATTTTCCATACATACAGTAGAAAACTATAAAACATTCTGTTCGTATATCATAAAAGTGTTAGCTAACACATTTCCCTATTTGCTTCCAGGAAAATGGAAGATCAGTTCCTGATGTTACAGCAAGTCCAGGACGAGCGCCACCTGGACCACTGCCAGCTAATCAAATGCAATCAATGCCCCAACGACAAGGTGCAAAGGAGCCTGTTTTGCTGCAAGGCGATTTTCGCAAAGTGTCCGGTATTAGTTCAGAAATATTTCGACAGATAGAAGCTGTTGAAAATGATCATGATCCGAGCACGGCAGCCGCTCTGGAGGTGAGTGTGATATTTTTTAAAAATAATATTGTTAACACGCTTACAAAATGCGTGTAAAAAATGTTATACTTCAAAAGAGCATTGAAAGTGTACAAGACATGACCTCTCTAATTATGGGCTAAGACTACATCTTGTTTGATTTAAAAAAAAACCGAAATTAGGACTGAAGTTAATTCCATCTCTTCCATATACAATTTGATCAGTTAATGATAAAGATGTAAATGTCCTTTGGGAGCTATTAGTACCACTATTGATTTGTGCTCCTCCAGAGATTGGATGCGGACCTTTGTCATAATCTCTTGTAGTCAATTTGTATCTATATTTTTATATATCTATATATGTATCTAATATATTACTGGCAATGCTGAATACATTCTAAAGAAAGGATTTCTCTTCAAAAATTGGCATTTTTTATACACAAATCTAGTCCCTGCAAGAGCAAGAGTCTATAGTCTATATTTTTTTAGTATCTAGATCATGTTGATTAGTTCTCATTGAATAAAAATACAATTACAGGCCGTGGAAAGACGTGGCGAGATGATTGTCCGAATATTGGAACCAAGATGCATAGGTGGTAAACATGCGGTGGAAGCTGCACAAAAGTTAATGTCGAAAGGCGATGCCCGACATAGTGTGCAGGTAAAGAACTTTTTAATATTCGCTCCGTTACTCAGTTCTAAATAAAATATAATATATAATAATATTTTTACAGCTAGTGGAAATCGTTAAGCGGCCCGGTCAAACGCTAGGACTTTATATTAGGGAAGGAAATGGCGCCGATCGATCAGACGGCGTTTTCATATCACGAATAGCTTTAGAATCAGCAGTATACAATAGCGGATGTCTCAGGGTAAGTATTCGATAAGATTCTTTGGAAGTACTTACTGAACGCATCTTTTTTGCCTTATAATTTGTTCCTTAAAAATGCACATATTTATGAGTCATTCCGGACAAAGAACGGAGATAGGACAATTTTGCTCGCTTACACTCGATCAGATAGTCAATATGGCTTCACTTCTTTCCGACTTGTACATTATAATGAAGCTATAAATGCAAATCGCTTCAGTTAGCAAGTAATTTGCATCTTTGGCACTCGAAACTCGGCAAGCAATGTGTACGTGTTTGATAGTGCAAGAAGTTGGACGATGTAGAATCTAATTGCATAATTTATCCGCTTTGATGGCTGCACTTGAAGAAGTTCATTGGATATATAAAGAATAGAAATTTGGAAGCAGCTCGTACTACTGACGAGAACGCAGAATGTTGAACAAGACGGGCTTTAGAGATATTAAATTCATACGTATTTACTCCATATTTTCCCAGATACCAAGATATAATATGACCTGGAGAGTGACATTGAAGCTCTATATCTAGTTTTAAAGATTTGAAACCCTTAAATGGTTTAAGAGGTTTCTGAAAGCAAAATTATGCTAACATTTCATAAATACTAAATGTGAAACCTTTATAAGTATATGTTTCTGTCAAGATATTTATATATTTTTTATTTAAAAGTTCCTTCCTCAAAAGCGTACTACTTACATATATTTTATATTTCCTGAGACTCTTTGATGGTTTCATCATCATCAGAAATAATTTTACCAACCACCTAGTGCCACTATGATAGTCTTCTGTGAATTAACGGACGATTCAGCCCAGCATTTGGTTAAATTGTTCACTACCCATTTCGATGCTTAATGAGCTGTACTCTATACCAAGTACTCTCCATACTTTACTGACTTGAATTTTAATTGTTTCGACATTTCTTTTGATGCAGAAAGTTGACGTTTGGAAATAGCAACATCAACAGCAGCCGACATTTGCGAAAAGATAAGTGTTTCGTGAATAATCTCCACTAGTCTCCATTGTCAAATTTCCAGCAGCAAATTATTTACCAAATGTGGAGACAGGCAGAATTTTCTGTTCTGAATCGAACTGTGTACTAGGGTTGATGAAATTTCGTGACACATATTTATGCTTTTATTGACATAGAACTTAATTTTGCAGGTAATTCAGAATCTTGTTTCACATAAATTATTAACGGATGAAATAAATGAGGACATAAATTATAATGATTTTTTTGATGCTTACATGTCTTCGAAAAAGAATTATAAAAATCCAAACATTACCAATTGCTGAATCGTGAACAACAAACATAATTCTAATTTTTACAACTTAGATGAAACATTGCAGAATCAATTCTTCTTACGGCAAGAATAGCTTTCACACAAGAAAATTACTTTGTTTGAGGTCTACATTACCTACAAATGTAATTAAGCATAAAATCAGGCACTACTAATTACTGCAATTCAAGCAGTCAATTTATGTTCGGAAGCTTGTTCTGTTGTAGTTATAGGATTCTACCATCATCGGTGATTCGTTAGTATATTATGACGAAGTATCGTCTTCATTGTCCGTTATGTTTCAACATTTCTGTGTAGTTGTTGGTCGTAATTAAACCAAAAAATCAATAGAAACAAATCAATCTGATTGTTCTTTGCTTATTACCCAATACAAAAAAGGACATTTCTATCAAGGAATGTAAAAAATCAATTATGGCACAGCGCATTCCCATAAAGCTTTTCTTGAAGCAACCTAAAAATATTCCACTATGAAGGTGATGCTGAACATTCTGTTGCGTGCCGTACTAAATTAGCATGGGCTTTGTGCGCCTTAATTATACTTTTCCATTACGAAGTGATTATGAGCTGATAAAACGTTTTACTTACTACAATAATGCTGGGCTAGGAAGTGTTCTAATCATAGGGTACATATTTTCACTATGTAATTGAATGTATTCTCAGCCAAACATGGAGCGAGAATGTTAATAAATTTTTTTTGATTCCACTTGATAAAAAAAGGCTAAGGATTTTCATTTCAATTAGAAAATGTGAGCATGTTTCATTCGAATTTTTTTGGACCGTTTGCTTTCCAGGTTGGCGATGAAATACTAGCTGTAAACCTGGTAGACGTAACACATATGTCGCTGGATGATGTCGTCATAATCATGTCAATTCCTCGACGTCTGGTTTTAGCGATAAGACAACGGCGCGGTAGTCGTGGCGCCAACTCGCCTGGTCCACTTTCTCGGCCTGAACAAAAACCACCACCAGTAGTAGTGATTAAACGAGATATCAGAGAAGAAGACTTAGATGACACGGATCGCATACCGCGATCACGATCATCTCGCGAAAGGCGAACAGGTAGGAGATGATCCTTTCTGAGAGCTCTCCGTTGATTAGGCTTCTTTTTCAATTCGAATGGCAATGCATTAACTGCTGAAATTTACAGGTGATGGTAGAGAAATGACCGAATCTCGATCACGACTAGGACTCGGCCTAAATAACTACAGCCCGCAGAGTGAACAGCTGGATTTATACTACAATAGTCGTCCGAACACAATAAATGAACCACCAAGCTGGGGTTACAAACCGCCACCCCCACCGTCTGTTATAACTGAGCAGCCAAAAAGTCATGCTTTCGCACCCACTCACGCCTACTACCAAAACGCGGGCACTTTGGAGAGTTTAGCTGAAAAGGTACACTCCTTCTATCCAACGCCGTCGCGGCGAATGTCGACGGGAACGGGAGTAGGCATGGGTCAACCGCACACACGTTTCCCACACAGTGGATCCGAACAACATTTACCTCGCGTGGACTACGGTCCGGATTACTCTTCCTCGTTGGGGAGACATTCTTTGCTGAGATCAAGTCTGAAATCAAGTACGATGACGTCGGGCGGCACGTTAGGACGTTACGGTCGATATGAGCCACCCAGGACGTCCAAATATGGAACTCCGCCCAGTGGCTCGGCCAGCTTGACGCGGCGATCGCGTCCGACGCTGGACTATTCTAGTGACACTGAGGCTACGATCGGATCGCGTCCTAGCTACTATTACTATAATAGACCTGCTATCAGTAGTATTCCGCGGGGAAGCACTTCAGTGCTAGGAGGCGGCGCCGATTTGGCCAAGTTCAACTCTTTGCCCCGCGATCGACCAGGAGTGCGGTTGGGCGGGATCCGTCCGCGGATAGGCGAGCGTCTAATGGACGATAGTGACGGTAACTTATCTGCACCAGAGTTACCAGCTCGTAGAGATCGAGACCTAAGGGCACGATTAACAGCAAGTCCTTCTATTTTCACTTCAGATGAGTATCGAGCCTGGCTGCGACGAGCACCAAGCAGTTCGGCAATCTGTGACCAAATGAGACTGACACGTGATATTTTAAGTCAGCCACGTAGTCACCGGTTTTCATGTAGTGCTGAGAACATTCACGACGCTCTGAAAAATGTAATATTTTCCACCATATCGTGATGGTCTCGACAATGTGCAGCAAAAGGACTTTGTTGAGCGTAGTGTTCAATAGTAAAAGTCGTTGTTTCTGCAACGAATGGCGAGCCAGTCACTATACCAGCCCAAACACTACTAAACTATTTATTTTACAGACCGAAAGTATATACAGCAGTCGCACAGGAATCCTTACTGGAACACTAGATCGCCATTTAGCTGGAGCCCCACGAGGACTTTCAGCGCTGCCTGTCCGCTCGTTGTCGTCGCAACACATCTCAGGGCCTGGTTCCATACGTTCGCCCAGCATCAGAAGAATGAGGCAATTGCTGGAGCTGTCGACGGGCCCAGCGAGCCCAGTGAGTATTTTGAGTGGGCACCAGAGTCCTGCGCCGACACCAAGCGCAACACTTCCAAGAACGCACAGACAAATTGATATCAACCCCGCTGAGTTCATAAAGTATAAGCTAGACAAACCCGTGTTGGACGTGGGAGGAATGTCGGGCATGCTGTGGATACACCTGCTAGCTGGGCGCGGGCTACGATCCACGCCTGAGACAGCAACGCAAGCAGTGCAGGGTCAAATTCGTGACCTGTACTGTGTCCTGGAATGTGACCGAGTACATAAGGCACGCACGGTGGTGCGATCGGGTGATCTTCAGTTCGACTGGGACGAGTCCTTCGAGCTGGATTTAGTTTGTAACAAGCAACTAGATGTGCTGGTTTACTCCTGGGATCCGCAGCATCGCCACAAGCTGTGCTATCGCGGGGCCATTTCGTTAGCATCACTGCTCAGACAATCACCACTCCATCAGTTGGCACTGAAGGTTGAACCTCGCGGAACCATTTATATTCGTCTTCGGCACACGGACCCCGTCACGCTTTATAGGCGACGTGGTCTTCCTAGCCTGCGAGCTGGCTACCCGCAATTGTTCGGAGCCGACCTCGAAACAGTAGTGAATAGGGAATCAAAAGGAGCGCCAGGATGTGCTCCTGTTCCGGTTGTGTTAAGGCGGTGTGTAGAGGAAGTGGAACGGCGCGGCTTGGACATAATCGGCTTGTACAGGCTGTGTGGTTCGGCAACGAAAAAGCGTCTTTTGCGCGAAGCGTTCGAAAGGAATAGCCGAGCCGTTGAATTGAGCCCCGAACATGTTCCTGATATTAATGTAATAACTGGCGTACTGAAGGACTATCTCAGGGAACTTCCAGAGCCTCTATTTACTAGATGTCTATTCCAAATGACGGTAGACGCTTTAGGTATTACACTCTGTGAACATTAACCATAATCCCTGGATTAATGCTTGATTACCCACAGCTGTGTGCTTACCCGATGATCCTGAGGGCAACGCAAAGTTAATGCTTAGTATACTAGACTGCCTTCCCCGAGCGAATAGGGTAGGGATCGAACTAACCGTTTATGGAAGAACGGGTTGATTTAGATGAATTTCATTTCAGGCAACACTAGTTTTTCTGCTGGATCATTTATCATTGGTGGTGTCTGCTTCGGAGCGAAACAAAATGTCGGCACAGGCTTTGGCGACAGTGATGGGACCTCCTTTGATGCTGCACTCGTCAAATGCTCAACCGGGCTCTGAGATCGACCACGCCCAACCGATCGCTGTGCTGAAGTATCTGCTGCAAATTTGGCCCCAACCGCAGTCGTTGGCAGGTGTTTCAGGTAACGTCTTCAAATTTATCGTGGATTTTGATAGACTGACTCCTTCCATACAAGACACGCACGTTTGCAATATCGTACTTTAACCTGGGCGGGTGGGAAGCGCGGTTTCATGTTGAATGTGCGGATTGAAATTAGACCAACGATATACCATGTGATATGTCCAATTGAAGCCGATAGTCTTAAATAAGCGTAGTTGCGTAGTAGTGAACCATTATGAGTTCCATTGTTGCATGAATGACATCCAATGTGTGCTGCTTGTTGCATGTATCGGTGAACCGTAAATTTGTTTTTGATTACTATTGGAAGTTAGGCAAGTTCAATGTCATTTGAAGATCATTCACGGGTAACAAAACAATACAAAACAATTCACTTTAACATCCTATATGGTTAATACAGAGTCGTATGTAGACAGGTCGTCGCGGCGAGCCAATAGGGCAGCGTGGAAACAAAGCCAGTGCATTGCAAGCGGTCAAACTCCTTCAATCCAGTCATCGTATCTCACCTTTAACAGTCAGCAATCTATCGGGCGGCCAGCTTCATCTCTCAGCCATTCCCAGCAGTCATCAGTTTCAATCAGCAGCGGGTCAGTTAGCTCCATCGCCTCGAGCCTCGCCACTAGTGGGCCAACAGGTGAGTTGACTCTAGATAGGCGCAAAACATAGAGAATGATCCTTACGTTTTGGTTGCAGCCCCATCAATTGGCGGCCTCAGTGGACTTGGGAATGCGCGGCCAATCGCCACTGCTCGCCACACAATCCCCAGACAGTAGTTCAACATCGACCGGATCGGAATCAGGATCAGGTAAAAAGCGAGAAAGCATTTAGAAAAGCTTTGTTTTGCTTCAAAATCCTGAGAGTTGATTTGTCTATAAAAAACTCCAAAAAATCAAGAGCTAGCTTATCAGCCTGTATCCTTTTCAGGTACCGACACAGTGAAACGCGGAGCTTCACCAGCCATTAGTATTATATCAGCGTCAAATTCAAAACTTCATGAGTCAACTAGTTCATATTCAGTCAAGCAATACGATCCAGCTGATCTGTTGGGCAAATCGAAAGACATTACTTTCGAACGACACCGAAATGGTGATGGCAACACCGTCAGCTATGGACCAACAATCACATTGGATTCGTTTCCATCCTCGCGAAGCGGAGTGAACCTGTCTGGTGCTTCGCCATTGTCAACTGCACCATCTTCGCCAGCAGTGATGTCCTCGCCATCGCCGCTGTCTTTTCGCTCGTCTAATGGAAACGATTTGTCGTTATCTCCAGCTCAACCATATTCAACTTACTCCACGCGGACAACAGCCTCAGGACTGCCAGCCACTGGAGAGTCCAGATCATCATTGTCTCCTTCGCCCCAAACAATTCCCAGAGTCAGTGCAGGATCATCGTATTCAACAGCGGCCACTTCAGCAGTAACTCGAGACTATCTGGCGCAGCTGCGAGGGACAACCAATAAAAGTAACTACAGTGAAACAAACCTAAGGAATCATCTAGGTAAACAATTGCAATCATCTTATTCGCCAACATTATCACCTTCAGCTTTGTCGCCGTCTGCGACCTCTGCAAGTTCAAGTGTTCGCGTAACAGAGCCTATTAGCCATCAATCATATAGAAGTCAACTAAGTAGTAGCCCTTCGTCCTCATTAGGTACGTACCAATTTCCCTCAAGTAGTGTAAGGACAACATACGGTGACTTGACCACATCTTACGACGCGAAATCCGCAACGGCTACAGTAACAGCATCAGCGGCCTCGTCGGCCCCACAAGCAGCTTCCACTTCACCTTCAGCCTCATCGGTATCACACACATCGCCGCCAGCTTCATCATCGGAACATAAGGTGTCTTCGCCGTCTAGACAAATAACTAATACAAATAACACTATACCTACAAGCGTAGCTAGAAACCTATTATTATATCAATCAGACTCAAGCTATTGTATAAAAAATCAGCAAGTGCAACAATTGCAGCAAGGATCCGAGAAACCCAATAATTTTGCAAGTTCAGGTCATTTGGGGGAGCGCCCGGCGCCGTCGACATCTACTTCCGCGTCGTTGTATTCCAATGTCGGCTATAACGGTTCCCAATCGAATAGTACAAGCATGAACATTTACGGCACTTTGCCAAAGACCTCGTCCTCTGCCCCATATAGTACATCGGCCTCGTTAACTGGCAATAATTCGACCGCATCCACATCCTTTTCGTCATCTAGTCATGCTGACTCCAACCAGCAAGGAGCAGGCTCAACAAGTGCAGGTAATGGTGGTAGTAGTAGTAGTAGTAGTAGCTATGATTTGTACAGTAACATTAGACACCAGTTGGGTATGTCCGGTAACGGTTATCACACACTTGGCTCGTACAGAGTGCAATACTCGTCAACAAATCCATTTCTAGAAAGTTTTGACCCACCAGCGGGCGATGCCACATCGCCCGTAACTTCTTACAATCTAGACTCGAAAGATAACGACAAATTCGATTTAAAATAGATTATTTAAATAAAATTGTAGTTCAGACTCCAAAACTCCAAAGAGATATTCTAAAATTCAACAGAGAAACATTAAGAAATGCAGATTGTCTACCAACTCTCGTTTAACGGTTGCTTGAATTATATAAATACGAACTTGTTTCTCAGTGTTATATTTAAGCCTAGTAGTTAGCTCTTTGCCAGACTAAACTTTAGACACGCCGTTTAGTTTGAGTGATACTATTCAATAAATGGATAATCTCTACTCGTCGGTCAAATAACAGCACTTGTAATTCTCCCAACCTTTGGCTTGAATTTATTGCCTGGACCAATTCCTTTGTGACTTTCAAGGATGTTTTCTTTAATTTTATATGTGAAAACGAGTGACAATTATAAATGCTGATATGGTGCTTGTCACTGCCGGGACGATCGCGCGTTGACTAGGATGAGGGGCGTGCTAGCTGTCGTCTCTTCAGTAATGGCGCCATGACAGCCACCAAAAGCAAAACGAACTGGCTACAGTACTGCGTTGATCGGATGCCGCTCTGCAGGGTATATTTGAGATGTTACCAAAGAGTCAACTAGATTTTTGGATACCGACGCGGCAGGTGGACGCTATAAGGTTGCCGTTTGATTTGAATTTGAATAGTCCAGTCAATTGTTTGACCGTGCATGAAGCCACGGTTTCGGAGATATAAGGGTGTCCCACTTTCTTTTGTTTTTAAGATGGCGCCCAGAGGCCATCAGCTGCGACCCCAGGAAATTGAACTTAAGCTAATTATACCATTGCCCACGCATTGCAATAAAAATTTCTCTGCCTTTTGAAAATGAACGGTTTGTGTCAAAATTATGACGCTTTGACTGGACAAGAATTGTTGTGACTAAAAATCTTGATAGCCAATCTATTTCGTTGACATTTTGAAAGTTTGTGCAAATGATTAAAGAAAGAAACAGTTACAGTAGCTGCATGGCGTTTGTAGCACTACGTTTTTTGAACGCAACTTTTTTTTCCGTATACCACAACCAGTTTTGAATTTAGTCAAAAGTCTCGTTTTGCCTACATTATCAAATATCTAACTACGAAATATTTACCTGCTAATGGAGACTTGATGAAATTTAGTTTGGCGAAGAGCTTCGTACGAGGCTTAACCAACGACTTGCATATATTGCTATTGGTTGTCTTTCATTCATTTCGACAAATTAATAACAAGCGAAATATTTCAAACAAATTCTACAAATCATAATAGACGCGGATTAATGAGTTAGAGCACTTTTGTTGGTAAACATTTTCAGTGCAATACGGGAGTGCGTTGTAATCACTGAGAGACAGGTGGCATGTTTTTATAGCAATAGGTACTTAATAATATACCTAACGATAAGACTTTACATCTACACACAAAAAACAAAACAGGTGAGCATCTAACAATGCAATCTTTTTCAAAACTTATGAGAGTAAAATTAATTTTGAAAATAATCACAACAAAAACAAACACAACCCAGTAAATCAAATAAAACTCTACAATCTCTTAACAAACAACAACAATAGACATTTTATAAATAATTTTATGTATCTAGTAATTTTTTACACCAACCAACTTTATAAATCCACATTTGAAATAGTTTTCGTAATAAAAAAAAATCTTAAAAACCGTGAAAAACATATGTAAAATGAATTACTTCGTTTCAAACGTACACCATGACTATCTCTACATATGTAGATACAAACCAAAATATTTATGGGTAGCTGAACGGTATACTGTAGAAAAAGATGTTTCCAACGAAAAAAAGCGAAGAGTTAATCATCTTATATTGAATTTAGACCGCGAAATACATATAACTTAAAACAATTATGGTGCAATCAACAGTATTCTGTAACAATACGGGAGTATGCATTTAGGCTGATATTTCAACATAACATTGCATAACTAATAAATCAAGACTGTTTACGTTTGGAAGTATTTTTTCTTCAAAGTGGGTTGTTTCTAACAGTGTGCTACAATGAGAATTGTCGCTATTTTGAATTGTACTGCTTCGTTAATATTTGAATTGTTTATTGGTTTTGTGATTAATATACATAAAGTAGGAACCAATTTTGAATTGTTCCCAAAAAACCCAGAGAATTATAATATAAAATGTCCTCAATTAAGTTTCGATATAATCTAATATCAAATATTTATAGATCATTGCTATAAAATAGCACTCACACATTAGGAGATTCTCTTGATTTTCGCCCAAATCCCTCGAATATTCTATCGGTCAATATATCCTTCCGCAGCCCAAATTAAAGTACCGTGCTTGCTTATTAATGGGAAAAACCAACAAAATCTGATGTTTAGTAATTTTCACACCTGATTTATTTTTAAGAATATAATTAAACATAGGTTCAGTATGGGATATGGCCTCCTTTGTTCCCTATTACTAACTTTGTGCATGTTAGCATAAAATCAATTAAGGGGTAACACTACTCTAGAGACCCTCTTTTTCATGATTTTTCGTAAATAAATAAATTAAAAAACACCAAATCCGCTTTTGGTAGTATATTGTATAACTCAATAAGTACAAAAAAAATATTTTTTTTCCAGAATGGTGGCGACAGGATCCCGTATTCGGCTGTTGTGTGATCCACCTTTAAAAAGTTACCGGTAACTTTTCTCTCGAACGGTCGCTCCTAGAACAAAAAACTAAATTTTTTCTTGAAGTGCACACTAATAGCTAGTAAAGTACGTAGGAGATTTTTTCAAAACTAATTTTTAATAAAATGGCGCTGTTTTGAAAAAAAATCAGCAAAGTCGCTCAGTTAGCCCTTTAAAAACTTTTCCGCGCTATAAAACTGCCGACATCTCATTTTTATGACCCTAAAGTACAATTTAAGCCAATAAAAAAATCGATTTTTTGATAATCCGAGAGTATGGATCGGCATGTTTCTTTTATTTTATCACGGTGCCCCATATCTAAACTAGGGCGTCTATCATATTCTCCTTAACGGTACAAGTCTTTTTCCCGGAAATGACTTCAAGGTAGCTCACAAATTATCGATGGGGCTGAGATAACGGGCATTCCCAGACCAATTCAACATCTGAATACTGTGGTCATGTTTAAATTTCTTTGCCATTTTGGAGTTGTGGCAAGGAGCCACATCATGTGGTAATCTGAATTCTTGCCAGTTCTGAAAGAATTATATTTCCAAGGACTTGTATATGCTTCCCAAAATCCACCAATTTATCAACCAAAATCCATTCTACGAAAAGCAACCCCATAACATTTTTTAAACAGGGTATTTCACATGTTGTGCGAAGTGCTTTGAAGAGATTTTTTCATTGGAACTCATTCTCATAAATCGAGTGCGTTTTTCCTGCACATTAAAATGTATTTTATCCGAAAATATTACATTTAGCCACTCTTCTACATCCCAATCGAGGTATTTTTCAACCCATACAAGTCTGGTTTTCATCATTCTGTCGATCAAAAGCTGCTTCTTTTAGGGATGTCGAACGCGCCTTCAAGTATCAAGCAACCATCACCTCACTGTCGATTCGAGAATGGAAACCACAAAAATTTCCAACTGTTTCTATAAATTGTAGCTAGTTTTAGTCGAGTTTGGTTTACTTATTATCAAACGCAATACGTCATCCCTTTTGAAGTCTTCCTTTTCCTATTGCAGTTTCCAACACGCAATGAAAGGGCTAGTATACTTTCAGGCTTTTGAAGACGGCTTACTATAGTTGGCTGTCGCTACTAGTACACTTTGAGCATATTTACGTCGGCTTACTATTACACTTTCAGCATGTAGGGTACAGCTCTTCCCGATCTAACCCCCAGGAATTTTGTATGAAAGTGTATGTCTTACTACTGAGTACCTCAAGATGTAAACTCTTTTCAAATTCACGACAGAAACTGCAGATACTTGGTGTAAAAAGCCTTCTTCTATTTTCGCCGTCCTCCTCTTTTGTTTATTGGTTCTTAGGGTTGCTAGGTGATTAAAAGAACTATTACCTCATTTGGGGAGACTATTAGCATTCAGAATGTGTGAAATTACTCGAGAATATTATATGCACAATACTCTCCTAATGCGCCTCCATCGTGCTAGTGCTCACTTAGAAGCTTCAATTCTAATTGCAAATCGTGAAACTAGTAGTCCTGACCATTAGAACCGTCTAAATTGAATTGTGATTAATTTATCTGGTCTATAACAACATGCAAGTAAATTTGACCTTCCCTCTCAATTCATTCAATATTAAAAAATAATTTTAAAAAACTCACCGAACCAATTTTTACATGTTCGACTGTGTTCCTTCCCAGCGAAACTCTGTCCTCTAAATAAAATATTGAAAGCCAAAAATATAATTATTTAAAAAGCCTTTTACCACACAGAATGTTTAAAAGCGAATTCAATTCAAAAGGTGATGTTTTTTTCTCATTGTATCGTACACTGTTTAAAAATAATAATACAAAATAAACTTTACAATAAGACCAAAATAAAACCGGCTAAACACCAAAAACGAAACTAAGTATACAAAAGACAAGACTATTTACAGTATTAAATGAAATTTCAAGCTCATAGCCGAAAAGACGCCAAATAAAACTTGTTAAGATTAAAATTAATTACAATTAATTGATTCAGCATTGCATCAACTAACTTTCATACATGTATTGAAGAAAACACAATAATGCCATTGTAAATTATGTCTCTTATTATGTCTATTTTCAAAGGATAGTATTTTTTATCATAACATCATTCGTATATGTATAGTTAAATATCGTAAACATCTATCTGGCAAACATTGATATAATTCAATTAAATCTACGTAATTCTAGCTAGAAATTAAATTCATTACAATACAACCAAATTCGACATATATACATGTCTTTCGACATAGTTCAGAATTATAAAAATGACTATAAAATCGCATTGAGAAGCAGAAGCTAGTTGACAATTGTAAAATATGATTAAAGCTGCCGGAAATTTAGCAAAAATAAAAATAATAATTCAAAATCGCTTGCCAGTCGCTAATAAAGGAAATAATATCATTTAGATACTTATTTTTCAACGAGATTCTTTCGAATAATGCAGTAGGTTAACATCCATAAGCAAGAACATATTGAAACGAATTACTATAATTACGAAATTTAAAAAATTAACGTTACAAATTATGAAATTAAGAAGCATGAAGACTTTATACTTAACATCTTCAGTCCAATATTCTTTAAAATTGATTAAAGTCAACTGAAAACAATCGGGAATAGACTGTAGAGTTGCTGTATATCTAGTTTTTATTGCAATCTTTTTGGAGTTGTTCAGCGCAAACTGTCCAATTATGCGTAAGGATCAGGACTATCTGGATGGAATGTGCTTGCTACAACCACCAATTCTTCGAACAGAAGCAACTGGTTGAAGTGCTGATGCTCCCAGGATAATTAAACACCAATAAGGATAAATAAACAGAATAAGAATTGGTATTTTGAATCTTGTGTAAGAAGGTGTATCACTAAACAACGTTAAAATTTTATTTTAGGGAACTCTACGAACGAAAAGCTGTCATGAATAGTCCCTCTTAAATTATCCAACCCTCCTGATTACCTTTTAAAAACATCAAAAGTTACAAAAACACTTTGTTTACTGTGAATGCTTTACAAATAATTGGGGGTGCATATGGAAGATTTATGCTTCAAAAATAATTAATTTATTCCTCAAAATTTGGAACTAAACATCCAAATTTTTGATAATGATGTTAAATTCAACAAAAAAATTTGGGTCAATTTACCCGATTACAATTGTAAAGCATATTTTAGATTGTTTTCAAATAAACATGTAAACATTGTTCATGTTCTAAGTCAATTAGATGCTAGCCGAATGCATGGCATTGAAAATACTGCAATGGAAATATTATTTAATTTTATAGCTGTCTGGGCAAGCCTTCTTAAATTGATAGTAAGCTCATGAATTTTAAGTAGAAAATCTGAGAAAAATTTTCTTATTATTAATTGTTATTTGTTTTGGAAATTGAAATTGCTTATATTTTAGTTGAAAAAATTTCTTTGGAACGTCCAATAAAAAGTGTCAGATTGTTACCATCAGATTTGACCAGGGAAGTGTTTTTGGACATTTTCTCTCCGGAAATAAGCAACTCCGTTTTGCATCGTTCTTTTTGTCGCAATCAATAATAAATGTTAATATTTTATGCATCCAAGCTGTAATTTGAAATCTATACAATTCTCCATTTCTTTATTAGGTCCTGACTAACCATTAATCCGAAGATATTGAACAATTTCCATTGGTAATGGTTTAAGCAGTGATTGTTATGTAGACCGAATATTGCAAAAAGTTGAGTACTTTCTCATCTGAATGTTTTGTCAACAGATGTTCGGTAGAATGTCTTCATCGTCACTCTGCAAACTGTAGAGGTTATATCACTTTTTTTAACAGTCCAAAACGAAGTTGATTGTTGTATAATACTTTGGGAGCATCCATTCATGTAAGGGTTTAGGGGGAGGAAAGTATGTATCATACTGAATTCTTAGGTTGCGTAAAAGAAATGAAAGAGCTTAACTAATGCAAGAGTCCTTTTTCTAATATTAATTTCATATTATTCTTGGAATTTCTCGAGCCGTTATGGGTTCTTAAGAGATTTTTGGAATTTAAATACGATATTTCGACTCAGAGCTAGTTGCACATTTTACTTCACCATCACTTAGTTGATTGTACTGAATTATTCACTACGTTTACAATTATTTTGCGTCATTGCTTTGATACTGCAGTCTTAACCCTGCCGCATTTTCCTCTAATTTGACAACACTTTATCGCAACTAATGCACACTCTGACGTCTCAAAACTAACTCACTCCTCCAACGTGATCTCATTCGCTTTTATATAGTGTCTCAGCTAGTGGTGATTATCCTGGCTTGTTCGCGATCTCACCAAGGGCGCTAGCAGCACCTTGGACACTGTCAATTTATCTTGTTCGATAGTAGAGCCTTCTAGAAAAATATGAATGGAGTACATACTGGTACTTTTCGAAGCAATTATTAACCCTTTTGAGGACGTGAGGATCTATTGAAATTTGTTTTTCACAGTTACTATCAGTTCAAAAATGTGGAATTGAATAAATTTTCTTGTAAAACCATCTAAGTTTCATCTAAAGGAAAAATTTAAGAATCATTTCATCACTTGTAGTTGACCTGAAACAAAATCAAATATACAGTAATTATAATAGATATGTATAGTAAATGTTTGTAAAATGTATAAAATTTTACGAAGCAAAGTGTGGAAGTTCGGCCAAACCATACGGACCTAATGAAATGTTGGGTGACGAAGTCAAAAATTTCACAATTATCTGCGTATTGGTGAAGGATTCAGCATCGTTGCTAGCGTTGGTCGTACACATTTAATTTGCCCTAATTACTTTGAATTTATATAAGTTGCTGATTTCGTAATATTTTTGTTAAGTGCAGTGCAGTCAAAAGTACTCGAATAATAATTTTAATGTAACCGTTTAATATTTCTAGACTAATGGCGCTTTTTATTGGACTAAAATAACAATTCCAGGGATTGTTAAAGTAACGCGTTTGCACGTTCCTTTTTATTTAAGCCTTTTTAATTTTCATGTTGACTTTGTAGTAAATTTTAATAGCTTATAAACAAAAACTTATGAATCGTAAATTTAGTAAAAAAACAATGAAAATAATACCCAATAAGGTAGGCAATCTAGTTAATAGGTACACGATGCCTTGTTCTATTTTTTCTTCCAATCGAAGTAACACATTCACCTTTTTCTTGTACAACCACCACCCCCGGAACATTTTCGTCAATAGCCAAAGTAAAATCAAACGAAAAACACAAACAATATTCAACGAACAAACGATATATGGATTCAGAATGCATTCGTATAGTATTAAATAAATGAATAGTAATAAGTGTTACACCGCTTGAATCATTCGTTTCGCTAAGATTTCTAGGAGCCTTTCTAGCTCGCTAACTTGACTCGCGGTAAACTTAATAATAATAATAATAATAAATTAATTAAATAGCAAAACTTTCCAGGCTTGAAGTTTGCATCTGTTATATTTGATGTGTCTATTTTGAATTGCCTTTAGTTGAGAACTTAAACATTCACTTGAACTAGGTGCTTTTTTCTAGAAAATTATGTAAATTAGTGTTTATATAATAACATACATTATAATACAAATGCAGAAAATTATATAACATGAAAATTTATTATAAATATACATATATTATTCAATATACTATATTCGCAACATTAATATGAAAACGAAGAAAAATGAGTTGGGTCAAAAAGAACTATCATTATTAGAAATAAATAAGAGAAATGATAATTGTTACCAATTGCTGAACAAATTTATTTAAAAGTTAAGTCTCATTTAGGCAGACTGAAGGTGATTGTAACTAAACTATTAGAAACACTTGAATTTCGAGAGAAATTTTAAATATTTCAAGATTGGATTCAATGGAAAAAATTGAAAATTAGTACATTTGTCTGTGTCAATTTTATTGTTACAAAATTATATGAATATTAGTGAGTTTCGTTATGTAAACATTTTCTGCTTGCTATTTAGAATTATGTTTGCGCTTAGATAAGATATTTTTCTTTTAGAATTAACATTAAGAAGAAAAACGATTATTGCACTCTGAACGTTAGCCATGACAGGCGATCCGTAAGATATCAACCATCTTTTATTTTAGTGAAAAGGTTTTGCTTTGAAAAACAAGTGTGATTACTGTTAAAAAATTGCTAAAGAGATTTCGAACAATCGTTAAAAAGAGGGAAGTATAATTTTTGCGGACGATGTTCGAGTTATCCTTTGACCGATATTCATGAAGGTATGTATTTGTTTCCTTTTCAATAGTATTTTGCAGCAGAAAGTGCCCTAAAGTCCACGAATAATATGAAAAAATCCAAGCATCGAATACCCCGTCCTAAAGTGAATACTTCAATAATATGTTTTCGGCCACGTAAAGTTGCAAATCAGCTTGCAGAAAAAAGTAATAACAATAATAATATAAATTTCTTAACAAATCAAAGGAAACAGTGCTATTGATGGTATCTGGCGAGTGACCACTTAATTCCTTTCTCGGTTAGCATTTTACGTCTTAGTTGAGACAACTAGAATTTGGCAAGATACGAGGGGCGTTTGAAAAGTCCGTGCAAAAATAAAAACTGCCAAACTGTTTCGGGTAAACCTTTTTTATTTTTCGACATAGTCTCCTTTTAGGCTTATACACTTCGTCCAACGATGTTCTAGTTTGTTGATCCCTTCCGAATAATAGGATTTGTCCAAGTCTGCAAAATATCCATTAGTGTCTGGAATCATCTACTCGTTTGAATAAAATCTTTTTCCCGCCAGCCATTTCTTCAAATTGGGGAACAAATAGTAGTCAGGAGGGAGCCAAGTCTGGAGAATAAGGGGAGTTGAAATCCTATTTCCATTAATTTTGCGACCACAACTGCTGAGGTGTGTGCTGGTGCGTTATCGTGATGGAAAATGACTTTCTTGTGGGCCAATCGCAGGCGTTTTTCTTGCAGCTTGGTTTTAAAACGGTCCAATAACGATGAATAATATGCACCTGTAATAGTTTTACCCTTTTCTAGATAGTCGATGAGGATTATCTCTTGCAAATCCCAAAAGACAGTCGCCAAAATCATTCCGGCCGAAGGAACGGTCTTCGTCTTTTTTGGTGGAGATTTCCCCTTGGTAACCCATTGTTTAGATTGTTGTTTAGTCCGAGGAGTATAGTAATGTATCCATGTTTCTTTCACAGTGACGAAACGATGCTTATAGTCCTCCGTATTCTTCTGGCGCAGCTACAAATCATCCTTGCAACACTTCACACGTTTCCGTTTTTGGTCAAGCGTGAGCAATCGCGACACCCATCTTGCGGATAGTTTTCTCATGTCCAAATGTTTATGCAAAATATTATGTACCCATTCAGTCGCGATGATCAAAGCACTAGCAATCTCACGCACCTTACCTCTTTTGTCATCCATGGATTTGATCAATGATTTCTGAAGTCGTAACCTCCACAGGCTGTCCAGAACGTTCAACGTCACTTGTGCCCATATGGCCAGCCCGAAAATTTTGAAACCACTTGTAAACTGTTCTAATCAAAGGTGCAGAGTCACCATAATGTTTATCAAGCTTCTCTTTAGTCTCCTGAGGCGTTTTGCCTTTCATAAAGTAATGTTTAATTACCACACGAAATTCTTTTTCGTCCATTTCTTGAAAATCACTCAACTTCCTTGATTCACACGAATGCCAAACACAAAGAAATATACCAATATGGCTGACACTTGGTTTGCGTTCATTCAAGAGATGATACCAACTAAACATGACCTCGATACGCGCCGGTGGTGCCATCTCTCGGACTTTGCACAGACTTTTCAAACGCCCCTCGTACATCTTCATTTACGGTTGGCTCTCGCAAAGAATATCTTCGGACTAGTATCTTTGAATATCTAGAATTTCTGCTACTCGGAAAAAACTCGATTTTGATTTTCGATGGAAGAGTTGAAAGAAAATGAAATACCATCGATGCCACATGAACGTTTCTTCTTCGAATCTAAGTCAAGGTTTAAATTGTTACCATAAAGTTCCTTGTGTAAATATTTAAATATGTTGGCTCGTCGAAAAGATACAGCGACTCTATAAAATGAAATGGCTTCGTTGCAATGGCGACCGTAAATTGACTTTTATTTTGAATTACAGATGAATAGTGTTTATGCTTGTACTTGAAAAATCTATTTTAATAGCAACACACGTTATTTTTCAACAAAAAATGATATATCTTAGAATGCATCACCGACACCCGCTTCACCACGAATTTTGCGAATCGATCGACGAAAAATCTTACCTAGACGTTAGACAAAATGTCCTTTTTTCATTCCTCCACTGCTCCGTATCATCTGACCTGGACTTGCTTTTATATCACTGTTTCATATCGTATATATATATTTAAATATATTTGAAGAAAAAAAAATGATAGCGTATATGTAAAATTAGTTGAATGTATGCACAATTATATTTAAAAGAACTATAGAAGCGTTATGTGTAACGTCATCTATTTAATACTATCAAGTTTATATTACTATAGTAACGATTGATAAATAAAAAAAGAAATAAAATTAAAATGAACATGAAAGAATTCGAAACAAGAATGATGAAAAGGAACGAAAACAACAAATAGTATCTTTTGTATGGGTAAGATTATCATTGTAATTTATCTTAGTATCTTATTTTCGGAATATCGTGCTCCGATTTAGTTACACGGAAAGCGTGTTAGTTTGTTAGTATCTACATAATTTTTACTTCAACGTATGTCAAATGTTTCAGTACGAATATTTTTAGTTTGAAATGAGCTTCAGTACACAATGGAGTGAAAGGCTGATCCTTAAAGTATGAGCAAATTGTTTTTTTTGATAGTGTCGCCTGTAATCAATGAGCAACTGGAACTCAAATCGCTTAGTTAAGAATGGAACTAACAACAAATATTGATTTAATTGCGTGTGAGCTTATTTCGACTGTCGTTAACTTCAATCAAGCTTTATTACTGCATTTATTTGTCTACACCTTTAATGGCCTTTTCCAACTACCATTTGTATTTCAACTTGGAAAACATATATACCACAGACCATTTCTACGAAAACAAAAAATCTCTAAGAACTTTTGCTTGTAACTAATCTTTACATATTGAAAGCGGCAAGACTTTCTTGCCACTGGTTATGATTTAATCAAATATTTCCGAATAATAATGAAAATCATCAAAAAAAAAATTTTACATAGTAAAGCCATATTATTATATCACAATTTAAGCGAAATGGAGAAAAAATGGAATTTAATATTATATAATAATAATTATAATAAAAGCATTATACAAAACCAAAACAGATTCTGTATAAGAATTAAAAATTATGATACAGAAAATACAAAATAAATCGTTGCAATAAAACATTACGAGAAAACAAAAACAACAACAACAATACCTAATAGTAATTAGTAATTTAAAACAATAAATCTACTGAGATTGTTCCAAATTACTTGTCGTTTCTGTTTTTTTTTTAGAATTGTTTTTTTATGTACTCAATTGCGCGGATTTACAAACAAATGAAAAGCTTTATAAATATATATACATACATATATATTATATCGAAGGTTAAAAATGTTCACGCAGCGTTTTCGGTGGATTCTCATAACTTTTTATGAATTAACCGAATTTTCATTAGTTATAAATATCTTACAACTAACTGCAAATTTTTTCAATCGATTTATTCTAATTGTTTTTAAACGATATCAATACAAATACAGTATTTACTAAAACAATAATGAAAAATTGAATGTTGTTGTTTGAATGAAACAAACATAAGAAGAATAGAAAAAAGCAAAACAGAATTGTAAGATTCAATTAAGGACAGCAGATGAAAAGTCATATTGTTTCTGTTCATAAAAATGTATATTGAAAGCATAAATATGCAAAAAAAGAAAATTAAAATAAATCCTTCTGGTGGGGAGAATAAATCTCGTAAGTAATATCGAGATGTAATTGAAAGGCAATGGAAGAAAAGCGAAGAAAGCAAAGCTAATTATGAATATTTCGTTTTAGTTGTGAAGATATTTTGAGTAATGTAAAATGTCATGGACAAATACTCTGATTTTACCACTGCCACAATATAGTATAAATATATAGTTCTTTGGGCGAAATAAACGATGTTAATCCAAATTGTTGGACGGTTTTTTTTTGTATGGGATTCGAGTTCGGTTTAGAACAGCTAATGCGTAACTTGGATGAATCTTTCTGAATAATTCAATTCGAAAATTTGTAGATACTGTAGGAACATTATTCGTAATTGATATTTTTTGGCATACATCGTGTGTTTTTTAAAACTCCTGATAATTCTGACGACATATTTCGATGGTAGAAAGGATATAAAGTTTACTAAGGGTATATAGCTGAACTAGCGGCAGCAAAAAACCATTTCTATGCGATTTTTTCTTCGCAGGATGCACTGAACCGTCGAGAATCCAACGGCAACAAGTCAGGTGGACAATTTAGTGAATATACAAGGTACGCAAATTTTTTTTACTGGGCAACTACCAATTCGATTCTTACCAAATTGGTCTCAAAAGAAAGGATACAAGTTTTCTAACTGTTTTCAGTTAAAATAGTGGCAGCAAATAATGATTTTTATGCGAAAAAATTATTTGCAGGATGCAATGAAAAGGCAAGATCCGCCGAAAAATTAGTGAATATTCAAGGATCGCAAAAACAATTTTCTGGACAATTGCCAACAAGATCCTTTCAAGTTTGGTCTCAACAGAAAGAAGACAAAGTTTTCTAATTGTTTACAGTTAAACTGGCGGCAGCGAAAGACTATTTCTATACGAAAAAATATTCGCAGGATGTACTGAACTGACCTGTACAGCGGTAATAACTCTAGAATCCCCGGAAAATTGGAGAATATAAAACGATCGCAAATTTTTTTTTCTGGACAACTATCGATTAGATCCTTACAAAATTGGTCTCAAGAGAAACAATATAAAGTTAGCTCAGTGTCTACAGTTTAACTAGTGGCAGCCAAAAACGATTTCTATGCGTAAAAATTATTTGGAGAATGCACTGAAAAGTCGTGAATCCCCTGATAACAAGTCATGAATCCCCCGGCAAATAAATGAATGTTTGTCCTGAACAACTTTCGATTAGATTTTTATAACATTGGTCTCAAAAGAAAGAATACCCTAATCCCCCAATCATTTAACACCCGATTCCTCGATCCCGCATTCTCTTAGTCCTCCGCTCAACTAATCGCCTAATCCTCCAATTCCACGATCCTCTTCTTAGATAAATTTCAGATGTATTTCGCGGTAAAGGTGAAAATCAACAAGTTGAGACCTCCTAAAGATGACCAAATTTTTTTGTGGACTCATTTTTAGCACATAACACATTTAGCCACACAAAAGTAAGGTAGGTACCTACATGTTACCGCAAATTAATTGTTCTATAAGTCTGCAATACACGTCGTTTTTCTTCGAGTCATGATTACAGATGTATAAGGTGGGTATTCAGCATTACGAATCCAGAAATTCCAGAAAGCTTTCCTGTACATCGCAAAAAAAGTCTACCTGGTTACCCAGAGTGCATGGTTTACATCATATTCCCGTTTTTTTCACCAGAGTAATTCTGCGATACGGAGGAAAAGAATTTCCTGAACAGTGAAAAATTGATAATCTCCATTAATACGCAAGATTGTGGCAGGCAAGCGAAATAGGGCGAATCAATTAGTAGCTTTGAATATAAATGCAAACATGTTTTTCAAAAAAGTTCTCCAACACACGTTGGCAAATTAAATAAATGTTGTGCGATTAAAGTTTCTAGGACGACTACCTACAATCCTTCCTGTGCATGTGTACGTATTGGTATTATTCTTGTCATTTGTTCAATTTAAATTCATGCATTCTGTTCATCAGTAATGCATGTTCAGAAATGGCCTAGGACCGGAACATTCGTATGGGATTGTTCCCAATTAAATTCTCATATACGCAAATGGTCCTGATTAAATGGAAAATCCGGTAACGGACATACAAAAACCATCGACCTGAATAGATAAATGTTGCAGAAGGTAGAGTAGGAAGGGTGGTGGATTTCTAGTAGCGAAATTGTCTATTATTATATACGAAGCAAATCCTTCGACGACTAGAGGATAACAGTCGTGGAAATGCATTGAATGCGATATAATTGATAATAAATATTTACTATTCGAAATGTGTGCGTGTAACGGATGCCTGTATATTTTGAAATGGTATTTCCAATACTCAAAATAGATAACAATCGGAACTGATTGCAATCATTTGAATAATTACAAGTGTTGATGGTTTATTCGTATTTCGATTGAAGTTTAATGGGAATTTCACCATTAAAAAGCGTATTTTAGTCAGGATTTGAAATTTTCACAGGCTCATATAAATTTATTGCATTTGAACGGTTTTATAAATTCTTATTTGTACCAGTGTCTCTGGTAATTAATTAATTATGATCTTCCTTCGTTGAAAGAAAAGAGCTCAAAAGATAATGATAAAATGCACTCCTTGTCAAGAATTTTAGAAGATTTTTACAACTGGTTAGTTCATTTTAGTATGGAAATTTTGTACAATTTTATATTATTTTATTTAAAATGGTGACGTCACATCCTACATAGTTTCAATTTATTCTATATGCAAAACTTCCAGCTGAATAATGTTAACAGTATCATAGTTGATTTACTGTTTTTATTAGAGCCATCAAAAGTGTCTGAACATAGATTTATCGCGATTTCTCGTGTGTGAATTTTAAAATACAGAATCTATTTTCTAAGTTCTTAATAATAAAATAAATAAACAACAAAATAAAGGAATCCCGTAGATGTGTTTTTTATTACTCCACTGAAAATTCAAACTTATGGCATTTAATTCAAAGTTATTTTTTGCAAAAATATTTGCTTATTTGGTTTGCTTAAGAGATCTCAAAATATTTCACCCTCAACACCAACTAACATCATTAACTCGAGTTTAAAACCATGTTTTCATCTTTTGTCTCAAGATTCTTTTGATAGCTCAGATCATTGTCTATGTATAAACTAGACGTTAAACTTACAATGAGATGGCACGGCATCGTCATCTCAGATCTGGAAGAAATTTGGCACATAAGTAGAAAACGTCAAGGATATTCGATCCTTAGACGATATTAGACCGCAACATTCCCTCGAATTTGAGTGAAATTTTTCAGCGATGCTTATCTATTAGCAAGTTTTTCCATCTGAACGAAGCGGTGTAGTGTAGGAAGCAGCGCGTTTACCTCGTGGTCATGGGGTCATGTGTTCGATCCCCGGTCCGTGGTTTTTTTTTTTGAAAAATTCTGGATGTAATTAGTTTAAAGTATATCAGCAGGGCTCAACTACAAATACATTTATTTTTAGAAATCAGTAAGTTGTTCGATCATTTAGATATGTAAATTATATTAAACACTCATTGTTGAACGGATGGAATTTAAAAAAAAATCTACTGAGAGGTCCGGGACTTATCAGCCGACCCTCGTATAATAGACAAAGGCTGACCGGGGAAGCACGAAAGGATTACATTAGAATTGAGTCTCTTGATACAATTTTCTAGTTCTTACTGAAAAATGGATAAATTCGAGGGTACAGTTCACGATGGAGTAGAAAAGAGATACAGTAGATGTAAACGGGACGGAAAAAACACAGAAGACTGGAAGTCAATAAAAAACTTGATCATTTTCTTTGGAGACATAACAGTGAAGCCACTTTGTAACAACTCAGCAGAAGATGTCGCACGGAAAGAGTGGACATAGTACCAAAACAATTAGATTCCTTCCTGGTGACCGAGTCTTCGAGGTGTTGTAACACTCACTCGTGGAAGAGTGTATAAAGCGTTTCATTTGAGCTGGGTTAGACACTTTCTACTCAAGATATTTTTGGTACGGAAAGCAAACTCATTAACAGGAGATACCCAAGGAAGAATGTTCGATCTCATTTTCGTTGAAAGCGGAACATAGCGGTCAAATAATGCAAGGCATTTTCGTGGTCCAGACTATCAAGTTTGCAGTGCCAATCGTAAAAATTGAGGACGGACTCGGTGGCATAGTAGAAAAGTAGAAGCAATCCCGCAAAATTCCAATTCGAAGCTAGCGGTGAAGTTTATTCGAGAAATCGTATTTAGATCAATTCGGTCCGCTCGGAGAACGATGTGACCAGTCTCGACCGCGCAGTTGCGCTCCCAACCAATGCAAGAGCGGATCCAGCATTTGACTCAGGGGGGTCACTGCCTCGAAAATCACAATAAAAGAAGACAATATTGCAAAAAAATCGTAAAAATCACTAATTTACCTAGGCTCAGGGGGGAGGCCATGACCCCTATGACCCCCCCCCCTTGTATCCGCCCTTGAACCAATGTTCCCAATTGAGTGAAATGAAATCAGGCATCCAGCTATGATTCGACCGAGTTTCGGACCATCGACCTTTCGCATGATAGTCAAACACTCTAACTGCTAGACTATCACCGCATTGCAGTCTGCTCTTCTAAAATTTACTTTCCAGAAACTTTAAAAAGATATCCAGCAGAAAAGCAGGATGATGCGGATCAATGTTGGTGTAGAAATGAGTAGATTTATCTAGGGATAGCAGACTAATTGGTTAAATAAAAGAGGACAAGACCTAAAATTTTATTATGACTATTAGTGATAGTGTTATACTGAAAGGAGCTGACGCTAAAACGGAAGGAAGAAAATAAGCACCAATAAATATAAAGACATAATCCACAATTGTATTTTAATTGTAATATTTATTTTCTCTATAGCATTTACATAATAATAATAGCATGACATTGATCTAAACTTTCACTTTGATGCTATCCGCTAATTGTTTTCCATTATTCATTAAATTGCTCACATTTTACCATTAAATGTTACATTCTATCGTCAAGGATTGTCTGAAAAAATTCATCATTTTATCGCGTTTAATCTTTTAGATTTTGTATCATCATTTCCACGTATGTTTCCTGTGAGTTACAACATTTGACTAGCACATTTGTCGGTTATGTCGAACAATATTCGTCCGTGTGCATTCAAAAAGTAATAATATTCTTAAAAATAGATTTTTTCTATGGTCTCACATGCATGCTGGCGTGATATTCTGTAGCTTTAATATTATCCGGTTGATTTCAAGTGTACCATCGGGCGTGTCATAAAGGACACAATTCCATCTTAAATAGTTCACTCGCCTGCATTTTTCAACATAAAAAAACATATGTAGATATAATCAACTGCTTCTATCAATTTATGTTCTAATGTAAACGCCCCACGAATCAACATCTTTTACTTTCATCAATTAGTACCATAGTTGAGTTGAATTGCATTATAGTTAAATTTGAACCAGAAAAATATTGAACTTTGTATCTAATAAAAGTCATATTCAATACGAACATTTGAGCTACAAAAAAATAAACAAATGGACAAATTACAATATTAACAATGTGTCTTTTTCAAGTTTATCTTATATTAGCCGGTTGATTTGTTTTGCTTGCGTGTACACCGATTTAAGGTGTCCTTTTTGTATATGAACGATATTTAGCGATTGGCGTCGAGATAATAAGATGACTACGATCCTAGATTCGATTTATCATGTGTATTCGTAAGGAGATATTCTAAGAATATGAAATATGTAGTGGATAAATAGTATGTGCTCTGCTGGCTTCGCTCCATTCGGGATGCTCGTCTATTCAAAGTGGTGGGATCAGATCAGAATGATTAATAGTTAATTTGATATGTTTTGAAGTGTCGAAGGACTGGAAACCGAATCAGCCGAGGTTGATGTGTTGTCGACGAGACTTGATATCAATAGCAACGCTGCATTGCTTTCCGTCCAACACATAAAGGACGCCTCATTAATAATGTCTGCTACGACATTCAAGGCTCCTAAGCAAATATGTACAGACTGGTGTAAGCACCTTCATACTAACGACAAAATCAAACCTTCCAGGGTGCAAACGTGATGCAGAATTCATTTAATGATTGTCCTTGCCGGAGTGGGTAGTTGCGGTTTGCATTCTTCTCAATTAAATATCAATAAAT
This sequence comes from Oxycera nigricornis, assembly GCA_963942545.1. NCBI lineage: Eukaryota > Metazoa > Arthropoda > Insecta > Diptera > Stratiomyidae > Oxycera > Oxycera nigricornis. The sequence continues at coordinate 112,319,824 of OZ012660.1, read as the reverse complement.
GTTTAATGACTTCACCGTCCAGCAGGATCGCAGCCCATCCCCAGTCCACGTCGCACTTTGCATCCGTGAAATTGTTCGGAAACAAAGTGTACATGCCAGCAAATTGGTTAATGTCCTTATGGCAAATTAAATTTTCCATCGATTTGCGTGATTGCTTGATTGAACGAATATGTGGCAGATAATCCGCGCTCACATTCAACCGGAACAATATTCTGCGTTGTTTGGAATAGCCGTTAAAGTGTCATTAAGCAAAGCTGATGGCCACTTTATTGGGAAAATTCAGTTTTATAACTAACCAACAGACGACGAAATTAAGTTACAATAGATTGAACATTTGTACAGGGAATAGTTGGCCAGCTAATCGAAAAAATGAATATTCTGGCGACGGTAGGTAATCGAGTGTTAGTTATCTCGTTTCCGGTGCAACGAAAGCTTGTTGAACAGGACACCATCCTGTTTCATGACTAATTACCAGACTACAACAATTTGAAGCAATATCGTATCGAGTCATGCTTCACAACACCTTCCTTCCTCGAGCTGTTTGTACATAGAGCAATCCGCAGAGTTCGAACAGCAGAGCGACAATCTAATCGATAAGGATTTACGTTAGTATGTATTTGAAAAAATTACGAAAAGTCATCTAGCGTGAAAGAGAATCACCTACACTTGATAGATAGTGAAAAAACCTTGTTTTTAAGTAGATTGATAAAGTGCTAAAGAGTATATTATAATGTAGAAACTGAATACGTCCATTTCATAACTGCCTATCGTCATCCGTATCTGTTCCTTCGTTTCAATACATACATATACATTTATATATTTCTATGCAATTTGGGTATATATATATATAATGAATTCTTTTTCTATAAATATTTTATTTAAAACATTATTCATTTTTATTACGCGCAAGAAATTCCAAATTTTCTTATCAAGATTTCTTGATTATCTGTTTTTGTTTTGTTTTAAATACGATTTATCATTTTAACTAGTCGCTGACGATAAATATTATATAAAAAATTATACGCTTGATTTATATTTTTTGAGAGATGTTAGTTTCTAATTTATTTCATCATCAAATTCCTTTCTAAAATAGGTTGTATATTGTAAACCTACGATTAGTTTTTTTTATATATTTCGTACGAATCACTTTGCAGGTATCAATGAATAAACCGAATTTGTTTATTAGATAATGTTTAATGTATTGTTTTATTTTTTGGCTTGATATTTAAAAAACTAAATTGGTAAAAAATGCTTGCAAATAACAATAAAAATTGATTTACATAAAAATTGGAATAATGATATAAATTAAAACATGGATGTACAAGTCAGGACGACGAAAATAAATTTCACTTCACGATAGCTAGCTGTTGCTTGCTGGTGGCAACAACAAGATTGGATGGCATAGTCATTTTTTTGAGAAAATGCACAATTTTAAAGGAGATGCTCTCTTTGTTGCTTTTTGATAGCGTTTTCTTGCTATTCAGCATAAAATATCGAAATATTGAAGCTTATTTTCTACCAAGTAGTTAATTCCAGTAATTTAATGATGCTAACCATTAAAATTACGAACTAGTGACTTAGTCGTAGAAAATTATGTCCATCAGAATGAAAATATAGTATTTGCAATAAAACCATTGGCTAAATTCATATCACAACTCATCACCCGTTCGGTTAGGGGAAACATGTGATAGCAGCACCATATTTTGGCTGATAGATTATCATCTAATGAACATTTATATGCTTGATTGTCACATCTTCAACGGACAACAAATTCGCCATGAGGACATTTCTTTATGTTAGCAATATTTAAAGGCTCACTGCAACTAGTAAATTTCTCCTGACTCAGGCGGAAATCGAGACGATAGTCCGAATCGTAAATATGCACACTCACCTTCTATTCCTTTATATGTTTTAGTTTGCATCGTATTTTATATATGCTGAATTACTGCAAACACCTCAAATTGATAGCAATATCTTGCTTGTACTCTTTGCAATCGATCCTACCACATCCATTTGTCAAATTATTTCTTATATATTTTTTTCTTTCAGGAATAATCGACCAAACAAAATAGCAACTCAACGTGCATGAAATCTGTGTACGAATTAAAAAAATAAAAAATTAATTTCTAATTCAAATAATAAATAAAATCGCAGCAATTTTTCCGACTTTCTTCTTTTATTCATGTTTTAATAATTATGGTTTGTCTGGTTCAATGTAAAATTAACCTCAGCTAGTTTTTTCTTCTTCAGCTAAACACTTTTATATATTTACGTAATAAATGTAAAGTATTTAATCAAATATTTGTAACTATCAATAATGATACGCTTACATTTACATTATTAGAAAGAATATAAAAAAAAGAATTTGTGATTTTCAATCTTAACTGGGGACATTTAAGAAGCACATTACAGAATAGATGTGTTTTTTGTTCTGATTATTATCGGATTGTGACAAATGTGCAAGTATCAAACAAACGAAAAGTCCTTAATACATACATAAAAGTAAATAATCAGACAAACCAAACCTGGTGGCATAGTATGAAAAAAGTAGATGCCTTAAAACTTATAATCAGAATCGAATTAAACAATAACGATTCGATTGATAAACTACAACATAAAATCGACTTCTATTTTGTTGTATTTGTGTTTGAATTTCGATTTATATTTTTCATTATTCAGCTGCTGTGTCATATTTTTTGATCTGTTCAAAATATCAGGTCTTGGTCACACGTTTTTGTTTATAAACTGTTAGAAATATAAATTCAAAATTAGCATTACTTTAATATGTTCCTCTTTGATCCGTTTCAAGCGATTCGTTTCTAAAGAAATCAAAAATTTATCCACAAAAAATTGATGCAGTTGATATTTTCGGTTAGTCAAAATAAGTAAAATATTTTAGAAAATTTTACCATGATTTTCGAATGAATAAATTTTAATGTTTGATTATCTCCACTTATCATATGCACAGCACATATCATTCAAAAAAATTTGATAGTGACGAATTTGCATGGAGATTAATATATTTTAACTACTTTCATATCTTCAAAATGATTAACGTTTGGACCCTTTAATGTTTTTTTTGCATATCATTCAATCCCAGTTTTAGCTTTTCAATTTTGTTGGTGAAGGATCGCGTGAAATTATTCGAAATTGTCGTTTCTGCTTTTTTCGTTTTTATGTAAATAATTCCTAGAGGTGTAAAATGATGTTTTATTTTGTATTTTACTGTTGGTGGAACGTTTAACATTTCATTGATTCAGAATATTGTTTCAATTTGCCAATTGAAGTAATCAAAATTAAATTGATCAGCGTTCAAATGTGTTTCAATTAAGAAACAATCTGCATTGATCGATTGAAGTTTATCACTCATTCAAATGATATTCTTTTTCAACCTCACGATTATATCCTTTCTATATTTTTCACGTTGTTTTACCGTTCGGTAGATATGTTGATACATAAAGCAAAAATTACATATTTCATAATTTCACGCGATTTTTCTAGCGCGAATCCATTCTAACATAAACACGACTACTGCAGCTTTTCTCTTCTGATTATCTACGATACGAAAACAAACATAAATACTACAGATCTGATAACTATCAACGACTGGCATTACAGTTGCATTTTTTTTTGAAAGTGAGATTTCATTTCGTGTGTTGAGAAAATTTTATTATTAATACAAAGTGAAATTATTTTAAACAAAAGCATTCTTACATCTAAAAGCCAATAATAACACATCGATTTGCATTTATATTTAAGATAAAACGTAATAAGTATTTGAATTGTAGCACATTTAATTTATCGATTTGCTACTCGGCCGAAAACGAAATAGATCAAATACAATTTTTGGACACGTAACACTATTTTCGCAATTACTAGATATAACAATAACACTAGAATATATTGTATAACGTAATAAAAAAATCATTATTTCATACAACGTTCTCTCTCTCTCTCTTTCTAAGCTACAATGTGTATAAAAAGAAGTTGAAAAACTTTGTCTTTGTGGTCGCGAAATAAATGTAAGTTTAACGATACAGTATGAATACTACGCACAAACAAAATACAATAAAGTTTAGCTCGAGAAGTACCCAAAAAAGTCAGTTTTGTTACATTCATGGTTTACTTTCGCTTGTTGATTTGCATTCTTAATACTTTGTTATATAATAATCTAGTGAAGAAGAGAGTTCTGATAGTCATTATGGTGCATTTGTCGACAGCCCGCCCTTTTGCAGGAGAGCTTTCTGTTGGTTAGTTCGTCTAGCCTTTGGAACGAAGTACGACTAAAATAATATTTCTTTTGTTGATTGTTAAAACTTTTGATATATTTTATCTACTAGTTTTGAACCTAGGCTTGTTGTGTGTTCTTGCTTCTCGCACGCCGATGAGCAGATTGGCATTTGTAAAAGTTTTTGCAACACATATTTTAAAGTTAAAACTTTATGGGGTTTTCCTGCTTGTAAGTATTGTGTATATATTTCCATTATTCGCTAGATATGATTTGTAGTAGTATAGTCAAGATATAGCTCGATTTGCTTCTATTTAAGATTCTATTTTATTTATCAGCTAAGATTTGTGTCCATAATTTCTCATTTTTGTGATTTATCTGCGACTACTGAACTTGTCATCTTACAATCATTTTGTTTGTGTTTACCTTTACAACGATATTTCTTTAATGGCTAGTTCTATAATTAAAGGATTAGTTCAATGATTGAATCATCACGTTCCCATTCATGTATAACGCATATACGATTGTGTACTTTTTAATATTTTCCAGTTTCAGTTAACTTAACATTATCTTCAATACATATTTCTCGATTTCCTCTTCGGTTCTCATCAATAAAAATCATCAAAAACATCAGCAATAGAATGTCAAGTGTATCTATGTATCTTGTCCCTTAAAACATGTTATAGCAGCTTTTTGTGTAATTTTTCTTTTTCTTCATTCTGTTTCGCCCGTCAAGTAAGATTCTTGCTCGTTTATTTGTTGCGTTCATTTTATCAATATGTTTAATCTGATGAAATTTTAGCTGTAGTCCATACTACTCGGTATCCATTGATACTTTTGTTACATTAATGTCTTCTTATTCACTTTAGGCTTAATCATTAAACTGTTGATGGTATTTAATGCGCATTTCGAAATATTATCAAATGCGCATGAGTGTTCACTTACTACGGAACACCTTCTATCAGCGTTTATCGTTTGTTCTGCATAGTTTAGCTGCATGTCTAGTCTACTACTATCTTGTTCACTACATATTTCTCACACTGCTTTACATATCACTTTAGATGTTTGATTTGGAGAAGCTAACACGTAGATGATTCGACTCGGATAGCTGATGGTTGTGCATTTTGATGAGTGCTAGAACAGCATCCTCGACGGAGGCCAGCTGAAGTAGAGCCATTTTACGATCCTTGCTAGAAATTTAAGAGCATTTATTAGAGTTTGTAGAATACTAAGAATTTGGTTTTGAATTCGTAATAATTAATATTAATCACCAAAAAAGTTACAGAATTCGTAATCATGCATCTCTCAGACGATTATTTTCACATGACGATTTCAACGATTCGATCAAGCAATATAAAATAAAATACGAGGTTTAATCAAAGTTTGTTCATCCAATCATTAGAAAGAAGTATAGAGAACCAAAATTCAGTCATTCGGAGCAATTCACGCATATTATGCTTCATTCGCATTTCATCGTGTGTTTCCATATTCGTCGCGGTCTGTGAGACGAATGGTTATGAATCTACGGTTAACATATTATAAGATCTGACACAAATATATGAAAATATATAGCCTTTATTCATAGATCAAAGATTACACCTACAAATTATTCAAAGTGGACAACCATAACCTTCTCACGAGGCTTCAAACGACAAGGCAAATCATGTATGAAATTACGCATAATTTCTAAGATTAAATTCAACACAGTGTTCTTCGCAATCTTTCTAGATTCTTTTGACGCGACGAAAAACTGTCCCTCCAAGTCGCACCATACTTTATAACTCAATGGGTTAAGGTCCTAGCGCCGTGACGCCCAAAATCATCAGCAGTCAATTTTGGAACAATGGTTTGTATCCATGGCTGAGTGAATCTTGCCTCGTAAGTTGAAGCTAAATTCTATTGGGAGACTCAATAGCTATGCTTAAACATTGTTGCACTGAGTATTTTCACTACGTTCTCCAGGACGGTGTCTTGAAAAACTATTGCACCAGTTTCAACACCTTTTTCACAAAAAAAAAAGAATCTATTTTGAACCAAAATAAGACATCAAAAGCCGAACCATCTCAGAAATCTGATGGTGGTCTCATTGAATGCGGAGAATCCTTTTTTTTAACGTTGGGAGGTGGAAATCTTCAAAAAGATATCGATCAGCTCCTGCCTCTCGGCATACCGGACTTCTACACAAGTTAAAACGACAAAACTTGTCTTCCACTGCTTCTTTACTGCTATGTAGCATAAACTTTACAATTTAGCCTATGTTTTTCTTCTTGGTGGTGAAAATTTTCTCGTCAGTGAAAAGGCTGTTTGTTGCTAATGTATCGTCACAGGATCGTTTTTGATCATTCCAACCGTATGTTTTTAGCGCAGGCCTCAAAAGTAGGCTGGTCCTTCAGCAATTAACGTAAGGAATCGCAATCTCTCAATTAACGTGCTTATCCTCATCTGTCGAGCTAACATTTTTTGTTGAAGAATTGGATGGCCAAAAATTCAGGCATTTGCTGCCTTGTCGTTTCAGTTTCTAATATGATTCGATTGAATACCATCTTTATTGCTTTACAAAAAAGTGCTTATGATTCGTCCTAGTACAATTTACCATCTTTTGCGCTTCGGAATTTGTTCATTTGCCACATTATGATTAACTCCAACTTTTTATCGGAAATTTTAGCCTCTTTAATGCAACATTTAATAGATTATTTTTTTATAGTTTTCGCAGCGCCAGGTTTTACTGACCATCTCGTCCGGTCCGGCTGCTTGTTTTGGAGTTGGTATTTGCGTATTTTATGGTAATATTCTTTTGAATAATAGATTTCCCAAAAGGAAAATGTGTCCTGGACAATTCCAAATAGGTTTACTACATCCGAAAGGTTCAAGGAGCTATCCAAACATGGCAACAACGCGGCCAGCTGGTTCAATTCTATAATTCTGGCTTGGACTCGGTTACATGTAGAACCATTGTCATAAGATTGATTACGAAATTGTCCAAAATGTAAGAGTAAACTTTTGAGAAATTTATTTTCACGTCTTATCAATTTTCTTTATAAAAAATATAATAAAACCTCATTTCGTACGCAGGCTTTTTTACTTCACAAGCCACATTTCTGGAATGCAGACGAACAATTTTCTGTAGTATTTGAATTGTTTGATATCGTTTTTAATGCTGTTTTGAACTGTTTACTCCATTTTGTTGTAAGTTCTGTGAGAATCCATTTGCCTGGGTCTGATAAATCGTAAGTTTTCGTCTTCTTGCTGTTTGCTTAAATGAATAGATTATCTGTATCCTGACTTCACTTCCGTCCGCTCGTTTTCGGTCAATGAAAAAGGTAATTCTCATAGACTCATATACAGCTTGGGGATGGTCAGGCGAATTGTAATAAATACGCATACTATGTGATAGCATCTCGCTAAATACTGAAACTACGGTTAAAATGAATTTACAACACTAGGATGCACCTGCATAGTACTATTTCTATGGGAGTTCATATGCTGTAGTACTCACGCCTTTCTCTCCGTGCAAAGGCGTTCCAGTGGCGCGTAGTTTCATTCCATGTTGGTGGTATTCTAGAAAGTATTAGATCCATCGTTTTTTATAAAAAAAAATTTGTCGATTCAAAGCTCCACCCAGTTCACAAGAATCGATTTTCGTTGGTCGTGTTAATGAATGTTTCAATCTATCGATTAAAAATCAAATTTTAGATCGACGTATCACTGATGTTGTCACCACCCCTTAGATCCGGGGCTGTTTGAGTTGATCGCATTGTACCATTTTATAGTAAAATCATTGCATTTGTACCACGGAACAACTATGATCCGATTGTCCCTTTAGGATAGATTATGACGGAACTAAGCCAAACGGCTTCCGTTTCACGTGTACCGATTCGGTCCATTGTGCCCCGTGGAAACCTTATAAGGTATTCTGTGAACCGTCCAGACTTTTTAATGAAATCTAGGATTTGATCCATTCCGGTAGTTCCTAGCTCACTCAGCTCCACGAATAAGAATCGTCCTAAGTGCTTACGTCTCCTAACAGCTATAACTGGACATCTGCACAGAACGCGTTCTATTAATTCTATCTCCTTTTTGTCGCCGTAGCTCTAACAAAGACCATTAGCTGGGAACCCGATTTTCTTTGCATGCCACATGATGACCTATCAGTAGACCCACATGACCTCTCGTTGAAGCTCTATTCAGAGCTAACAGACCAATGGTACGTTTAGTGTCGTATTTAGACCACATATTTTCCTTTACGGTCCATTTTTCATTTCAATGCTTGGAGAAAACTGAACAACATTCCACGTGTGGTTAAGATCCACGCGTGAAATTTTGTTCAGTTTTCTGGGTGGGTGAGTGGAATATGAAAATCAACGTTGAAAAAAAATTGCCAGTTGTGGAATATTTAAGTGTAAAATATCAATGGTGGAGTCTTGTATCAGAACTAATGATATGACCAGATCTATTAAATAATTATACTTACGGGAAAAATTTGAATGCCTTCACCTCGAAGCTATTCTTGGTGAATGCTTCCTTAATATCATCTTCTGAACAGGATGATCTGAAACAATCATTGAAATAGTAAAATTATTTTCGGTTGGTATTTAAAAAAAACCAATATGTTTTCATTAGTTTTGATTACGGAAAAGATTTGAAGAGAAAAATTAAATTAAATTAAATTAATTTTTGTGTATCTTTGAGCTAAAATAGTCCGACAGTTTTTAAGAACATATAAGATGAACTACAGAAAAGACGATAACACGAAAAATGTCCGCATAAAATAGATATTGTATATCTAAACACTCGCTATTTTCACTATAAATTATCTTGAAAATATATAGAATTATAATGTTAAACCAATTTAAACGCTCTACTTACGGAATGTTACTTAAATGCAGTGTCGCTGACGGTGGATAGATATTTTGATAGTTTTTACTGCCAGGTTTTTTGAAGCGATGCAACGGATTTTGCGAGTAATCACGTGTTAGTCCAGCATCGGGTTGTCCTTCCTTCGGTAGCTGTACCGCCTGATGTTTACTTGCCATAACACGTATCGATTTACCCCACAAGCGTAGTTTATCCAGATGATTCATTGCTGTGAAGCATGCAAGGATATCATAAATAGAATTATTGAAGGTTAGTGGCAATATATAATAAGGACTATGGGAGAACAGTTTTTCTGGACTCTTCAACGAACAAGAAGCAAGAAGAGCTTAGGAATGCAAGTGGACACCTGGTTTGTTGGCAATAAATAAACCTAGAGTATCAGACGGTGTGTACTTTCCAAACAATCGAACATATGTTTTTGCCGCACAATCAAACGTCGATTCCACATGGCCGTGTGCAGATAACGTAAATAATTCAACCTGGATATGCAAGAAATCACAAAAAGCTTTCCTCCAGCAGAATCCTTTGAAATTTTAAATAAGGCTCTATTCGAATCCGGTTGGCTGTTACTTCTTACTACATAAATTCCACAGTTGTGAATTTGCAGAATCGCTTACAATCCGAAAGGACTTTGCTGTTACTAGTTTCAGATCGAACATATTCATCACCTTGCTAGCCAGTGACAAGGATATATGCTGCTAGCTTCGGAAGTCGATTCATGACAGCGTGCTTGCTTTCATCCTCTGATTGGAACCCTCGCCCTACCTTCGGCGTTCACATGACCTTTTGCTCGATTCCCTTTGCCACCTAAATATATATCCTTGTCGTGCCCGACCAACTTTTCAAGATGAAATGGATAGGAATAAATTCTAAAACCTATTGAGACAAATGCGTTCCTTATATGTGTGTTTCGCCTGATAAATGTTTTCCGCTCTAATCTACTTACACCTTTTAACTAATGCAACAGGCTTAGAGTGGAAAACGAGCGACATAGATCTGATCCTTCGCCGATACATGATGTGTACAAACACGACCGGATAAGGGACATTATTTTTTCAAGCAGGGGATGCAGAATCTCTTCAAGGAGCAAACAAACGGTGTCCCGCATAGTAAGCACAGGGCGAGCAAAAAGGAAAAGAAAATGACGGTTGATCAAAATGATTCCGTGCTGTTTAGTCAGTTTAAGAGCGGCAAACGGATTGTTCAATTAGGGAGCAATTACGGGTGGAAATGTCACAGATAACCAAGACGTAGTCAGTGATTGAGTGGATTAAGGATGTCATTTCTGCCTCTGGTCGGATGAAGAAAGCAATCGCTATTGAATGCGAAGTGACTAATGCTAGCTTTGGACATGTGTAGGGAGCTTTGACGGATTTTATGGATTATAGAATGTGAAGAGCGAACGTTGAATGTAACTTGATTTTGGGTTTGGATAATTCTTGGAGATACAGATATTGTACTTGTCTGCAGATTAGTTTCTTTTCACCGCGATATTAAAGTTTGCCATCAGATATTATACACTTGTGCCAACGTTTTTTCCAATCCTCGAAGCACTTCAAAAAATCGTTTTTTGAGATCTTGTTCAGCTCCACCTTCGATGTCGTCTTTATTTTCTCAATCGTGGATCGTGGTTATGATTGAGCTTTGGTTTCCACGTCATCACCATAAACTCATGATTCGTCACCAGTTATGGCCCTCTGCAGCAGATTTGGGTCGTAACGGACAGAGTCCAACAGCTCCTTAGGAATGTTAATGAGATGCTGTTTTTGTTCGAAATTGAGAAATTTTGGTACCAAGGTAGCTTCATCGTATGCCACAGTCAACATTCGGAATGCGTCCGCACACTTAAAGTTGTTTTTCACACAAAATTTGATACAGATTCTTTGATCCATTGTTTGGAATAGATTCAAATCGAAGACTAGCCAAAACGCATCCAAGCAAAATAGCTGCCAAAAATTAACTGAATATTCAAAATGGCCTAACTTGTCAGCATAAGTGAGGGACATGAGTACCAACATAACGCCATAAAAATATCGAAAATAGAATACACGTAGCCCACAGAAATATAAAATTCGCGATACTTTCTGAACAGACCTCGTATGTTCGTCCGCCGAAATGTAAACATCTTATTTTTTCATAGCGTTAAACATGTCGAATTTCGTGCCAAAAAAAGAGAATTTGCGGGGAATTTCGCTGTTGAAGATAAACAACGCTCTCGCGCACCGAAAAAAAATTGAAGATGAAGAATTGGAAACATTACTCAATGAATACCCATCTCAGACGCAAAATGAATTTACAGAATCATTAGAATCACATTGATCCTACAAAAGTTGCCAAGCATTTAACGAATTAGTATTGATTGAAAAGCAATACGAGGAGAGATACGACAAAGTTATTTTGCATCATGAAAAACTCAGCCACCGATTTAAATCTGCTGGCCGTGTTGCTCTTTCCGATTACTACTTGTTACGATCGTGCACTCATGACCTGGCTGAACAGCACTTAAATTCTTATAACAGATGCCAAAAATTGGATCGATTCGTGGATAACCTCAACAGATTAGTTATCATTTCGACATGGTATTCGTATAATACCAGAAAGATGGAGGAAAGTAATGGCTAGCGTGGGCAACACTTTCAATGACATATTCTTTACTGTCCCCGATAGCTTCGTCAAGAAAGGTTTGCACATTTTTAAATGATGAATCTGGCGCGTCAATTTGAAATCAATCATTTGGGTAATAATCTTGATCCATTACTAAATCTTGAAAAAATACTTCCGGAAAGTCTTTCCTTTCGATAATATTAACATTAGATCAAAGTAAATTTACACAGCTTTTACAAATTATCTGCGATTCCAGCATTGATTGGTATTTGAAAAATGAATGATACATCCTACAAAACGCATGATCATTGAGTCATTCATTCTAGTAAAGTTCATCGCAATGATCACTCAAAAGGCGTGGTGTTTCTAAGTCTAGGGTGGACCAATCAACTGAAATTGGTCTTCGGAATAATTTATTGCTGGATATACGCTGCCTTTTCGACGCATAGCATATTACGTGCATGATTGATGATGCAACTCTCAGCATAGTGGCACTAAATTTTTTTCTTCGTGATTCAATTTATCAAAAGTTGAGCATTGCAAAGAGTGTGGTATTACGACTTCATATTTCATTCCGATTTTCATTTTGAAAATTGTACTTCGTCTTTAGTTGAAACGACAAAACATCGACCGACGTCAGTTGTTACTAAAATATTTCGTTTTAATTAAACTCGTCTAAAGTGATTTAAATAGTTCCGTTCCATGGCGAAAAGTTATTTCTGTTAAATGTGTACATATATCTCTGGATATTTCCACTTTAACGTACCCATTTCCTTCATACACTTGCTTCAAAGTGATGGAAAATATTGCCTGGCTGTCTAGCTGTCTGTCTGACTGTTTTCTCAATAGGACGAACAAGTTTATTTGAAAACTTTAGTTTATGGAGTTTAAGTAAATTTTGATTTATTAAGCAGTAATTTGTACTGGATTTGTTTCAATAGACAAAGAAGTTGGAGCGATACAAGCAAGCATGAAATTTTCAGTAATTTCAATGCTTTTAGGAGAAAAATATGGTTTCAAAGCATTATTAGTTTTGTGTAATTATAAGCTACTCGTAAATAAGGGAAAATAGTAAAATTCAATACTTTTCCGAAACTCTGATGAGTTCTAAGCAAGTAATTGGAAGTAGTCAATCATTCTGCAACTCGATGTTTCTATAATACGGTTTCTATATAACACGGAGCTTAAGTTTCGACAGTCTTCCCAGAACTTGGAAATTTGGCAATTTTCAAAAAAATCTTCATCTATATTTTGGATGTTTTTTAAGGAGAATAATAACGTTGCTAGAATTATGCATCTTTATTCAAAAGCACGATTTTTATTTTTCGTGATCCAATTTTTCTACTTCTTCTGTTTTAAGATTGGATTTTTTTAAACGTATTTAATTTTGAATAAATTTCTGTACCTTTAGGAGCAATTTTAGATGAATTCACATCCACATTTCAAATCAGCAACTGTTCAACATGTGTGATTGACAAACAAAACTATTTACTTGCAATGTAAACGCTTCGATAGGTTTTCAAATGTGTAAATCATAATTACGTATTTTCGTGATAATGTAAATGGCTAATTACATTTGTAGTGATTTCTATCTAATGCAAGAAAATTAAGCTGATTTGTAATTATTCGAGGTTTCTTCTAACGCGGTTTCTATACAATACGATTTACATATAACGTGGTACGAATTAATCACATTTGTATTATTACTGAAATTTACAGTGCGGTACAATACAACGCGATAGAAGTGAATCGTGTTATAGGAGAGTTTACTGTATTCATTTACAAATAGAAGTTTCTTTATTCATCCTTTTGCAAATGGGTTTTCTGTATGAAATGTAATATACGGTTTTTGAATAAAAAACAAGTTACGAAATTATTGCCATGAATCGGTGATGTCTAATGAATTTTTCCTGACTTTTTCGGGAACATAACATAATATTTCTATCAGAAACGAGAATAACAATTTCTTTTTTGATTTGCAAAACATTTATAGAATATATTGATGAGATTTATTTCGCAAATCTTAGCTCATAATTAATTCTAGGTGGATTCCGAAGTATAATCATGAAACGTGCCAGTCATTTTTTTGGTAGATTAAGTAGATTCAACTTTTACTCAAAGTTCCAGATGCAATCTACATACTTACATATATATATATAAACAATGTAACGTGTTAGCGTTCATTTAAATGCACAACGCCAACAAAAAACTAGGATCAATATCCATTTTATAAAATACATCAAATTACTACCTCAATGTATTCGTTTGCTAAGTTGAATAATCATTCGATATTCGCTCCCTGTAGAAATTTGCAATCAACTCGTAAAATATCCATAAAATAGCTCGTAAAACCGTTTTGGAAATGCTCTCTTCCCTATTGTGTCCAGCTATGTACAATATTGGTCTGCAGGATCTGCAAAATCTTCCAATATTGTTGCTTCCATGGAACGATGGCTGTAATTTAGTGGCTTCCGAGACACAAACACACCGTCTATAGGATTAGTCAGACATCACAATGGTAGTAAAAAATGCAAATCAGAAAATAAACACAATTCATTCTTCTTCGGAAGTTCCATGGAAATGTTGGACTGAGTTTAATCCAAATGGATCCTGAGCCGGATAAATCGAATGTTGTGATTGAGACCACACTAGGCAAATGGATTTGTAGCAAAGCATGCATAGAAGGTCGAGCCTGAATGGCACATTCAGATGCTGCATTCACGTAGGGAATCCAGCATACACGGTTGTTTGCTGTCGGTTTATTTTGGCCAGTACGAAGCTTCATTATATAGAAGCTTCTCCATATTCTAGTTGATTCTCTGCTAATTTAAGGACTTGAGAAGCAGACTAAACATTGAATTTCCATATAGATGCTGTTCGATGGTTCAGAGATACTTTCTACAGATTGCCACGGATTCTGAATGGCCGTTTTATGAACAGACCTTACCGATTATATTTTGGACGCTACATATTTGCGCTGTTTTTTGCATTTTAATTAACTTGCGTGCAAAGCACTTCAGCTATAATTAATTCAATGCGTTCATCTTTACTTTCTCCGGTCAAACCTTTGAGCCATCATCAATCGTGGCTTCATCTTTCAACGCCGCGAAAGCTTCTTTCATTTTACCTGTGCTGTAATCTCCTCGGCTAACATCAGCCGCAAAAACAATATCCCTAAATCCTGACCCACCATTTCCATTTGCCAGCTATGCGGGGAAGTGTTCCTTAATACAGAATCAACGGCGGGAATTTCATTGGTTGCGGACGAAATCCTGTAGCAGGTGGCTGTGGAAGGAATGGTACATTACCTCGATGCTTTCTACTTTCTCCAGCACGGGTATGGCTCTCACATTTGCAATTGCCCGGCTGAGTCGGGGAGGTGATATTTGCGGATGGCTTTCAGAAATTTTAAATAAATAATTAAATTCCATTAAAGAGAGGTTCCATGATGCTAACAAACAGGCTGCAAGACGGAAGGCACTTTGCCACCATCACCGCCACACTTGGCAGTCACACCGTAACGGTTTTGCATCATGGAACAATTGCAAGGGATGCGTCTGTTTGCTGCTGTCGATTTTACCTTGGTAAAAGTTAATTTTAATAAGCTGCTCGTCGCCCACTTTTCATCCACCTTGGCACATACACCACCAAAGGTATGCGGCCTCCCTTTTGCAGTTCTAGTAAATAGCTTGCATTCCAATTCGTTACGCTTACTATGGCACATCGCCAGTTATTTAACCTATTCTGTAACTTATTTATTCATATTTCAATTTCTGTTTTTATTAATCCATCAGCCATGAGTCCTGCCACCGGTACGTTCACTGTTCATTCCACCTCTTTTGCCAGTTGCTGCTGTTCACTCCAAACCAATTGAAATGATACTACAGATTTTTAAGCGGAAATTTCAGATGGTGATTTTTCCGCTGAAAACAGCCAAACAGGTATCGAACTCGAAGTAGAAGGATAAAATCTGATGGTAGTGCTGATGATGTTACGTCGTCCTTGTTCCAATTCTCGCCATCCGTGCTACTCTTCGTAAAATAATGATTATACAATGCATTGGGAAAAGGATGCGCTGTACGTTTGCATTGCAAACTAGAATTGGAAACTTATGTTTGTAAATTAAGAGAAGTCGAAAAATCAATTGGAATTCAATACAGGTATAGGTACAGCGAGAAAGTCAAACCGGGTCAATATGGTTAACGATAATAAAATTAAGGTCAGCACATATTCAAACAATTATTTATAATCGTGATTTCATGTCTTGAGCTTCCAGGTAAATTTAATCTCGCCCTAGAAGGCATAAATATTGGTATCAAAACGATCTGATCAAAAAAAATTTATAAACATTACAAAATGGATAACCATACATAAATGAAATGAATAACCACATCCATTCTTGCCTGGACTATTTTGTTTGAAATATAACTCAGCAGCCTATAAGGCACACATGCAATCGCTCTTCTCTGATTAGAACACCTGCCCTTCAAAAACACACTGATCTTGCATCACTATCCGTCCGTTTACATATCTCCGGGTACATAAACCTAAAAAGTTCCATTACATGCCAATCGACATAAAATGTCGCCAATGCAATGAAAATCATAACCAAGCTTTTGCTCTAAATTTTTCCCGCTTTCGTTATGCGCCGATTTGATTTTTTTGGGAGGGTAGTCCAAAACGTTTCTGACCTGCCATATAAATGGCGTCTTTTGTATCAAAAGTAACAACCTTGAATAGCTTCAATTCAAATTTGAAGAAGATGCGTTCATTAGTAGCAGCAATAGTGAACCACCCCCACCCCAATCAATATTAAAGCCGAAATGGATTCTTGTTTGGGGAAGTCTTCGCTTTCTTTTATAACGGTAAAAAATAGAGGGTGGAAAGTTTAAACGAGCCCGTTTGAGATGCAAAGACGAACATGGCAGTGATCAGCGAAATATGGCTAAAACTGAAAGACATGATGAAAAAATGCAGAACATCAGCAAAAATGTTAGGCAGTTGAAAAAGTACTATACCTCGTATTAAGACCGAAAATTTGGATATGAGAAAGGGTTGTTTAAAATGGGCGCCATAGATAAAGACGATTCAGACGAGTGTTTGTTGATGTTGGAGGGCATTAATCAAGTTTTCACGTCGATCAATCATGGATGAAATTTGGGGTCCATTAGTTCACAATTGAGACAAAAGAACAGTTAAAGCAATAGTCTGGGCAAGGGCGGATCCAGCATTTGACTCATGACCCTCCCCTTGTATATGCCCTTGGGTCTGGGCAAGGACAGATGATTCTGAAGAAGACGAAGACAGTTCCATCTACAGCCAATGTCCTGGAGGTAATTTTTGGCGATGCTCATAGCTTAATCTTCAAAAAGGGAGAAGGCAAGCCGAGCTTGTTGTAGCGTTTGAACGATGAAATCAAGAACGGCGAAATTTAGTAAAAGCTGTGTTGTTTTCACATGACAATGCACCAGCAAACTAGTTAGTTATCGCGAGGGATAAAATCAATGAATTAAGACTCATATTACGTTCTCACTCATCAGACTCGGTACTTGCTAGATTTCAGATTTAGATCCGTTGGACTATTTTTTTCCTAAACTTGGAAATAATAGATTGTTGGATCCCCAACAACCACGAGAAGGTATCGAAGCTATCGAACTAGAAAAGAACAATGTTGAAAAATAAATATGCAATATGTTTTGGAAAATTTTGCGTTCCTAATTTTTGTGTGGGGTACTTGTATCTCTTACCATGTACACATAGATTACGGCAAAACTCAGGATAAATGTGCCATTGTTAAAACTAATCGTACTTGGATATCTCCGCATTTTCATTACAAATTTAGTTTTCCGAGTTATGCAATTGATTTTTGGACGTCTTCTTGCACAGACGGTCCAAGAATGTAATTAATCAATTAAAATTTTCAATGGTTAGATTATTCGGATGAAATTTTATTCGAATTGACCCTTTATTAGTCGGTCAAAATTTGTTGAAGTTATTGTTTTAAGTGAACTCTTAAGCATCGACCTACTTTCTCAATATGTACATCACTCGTTTTACCACTGTTCAAAACAATCAAACACCTCTCCATGCTCAACGGAAAACTTTTTTTTAACACCGCGTAATCATTTTTCTTCGAGATACTTTGCATGAAAGCACAGCCTGGCGATGTCGATCAAAACCATTATTGGATCCCTTGTCTAGGGCAACTTTCTAAATGAAGCTGCTAAACACCCCCGAAATGCTGTGTGATGAAAATTATTAATGACAGGTGAGATTTCGTTGCCCCTTGCCAAGAATAATTAATGTTTTCATTAATGGTAGCGGAAACACATTTTAAGTGGCTCCCGAATATTATTTTGGGTTAATAACCATTGTCGAAATTATTAGAAAAATTAAATTAGACTCGCTCTGAAAGCGGTACTAGCTGATTTCTAAATGGGTGTAATTAACTGTCGGCGTTATTAATGACAGGACAAGACTTCGAGCAATCTTTTCAGGACTACGGTATAAACAATGGGAACTAGACGTTTTGGTGCCTTTCAGAAAAATGGACGACAGTGAAATTATGTTAAAGAATTTTAATGAACTGAAAATGGGTTGTGGAGTTCTGAAATTTTTCCAGGGAACGAGTGAGAGCTCATAAATGACAATCATAAGAAAGAAAGCTAATCTGAACTGGATGGTAATATGCTCAAGGGCATTTAAGTTTCAACTTGACGAATAGATTTTCTTCATCCTTGCGGATTTAGTGAAAAAAATTGATCAGAAACGAGGTGTAATGTCATAGCTTTCGCTGCATATTTCGGATGATGACGAAAGGATCAGTTTTCAACCGAATACCATTTGTGGAATTTGCGTACACACTTTCGTTTGTGAATTTGAAGCTAAGGTGAGAATACTATAAAACAGGATCAATAATTATATATTAAGTAAAACATCTCTTACCCAAATACGCTTGTTGCGGTTCAGCCATCTGTATGAGAGCAGAGTCTTTTTTGTTGTACAAAATCTTTACACGCTGTACGTCGCCATAAACGCCTATTAATCAAAGAGAAAAGAAACAAACCAATTAAATTGGATATCAAATGGGCAGACAAAATTAACAATTCCATTCACATTGATCAATCGAAATGGATACATTAAAAATAACAAATGGACATTGTTAAATAAAAGATGAGGTAGCAGCAATAGATTAACATGCAACATGCAAAACTTAAGAAATAAAAACACATTCACACAAACAGTACATCAAGCAAATAGAACGAGAACGCTAAGAGAAAATGGAACAGGAAGTTCACATCTACATAGTGTTGTGTTGTATTATCTAGCAGATACATTCCTTTCCACTACGTCACCGTTCTTACAACGGCTGCTGGTTTTTGCGCAGACGATGTTTTCCTTAACAGTGTCTTGACTATAGTACATTTCGTTGCACTTTCTTTTCTAAGACGGCTTTTGTTAATGGAAGACACGACCAATCCAGATGATATTAAAAATTTAAAACTTCAGCTTTTATTTAGTCCCGAAATTATATCCTTTCGTGTTTCGAACGTTTTAAAGGGCGAAATAAAGACCATAGTGAAATGGTCTTCAGTGGAACTGATGTCCGTTTCCAATGCGCTAGATAGACAGTTTTACATATTCTATTTTCATTTCATGTGAACCGTGCAAATTTCCTTAAAAGCACAAAACTGAAGGATAAGCACTGTTTCTATAAGTTACAGACTGTAAACGAATGAGCTCGTCAATGTTCTTTCTTGGGTGATTTCAAGCAAAGGATCTTAGAAAGAAACTTTGAAAAATTGCAACCTGCAGGCAACGTGCATATTTAAATAAACGAGTATCTACGAGTCGTGGATTTAGTATTTTTACATTCCCTAGGGCAGATGCGCTCGAAAACATTTTCCTCGATGAAGTTGATTCGGTGCGATTCGAAGAAAAGCTACAGAGAAAAATATCAGATCCATCTTGCATCCTTCAACAATGTACGCGGGTTAGAAAGAACTCATCTAATGACATGGTGAAATTTGGCTCAAACACGGATACAATTCATTCTTTTGCCTTGGTAAATAATGAAAGAAGGTTGAAGGCTATCAGTCCAAAAATTCTGTGATATGAAGACGTTCAACACTATGCACAAAACTTTTATTTCAAAAACTTGATACGTGGGCAGGATTAGAAATTATCGTTTTCGAAAGACCATAAGGGAGATGCTATGATTCTACTGTTGGGTTATTTCATTTTGAAGTGCGTGTTATTTTAACATTGATAAGTAACATGTTTGACGTATTTGCATAAACTGTGTTGCTAGTTATATTTTCTCGTAAACTTCATTACTTTGGCGAATAAATCTCTGCCCTATATAAGCGTTATGCGTTTAGTCTTGATGTTTAGTAGCTTTCGATAGTTGGAAGATAAAGTGTCATAACAATATAAGTGCTATATGTAAATGGCGGTTTGCGGCAGTGTTCTTGGTAAGTCATCCAGAAGAACCAAAAATGAGTTTCGCACTTACTGCAAGATGTACTAAAACTATTGCTTCGTTCGTTAAGAAGTGGGTTACGAATTTTAAAGAGTCTGGTAATGTTATCGATGACCTAGGTATTGGTACTAAGAGAGCGACTTTATGGGTATTAAGAGTCTATGAAATGCGAGACAGAAACTGTTGAACAAAGGATTAGTACAATAAGGTGGAAATTGCAAGAATCTGTCATCAAAAGCAGAAGTACACTTGCGAAGCCGTTGTTGACGGAAAAGCATATCTAAAAGTGACTAAGTTGGGCAAAGAGAAAATTTTGAACCGCGATTGGAGCAACTAGATTTTTACTGATGAATCTTCATTTGTTTTATGCAATTACTGGAAGAGAGCCTGGACAAAAAAATGGTGAAAGGATTTCGCGGCGTATAGTAAAACACCCGGCAAAGATGCATGTTTAAGGATGCTTCTCGCAAAAGAGATTCGAAAAGCTTATCGTTTTTGCGCGAACCCTCAAAGCCAAATTGATGATCAAACTTTATAAAAATGGTTTGCTTAAATCTACTGAGAGTTTATATGGAACCGACAATCGCAATTGGATTCTGCAAGAGGACAACAATCTGAAGCATCAGAATCGTCTCTGTACCAGCTGGAAAGAAGAAAACGGAGTCACAACTTTGAATTGGCCACCACCAAGTCCAGACGCGAACCTGATAGAAAACGTGTGGTCACTATTGAAGGAGAAACTAAAAGGCAAAAATATAACCATCACATGGCAGCTCACGCGGGTTCTCAAAAGGATATGGCAAGGTTCAACTATGGAATAAGCACAGAAATTGGTTCAAAGCTGCACAAAAAGATTCCAAGTAGATATAACTGCGAAAAATGTATTCCTTTGTAGTTGACGAAGTAAATTTAATCTAAACGATTGATAATGTTTTTCATGCTTTTTTGACGACACGTTTTTGTGAATGTAATGGAATGTAATAAACTTTATGAACAAAAAACATTATCAACGCAACTTCCTCCCAAAAATGAATTTTTTTATGACACACATCAGCAATTAATTTTTTAAAGTGCGTGTCATTACCACGTTGACAACAACGCTTATCAACAGATATGTAGTGTCAAACCATCGCTGAAAAAATGAATATATAAAATGGAAAAAAAACGTTGGTTTTCGTTGCAAAATCATAATTTTGGACGAAGCTAGTTTTGATTATATCGTTAAGATCTGTAAGATTTCTGGATTTCAAAAATCAAAACGTGTAGTCGTAGGGAAGTCAATGCATCATAAAAAAATGACTGGAGTGGTCCCTAGCATTATTGGTCCTTACTATTTCCCTTGCTTGAAGATGGTAACAGTGGACCAGTAGATGCAGTGCGTTCTAGAGACATGACAAGTGTTTTTCTGGTTGCTTTTAGACGATTTGGACTTGGACGAGATTTGCGTTCCAGTAGAACGGCGTAACGTGACACTTCAGTCGTGAAATATTCGATCATTTGGGCACTTATCGCAGAAAAAAACTAGAAGATAATACACTATATAAAAAATAAAACGAGATTTTGGAGAATTGTGTTTCGTCACCTGAATAGGTAAATTAATTTTTTGGTGTTTTAAGATACCTGTATAAAGTGTCTAAAGTATAACGCAAATACTTGGTAGCTAACCGAAATAAGCCAAAGACATGTATCCACCATTGTCGTCATTCTCATCCTCAGTAAGTTATGTATAGTTCTTGCATTC
The DNA here is from genome assembly GCA_963942545.1 of Oxycera nigricornis. Taxonomy (NCBI): domain Eukaryota; kingdom Metazoa; phylum Arthropoda; class Insecta; order Diptera; family Stratiomyidae; genus Oxycera; species Oxycera nigricornis. The sequence goes on along the minus strand of OZ012660.1, from coordinate 112,297,894 downwards.
GAGTAACGAGTCTTAAATGCACTCAAGCAACGTGTTATAAAGCTGAAGTATTTATTTAAAAAAAATCCAAATGACACAAAATAATGAAAGTTGTTAGACTTTCTGGCTAGCTTCAACTATTCTAAATTTCTATTGAAGCAACTTGCTATTAAAAATTAAATATGTTTTCGAAGGGATACTTTTAGTGAATTACATAAATGAAAAATTGCAATTTTGCAATTGTTTACATTGAATGTAAACATCAAAAAAGACTCGCAATAGCTTGAAGATTTGGTTTCTGCCATTCAAATTAATATTATCTATGGATACTATGGAAGCATTAAACCCATCCAAAAACATAAATACGTAACCAATATATTTCTGAAAGGATTATATTCCGAGTGCAGCACACTCAGATCATTATCAGCTTGACAACGTCTAACAGCTTTAAGTCGGTACATTCCAAAAACGATAAGATTACCGGATTAAAGTGTCGACACATCGAAAACATTATTGCACTTAAAATCAATTTTCAGGATAGTTTACTCCGTACAAGCAAAGTTATTATCCTTTATCAACCTATAAATATTTATTATTGGTCCTTCTCGATCATAAAATGTTAATATCAATAAGTCGATACACTACTTTGCATAAGTTTCAAACTGATACTAGATACTATCCTAGCAGTCACACATGCTATCTCTGTCCGCGCACATCCTGCACACAAAGCGTATATGTACAATATATGCGTTGGTATCTATGAATCCCTCTTTATACCATCATGGGAAAACTGTAGTCAGAGATAATCTTACGAATTCCATAATCTGCAAGTCCTGCTAGAGACGCTTCGCGGAAGAAGATCTACTTCTCCTAGAACCAAACGCGACGGGATGTAGGCTCACCAGGTAGACAATGTAGATATCGTTCCGAGCTCACATGTGGAGAGACAAACTGCTCCACTACACATTACAATTCAGAATTCGCAGTCAATTTAATATTTACATAGTCGACGTATTAGATTTACATGATGGCTCCTTGGGGACTACTCTCAAATCAATATCTGTAGAATGCGAGTCTATCTACTCGACATATCCTGCCGAGCGGATGAATACCTGAACGGATATGCAACCTCGCTGTTACACACACGTGCCCCGACCGGTAGTCATAGATGGATTCATTCATTCATGAGTAGCATGATGATACTTTTCACTTTGCGAGTCGGGAAAAGGACCAAGTAGCATTTTAATGCGAGGATGAGAAAATATGGCCCGAGACGAGGAAGACGAGTCAACCGGAGAGCGGAACAGTATGAAGCCTAGGCAGTCGTAGTCCTATCACAGATTCTTTCTTTATTCAAATGAATTATAGATCTATAAATATTTTTATGTCTGCCAATAAAGATGGCCCAACTCCTAGGAGATTTCATTTGTACTGTCTGCCCAGACTTATGTTCATTTTCGTTTTATATCGGCAATTTCTTCTGCACAGCCTTTACGGCCGTGTACTTTTTGTCTGTTAACAAATATGCGGCAGAGCAAAGATGGATTCCTCGTTATTTTTCAATTTCGATAGATGAAGAAACAGGCTCGTGTTCGTTCGCTGGTTCAATCCTCCCATGTGCAATGATTGGCGAAAAGATGGCACTAATATGTAATCACTCAGTAGTAGGCTTTTTCCATTCGGTTCAGGATATTGTTATACATGTGTGCTCCTGGGCAGGAGCTGGATCCATCTATGATCGTGATGAGCACGATGTATTGCCTGGTGTGTAATTGAATTGAAATGGTGATGGCACGTCATGAATGTTGATGTTTTTGTTTACTTAGCTACGAGATTGATTTCGTTATGTTGATTACCGAATGGAGGCTGCAAGGACGATAGGATTAGTTTCCACGATGAAAGGTAAACTGGATACGAGAGTTTTTGTTATGAAAAACAGACGAAAGATTTATTTAGTCCGTGCAATAATAATTCAGTCAAATGAATGAATTTAGGCTAGACAGGCGGATTGTTTTTGTAAGCCAAATTTATAGGGTTATAGATGTACACCCCTCTTTCCATAAATATTTGCTTTAAAAATGTTGCAGCTGTTAGTTCGAAACTAATAATAAATGTAATTTACATTTACTATTAGTTTCCAACATATTCTTTTTTCCCTTTCGGGACACATTAACTTCCGCCAATGTCTATCCGCTACAACAAACAATATTGCAAACGAGTCGTGACAAAATTTTCTTAAATTAGACTAGGAGGTTCAAATCCTTACTAATGTATACAATAGCGACGTAGGCACATACGAATTAAAAATTGACAGTCATGATACTTCGCGGATACAAATAATTATAAAAATTAGTTGAAGTATGATGAGCTTAATCCCTCAATAAGCCTAATCGTGGTCGTGCTGTCTGGTGGCGGATGGTAAATGACAGCACCTGATAAGGATGCCGTCCGTCACCCCGAAACCACACTTCCCCACTTCATTAAAGGATTTTTTGTTTTGGTATTTTATCGAGAAAGTGCAGCATACGCACGAAAGGAAAAATTTATTATATATATAAATATTAAGAATATTTTTCGAACACTCCATTATACTGAGCTTCTATCAAAGCGTTGTATATTCTTAAGCTATTTTTGTATTTATCCATTTCACCACTGTAATGGAACGTTAATCATGAATCGTGGTGAAAAGAAACTTAGACGTTTTTCGTGGAAGTTGTTAAGTTGATAAGCATAATTTTCCACACGTGTAACGTAGTACCGAAACCATAGAGCATTTTCCCGAACAAATACTTTTTGGAAAGAAAATTACAATTGTGTCTTATTTTTCATACTTTTTGTTAGCAATTGTCGATTTATAGAATGTTTTCATCGTTAAATCATTCGAAGTATAGTTTTGTTAATTTCAAGTGATTTAGTGGAATTGGTTTTTGATTTGTTTATGGAATGCTTTGTGAGAATTTTTAAAACAATGTTTGAATGTAGAATCGTATCATTCAGTCAGGGCATTCATTTATACCCTCAGTTATAAATTTAAACAATTATTACACATTTTCTTAAAGTATTTGAAAATGTGTGCGAAAATGATTATGTAGAACTGAGAAAATTCGAATAAATTACCAAGCGTTGATACACACGGATTGAAGCGGTCGGCTGCATTGTCATTTTCTCACAATTGAAAATTTCAAATCGATGACCATTATTACTCAACAATCCATCAATTCGCTTCCAATTTTCATAGTGTTTTTTATATATGATAATGTATCACATAATGGAAAACAATCGTTCGTTTCTTGAGATAAATATTGAACTTCCACTTGAAACTACTGCTTATTTTGGCAGAAAAAAGTTTTCCATAAATCGTTTAGCCAAATATGTAGAACACACTTTTTCAAATTAATAAACGTTTTTTTAAAATTTTCTATGCTTCAAATTTGACTTAAAGCTATTCAACGCAAGGTAATTTTTTTGCCTTAACCATTTTTAAAAAAAAAATACTTTTCAAGCTAAATATAATAAGCACTAAAGAAATTATATGGAAAAATGCTTGAGAGGTCACATACTTCGAGACATTTCGAAAATTGGTTTTTTGATTCACTATTATTCTGTATACATTTTAAAAGTTTTTAGGAAAAAACCAGGAATAAATTTACTGGAATAACGAAGTTATAGTAATTCAATCTCGAAACTGCAAACGCGTTTTTCCCGAAATTACTTTTCGCAGCAAAATCAGCTCAAAAATTCCGAAAGTTTTCAATATATTTTGCTTGTTTCTTTAATAAGAAATTATGATCGCTTCTCTTGAAATTTGAATCTATACAGCGAAAATTTTAATGGTTTTAAATGACATTAAAATATATCCTATAATTTTTTTTTTCAATTCTTGCACATGTTTTGGGGTGATCATATAATATGAAAGTAAAGTACATTTAACATAAATTCGAATGAGCCGCACGCGAATGCTATATAAGGATAAGTACCATCCCCTACGAATATCCTTACATTTTCAATAGCCGCATTATAGCGTAGTCTTAGCTTTTCAAAAATATATAAAAAATCGATAACTTTCAATATTTTATAATAGATCCTTACAAGTGTCCAGCAATCTAACATGTTGAACACTCGAACTGCTTATGTTATGATCTAATAAAATTTGCCACAACGGAACAATTGGAAGCTAATAAAGCTACGCAACAACTCCGCCACGTATCCGTTAAATTTGCTGCAAACAAGGATTTCAGTTTTTATTCCGCCACAAATTATGCTCTAACGAACTTTATAAATTTCAAATCAATTCGAGAACAATGTTGTGGAAACCGAAAACGACCGCGTAACAAGACCCTCAATGGTGGCAAGGTGTACGTTTCAGATGGTTTGTATTGCAGCCGCACCAACAAATTGCAATGATTAAACGCGTTTACGATCCCTTTTAATAGGGTGCTACACGCCCAACCCCGAACGCTGACGTCTTCTGTCTTGTTACATCACATAGCAATACAATCCGCCATAGTGAGAAGGGGTTCGAGGACGAAAAGTCGTATTTTCTTGTACGACTACCTACAATTCCCAGACCAGTCATCAGATGAAATCGCGAAAGATGCCAACACACTAGCTGAATATCTGGTTGTCTTTCGATTCTAAACCCTTAATATGTAACAGCGTATCCTTTTTGTTCGGATGATACGTGTATCATTCTTGACGCCTGACATTCGTATCTCTCGCGAAATGCTGTACGTACGTGCGAAGATATCCTCCAAGGGAAAGGCGTATTGCAACAGTTGAGGAATTGATTTCAATGTTATTTCGCCGTGGAGCACTTAAACGTACGCCGAAAAGCTTTTGTAATCGCCATAATGATGATGTATACCACGCTCTAGTATTTTGCTTGGAATTCGTCTATGTCATGCGTGTGGATACGACAGGAACCACCTAGTCTGACTACCATCAAGATTGATAGTAGCATGGGGAGAGAAGTAGTTCAAAAGCGATATTCTTTTGTATATCCTTTACACCATGGCTTACTCAATTCAAGTCAATTTCTTCGGAACATTAGCTGCAGAAAGAACGGTACGAAATAAATAATGGACCACAATCTCAAAGGAATTATCGCAGATGCAACTGCAATTTTCAATGATAGAGTCATCTTCGTAGTATTTATTAATTTGATCATTAACAGAAGGCTGTAAGTCGACCAACGTTTTAAGAAGAAGAAGAAACAGTCTGAATAACAGCAACAACAACCGACTTTCTTCTAGTGTAATCCGCCGAGCTCCTGAGCGAAACATAAAATTTAAGTAAAGCCCTGTGTATTTTAACGTGCGTCATTTTATTAACAAAGAAGAGGCGATGACAATGACTACCATGTCGTCTATAATAATCATTTATAGAACAGGTAAAAGGCGAACCAGCTCTAGAGTGAGCAAATCCCTTTTGGTTGATATCCCATATAAATGTGGGTGTATTTTGACGTTCGCCACTAACCTGATGTGAAATATACTTTTTTCTCCCTTGTGGGCGCCACAAAATACAGGTGAATGTAAAGTGAAATTTACACCGTGAATCCGGATAAGTAGGTGACGTTGCGATGAATACCCTGTTAAAAGTTCACCGGATAGCAGGAAACTTATGGTATAAAGCGTAGCTCTATAACCTTCAGTTACATCCTGCTCGAATATATTACATTGTTCGTGCTGTAGCTTGCGTTATCAGCGACAACGACATAAATCATCTATTTTGCGAGAGAGAAGAAAAAAATCGGGTGAATACATGTAGCCCATCAATGTATCGTAATAAGTGTCCTTATTATGAGGCTTTTCTTTTGGTGAACGAATCTTTTCGGGTTTTGTGGCTAATCTGACTCTTTCAGTGGTTGAATCTCTTTGTGATTTCACTGAGCCGATGATTGTATCGTTTATTCCATCAATGATTACCATCGTAATTAAGAGTGATTTGGTTTTTCGTCAAATCTATGGTAAAGTTGTACATAGAAGGATACTCCAGTTAGGAAAGCTTTCACGAAATTAAACAATTGATTTATGGAGCTCATCATTTTGTGGAGTATTAATGCATGTCAAAGGCATAATTACGAGGAACATCAAAGATAAGGGCGGCCTCAAAACGGCACTAAGATAAACGCTATTAAATTATACTAAATGAAAAACCAGCAAAAATCAGGATTATATTATTTGTCAATGTAAAGTTCATTCTCTAATAGTTTAGTTTTGAAGTATCGTAAAGTGTTTGGTCAGATTCGTTACCGTTACTGTTTTATAATATTATTAGTTTAGGCACTGACTGTTTATACCTCCGAAGTCTTTCAGTCTAGACCGATTGACACGAACTAGGGAATAGCATAAAAAACAAAAGATATATATGTAGTGCCGATGAGCACTTCTCTCCTGGGGTGGATGCCACCCCTTATTGGGGGTGGAAAATTTAATATTCAAAATTGATTAAAGGGTATATTCTATGCAAAAAAATGATTCTTTGATTTTTTTTCGTACAACAAATACTTTTGCCGATTTTTCATCGAAAAAATGCATGTTTTTATAAGGTTTTCCACAAATAACTACAAAATCATGCGTTTTATCTAAAAAAAATTTTAAAACAAAAATTAAGCATATTTATTAACAAAGATAATGCTTTTTTTTATTTTCCTAGGTGCAATAGGGAACGAGTTATGATTCGTCAAACGTAAACTCGTATTCTGTGTAAACTGATATACCTTTCAACGTCTAATAACGGAAAAATGGTAACTATTTCGCGGAAAACATACTGAACTTCTTTTTAAGTGCTTGAAAAGGCCTTTAAAATGAGCACTGGTAAAAGTCGTCAGAACAAAATATAACGGAAATTGGATGAAACCAAAGTTGTCGATTTATTTTTTCTGAAAATAAATCAATATCAAAAACCGCTGTCATTATCGTAAAAATTGAAATTAAACGCAATTCCGTTACAATTTACCTTATTTATGTCCTGAGGATATATTCTAGAATTGTGACTAATTTAAAATGCGTAATTTTGAATAAAGTGACCATTTACGTAGAAAAATATTTTTTTTTTAATTTTTTTTTCAAAAACAAGAAAAATATGGCATTTTTTTTAAGAATTCGTTTTTTTTATTTTTGTAGAATAAAAATTAATTGAAATATGAAGGTATAAAAATCGTAGTTGTGGGTGAAGACGCCATTCTTAAGCATGTAAAAATCTGACTAACAAAGAAATTAAAAAACCTGAAACTCACACGTCTTGTAGCCCTTGGAATTCCCCGTAAAATAGTTTTTTAAGCCATTTCATTGTTCAAAAATTGAAGAAGTAGTGGTTAAAAAACCAATCGCACTATTTTTGTAAAAATTTTAAATGACTTCTATCATGAGAATATGTTTGTTTATTCTCGTATATTTTCGAGCATTTATTAGAACACATACACATATACTAATGATTGGATGATTAAATGCTCACACCACGAGGGATAGTTTATAGAATCGTTTCAAGACAGGTTAATCATCGTTCTAGGGCAAAAACTCACCTTTATTTGTCCTATTTCAATTGAATAAACAATTAAATCTACGATTTCCTAATTTTTCCCAAGAAAAGATGGTTTTCACCGCCAAAAACCAAAAAGCTCAAATTGAGTATATATAACTTTCGAAGTAGAGGGCGAGACGAGCTTAAACCCAAATTTTCACGAAAATCCATGTTGACCGAAAAATTTCCATAGTGCCGTATTTTTACCGTCAATGATTGGACTATATTGAAATTCATTTTTTTCATGAAGCGGTTTGCTTAATTAAATCAATTTTCGCTAATTCAACGTCTACTTTTGATTTGTCGCAATTTTTCTGATTATTTTTCACGATGGTGCAGTCCAAATAATATTTGTATTTATTTATTTCATGACATCTAGATTCTTTCAGTCTTATTAAACATATAACATATATTTTGATAAGCTCTTATGTTCTAAAATTGATTACGTCTTCGAGTATTGATAATTATTTCTAATTTCTTCCAAGCCATACTTTCATTCGCAACTTTGTTGCTCAATTGAATTGATTAATTTTTTTACTTCATAAACACATCGCGGAATGTTACAACATCGATCAAGACTCTTGAATAAAAAGTGTTTTTTTATCAAAAATCAACTAAACATAAAGACATTGTTTCTAAAAAAATACAATCACAATCAAATTGACATTTCAAAAAAAAATCATCTAAAAAGTGAAATATAGTGGAAAAAATACACTCAGAAGCTGAAGCACAATCATTCGTACAATTGTAGAATTTCGTTTGATAAATAGCCAGAATCAGTAACAGTTGAAATATTCACTCTTGCTTATTTTAAATTGAATAGAATTAAACAAGCATTATAAATGTATTACAAGTAACAAGTTATTATTAGCAAACACATTCGTGACAACGAACGAAACAATGAGATTTAAAATAGGATAAATAAAATTACTAGAAAAAAATAAATAATGTAAAACGTAAACGAAATCGATACAAAAATTATTTATATAAATAAAAAAATTAATTAAATAGTAATAAAAATGTGCAGACGTACCAAAGAGGGTAAATAGAGCATCAGGCGTGACCATCTACAGAAAAGAGAAATAGAAGATCAGTTAGCAGGATTATTTCTGTTTTCTATTTGTTTTTTGATTGATTGATTTATTAATGTTCATACTTTATTTTTGACTTTGAATTTAAGTAATTGTGTAAAGCTCGTAAAACAGATTAAAATTGATTTTATCATCAATTTTTTTTCTAAGTAAGATGTATAAAACAAAACTCATAATTATTGAAAATATATACTTGTTTCTATGTATTTTCCTCCGTATGGTATGGATTTTAAAGTTTCGGCTTAGTGCCGGCGAACAGGATTTTAAAAAGATAAATTTCCGAGTCATCTGATACACTAGTACCGAAAGTTAGTTACGTAATCAATAAGAATAGACCAATTTAAAACAAGGAGCTCAATCGGAGAAGACTGTATCAGACTAAGTTCAGCACTTACGAAATAATAGAAAACCCTACTCCGCTCGGAACTAATAGAACTCGTTTCTCGTTTAAAAGAGTTAAACTTTATTGCTGAAATTATTCAAATTTAAGCTGTCGTCTCATTTAATACATGTCTGAAGCGCATTTTCGAAAATTTTAACTTTCAATTGATCATTTACAAGGACGAGACCTATTAATCGCTAACAAGTTAAATAAGAAATTAAATTTGCAATAGGAAAAAGAGAGAAACATGAGTATGGAGTACAAACAACACAAAACGGATTAAGTATAATATTACAGGTAAATGTTTTGTTGGCATTTGAAAATTTATATAAATTATTAAATATTATTGGGGGCAAGAAAGTAACGAAAGGAAATGATTTGTTGGTTCTTTTTGTTGAAGGAAAAACCTGAGTGTAGTAGATACAATAACAATTACTTTGGCTGGCTGAAACTTTGTTAAAGATACTTTGATATTTTTTTTTGATTATGAGATGTGAAAGATTTAGGATGCTTGCTTGCGCAGGAAACAGAGAAAATGTAGGAAAATCTTTTTCAACAAACAAAAGACCAAACAAACTAAAAGTTTTCATTTCGATAAAATTCAAACACTTGTCGGAAATGATGTTATGGGAAGAAAAGTAGAAAACAATGCATTAACATGTTTGCGGATTATTTTGATCGAAAGTGATCCTGAAAACAAGTTTCCAATTCACTGGCCAAATTCTCGGCACGTAGTTGAAATGATGAGGTTTATGATAGGCAAGAGTGTTAGCAAGGAATTCATGGGCATTTACCTCCTCGTTCAAATTCGAAACCAACAGGACATTTGATAGTCCTCGCAGCGCTGGCGTTGCCGCTCCGATCCCGGCCGTGTTAGCTAGCGCAAAGGCCCCGAGGCTGGGTATTCCGCTGTTGTAGGCACCGCTCAGTGGAGCACCAATACCCAAAGGAAACGGTGGCAGAACGTTGGGGCCACCCAGTCCATTCACTGTAAACGGATACAAAAAGTCTGATGAAAATTATGAATCACATTTAAGGAACATGCAGGAAGTAGATAGAAAGCGTTAGCCCAGAAGAATGGACACGGAAAACTAGTGAAAATAGTACAAAAGGAAAGTTTGTTTGAAAGAGCAATAATTTCATGGGATTCTATATAGTTAACTTCATGAGTTGTCTGATATCCTTGCGGATTATCCTCTCCTTCCAGCCAGACACTTCACAAGCTAATCAAATAGTCCGATGAGATTACAGGAAGAACATAGAAAGGTCACCTAATCTAGCACCTGTCATTGTTGGACGCTGTCTTGCAGCTATCAACAGAAGATCGTTGGCGTTCATAAGACCACCGCCCGATCCTGGCATCAGATCGGCTCCTGGTTCTCCCGGCGGCAAGGAAGGATTTGTGAAATCTCTCGACTTGTCATTATTGTATTTCACATTTAAAGCTGTCAGTTTACTATTATCAATTCGCAATGTACAACAGCCATTGTAGATATTTTGCCCGTCCAATATAGACTTGGCATGCTGCGCGGTGGCTGAGTCTGGATATTGAATGAGCGCCTGGAAAGGATGTAACCGAGCAACATTAATTCCTTGACAACAATCTCGAACGCACCATCCTACTTACTTGGAATGAATTATTCTTCGTAAATGTGACGATTTTCAGTACTTTTCCGAACCGTTGGAAAATTTGATGCAGTATATCCAACGAGACGGGGTATAAAAGAGATTCTACGATTACCCTGAGTACAGTATTTGGACCACCTTGCGAGTTTTGAACACTCTGCGATACTGTGTTGGAGTCGGTGACCGGTAACGGTGAGCCGGGTGTTGGCGATTGTATTTGAAAATCTTGATTTTGCAATGCAGCTGATGCGTTCTAGAAATAAAAAAGAACGATAAAATATTTGCTCATAACTTGAAATTGTTCTAAAATTAAATTAAAATATAATATAATAATTACAATATTTAAAAAAAAACAGTTCTCCTGAATTGACTCAATACACCTTTATGACTTCCTACCAAATGTTTCCTGAATTATTAGTTTTTTGAAAATAGCATGACGAGAAGAGATCAGAAGTGTGTGAAATATTGGACTATATCAAAAATATTTAATGCTTCATGAAATCAATATTATCAAAATATTTCCTGACACCCAATTTTTATTTAAAATTTATTAATTAAAAATCCTATACATTGGCATACACTTTTTATTCATATCCTGACAATGATTCATCTCATATCTTTTGGAAAATTGCGAACATCAAAGCACTTCCCCGAACATGAATAAAGGACGAAATACCTGCAGAGTTCTGTGTACATAAGTTTGCTAGGATTATTTAATTATGTTGACAATGGAGTTTCATAGACGCATGATATTAGCACTGAATAATGTGATTTTTACCTTATTTATTAGTTCCATGGATAAAGCTTTCTATTATGATGGACAAACGACAAACAAAAGAAAATTTCCAGAAATGGCAGTCGCATGTTCTTTATTCGTGATTTTAAATTCTTGGAATAGAAGTTTTCAAACTACAAGTAAATCAGGTACCACTGCCCCACGGAAGTGCATCAATTTGCAGTTGTTTTTCACCTTTAATAAACTTTACTGACCAACCAATCGTCAGTTAAAATGAGCGACACGTAGTGTGCCACTATCTCATTCTCTCATCGAAGCTAATAATGAGCTGTGACCTCATTGTGAGTCCTAGTGGGGCGGTAGTACAACTCTTGAAATGTCAACTCGCTACTTCTTTTATGACTCGGTGAACATTCTTGGTAAGCAACGTATGAATATTTTTTATATGCATTTCATTGGCGAGGATTCGACCTAAGCTGGACTGCACTCTTCGGTCTTCCAAAAAAAATATCTTACGCTATCGTAACATTATTTTCGGCAGGAAGCGTGCTTGGGTGTTATTCATCTTTCATTGATGTTGTTCCCAGCACAAATTTCTTTCGAAATGGTAGAACTGGGAAGTACGAAGAAGCAGAGCTCTCCACTGTTTCCAACAAGTCGGCGTGCATCTCTTCTGGAGACATTTTTTTTTTCAAATATAGGCACTTGATGAAAGCGTTCACTTCCTCTCCATTTTTGTGTCATCACTTAGACTGCACGTTTTTAAATGAGTGAACTTCCCAAAATGTATGACACGTTTATATGACTTTTTCTCATTTTGTATCGTCTGAATCTCCTTAGGAAAATCATACAGTTCAAAATTAAAATCTGCTGAAGAGTCCCTATGGTACGGGACAAAATCTAGATTCAGGATACCATTGAGCTTCCTGATATACTCCAGGACAGATTATATTTTTTGTAGGCACTCAACCCCATGAGATTAGTTGCCAAAACTAGAAAGCCTATTAGTATGAACCGCAAAAACATACGGCTAGACTTGAAATCTCATAGGTACCTGTAGTTTTCGTACTCCAGTCGAAATCAATAAATAAAAATAAAATAGATAGCAGGCTTCACGTTGAAAGCCACCCGCTGAGGATATTTAAAATATCGATTGCCACTCTAAAAAGGGAAAGGACAAATGCACTTGAAAAAATCCGAACAATTTATAATTCAAAAATACTAAACAGCCACCGACCTTTAAAATACATTACACATTTACTTAAGTCAACATCACAATTAAAACTAACCGAAGAAACCAGCCACTCTAGGGAATAATCACCTACAAAAATAAGGGAAAATAAAGTGAAAGATGAAAAACAATGTGATGTTTTTTTGAGATTTTCATGTTTATTTTGAATACCCGATTATCATTTTTTTCAACAGCCTTTGTATATTTATGTAATTTATTTCAACATAAAAAAAATGGTATAAAGATTTTACGTAACCAATATCCTTGCACAATAATAAATAAATATTACTCAATTTATATTGATTTGCACAATAATCTTTTCAATGTAAATGAAATACTTTACTAAATAAGCTTTAAACTGTCATTCTAGAATCACTTTCCAGTAATTCTACTATGTTACGACTTATCTTATTTTATATTATAAATAAAGAAATAAGAGCGACGGGCGATGTGTGCATATTTTAGAGCTAAAATCAAACTAACAAAATTTATAATTTTACTATCAAATCCACCTTCATAAAAATTTTTTCAATTTTTGAAATCCGTCTATAAATAAATTTATTGTAACCCATCTCTTCCTTAAACATAAACTGCACCTTGACCTGATATATTTTTATAAAAAATTAAGAAAATTTATTCTCTAATAAGATAATCTATAACGGCGGTATACAAATTAATAAACAAGCTTAAGTAAAGTCCTCGTGGATTATCGATTACAGAACAGGTTCCTCTGAATAGACTAAAATACCGCCAAATTCTTTAAGTTTCAAGACCATAGCTATTACTACTCTAGTATTAAAATTTACATTTCAAATAATGGGGTATCTAATCCCAGTTTATTAATGAAATTTTTTAGCTTCAATAATTTCATTAATAATTCATTTAAAATTAAAATTTCATCTAATAATTTTAATTTTAATTAATTTTAACCAATTTAACTTTGAAACTATTCCAATAAGATTTTCGTATATCATACAAACACTTCAAAACTTTTTCCTCACATATCAAACAAACGACGTTGTGATATACTCGAAATACGTTTCTGTTTTAATCCTTTTGGACCTGATAAGCTTTTCCGCTGCAGCTAAATAAATGTTCACAGAAAATTTTCTTCAATTTTCCAGTCAGAACGCGAAGCAAAGACAAGAGTTACGACAGCAGAGACAGAAGCAAATAAAAAGACTACTAAAAATCGCAGGATCTAAGTACACATTTATATTTCGTCGTTTTTTTTTTTTGTTTTCGGAAAGGAGTTCGTCTCAAACCGAACAGTTTTCTCTAGTTTTATGGAAAAATAACAAGAGCATAAGTTTTCTGTCAACATTTCATGTAAGGTACCTTTACTGATGATGTTCTTCAGTCCCTTGTGACGATGCTGTGATGAACCGAGCACATTGCAACAGTCAACGATAAAGTATTGAATTCGGTCGAAAAGGAAGGATTTTGGCACGAACGAATCTGATAAAAAATTGAAAATATTTTGGGAAATGAGGGTGCTCGGATAAAGCTTCGTTTAGCTAGCTGATGGGTAGTTCTAATCAAAACAGAGCTTCTTTGAATGGTCAATTTTTCACCGAAGGTGAAAGTCCTGATAAAATTCACGTTAAATTGAATTTAATTGTTGATTTGAATTCTCCGAATTTAAGTAAAAATAAATTATAATTATATAAATTAAAGTAATAAAAATAATAAATTTAAGTTTGACCAACATCAGTGTTTAAGACCATATGGAAGAAAATTAAGGACAATTATAGCACTCTTAAAGGAGCAATTTATTTCAACGAATAACGTGAGAGGAAGAGATTGACATTGTATATTTTATGGGACGTTTCCTTTGATCATATATCCATGTTTGAAACAAACAATTAGCTACTTATTCTGCACGAACGCTCTAATCTTGGAAGGAACTCGCGAAGCAACCGCCACTCCACTCAGCCAAGTGATTTCATTTACGCTTCGACGATTGTTCAACCAGGCTGGATGCTTTATAAGCCATCACCTTGAAGCTGGGCAAAAGCACAGGAGAATACATCAACTGTAATGATGACAACGTCTCAATATATGGCATGGGTGGGATGAGGTCAAACATCAACGAAAAAAGGATTCGGGACACAAATCTACGAAGGTCGTCTCTGCTGTGGGTAAATAGAAGACGAAAGGAAAAACGACGGTCTGTCCGCAGATTGTTAGCATATTAGTAAAAATACTTTAATGCCAGAAACAAATAACAGGATGAAGGATTACGGAAAATGGAATCAAGGTGGCTCCCTTGCGATTCACTCCGCCACCACGTCAATGGATTCAGACGTGCTTACCTAGGCAAATCCATGTGCTAGAAGCCACTTTGGCTACATGTGTGGCTGTCGTCTCAACGAAGAAATGCGTACAGTAACAGCCCGTGGCAAGTCTAAGAGACCGTAAAACGGCAAATGTGTTGCTCAGAAAGGACGAAGGCGTTCGTCTATCGACAACGATGCAAGTTGAACGAGCATAGGCGCTATGAAGTTTCGCGCGGAGGGCGGAAAGTCACACAAGAGCAAGAACAACAATAGCAGGCATAAGCAGAAAACACCACTTACGAAAAGGATTACGGAGCAATCTTAGGCTTTTGTCTTAGTCGAAGGAAAATACGAAAGGAAATGGGGCTTTCGTTTCGCTCGCAGCTGACGGGGGTGTTGCGGGAACAAACGCAATAAGGGTTGAGATTTATGTACATATGATGTTAAGACGGGTGCTGAAGGGGATTAAAAAGCTTGATCAAAGTGAAGTAGCAAAACTGAAATTCAAAATCTTTAGCGTGCGTTTGTTATTATTGAGTTTCGCAGTTGGGAATTTCAGCAAACTTTTAGCATTAATTTTATTTCCGGAGCAAATAAAACAGGCATGAAAACGGAAATATTATCCGAAGTGTTTCAAAAATGGAAGTAGTCAAGCAAAAAACCATATTTGGTCTTTTCGCAGCCGAGATTTCTTTATGCAGTTAGATTTGATTGAAGTACATTCACATATTGAAATTTCGTTCCAATCACGGTCTATTTTAAAACACGCAGAGGGTACATGCCAGCTAATTTTTATGCAAGAAGTGCTTGGATTGGCAAATATTATAACACGATTGATCTCCAGCTTTTAGAGAAGAGCAATTGAAAATAGGCATTGCTTTCCTTTCACACCATGTCGTCTAATTTATTCTCTAATAATTTTCTGAGTATGTACAAACAAATATTTTAACGCAAACAAAAATTTCAATTGATTTCACTTACCACAATTGCATGACTTTGATCCGTTTTCAATTCGCGATGATTTGAAAACTGCACATAGACAATACGACCTCGTACCTGCGGCGGATTATTATTGAAGCAGGCGACCATAGCGGTTGCCGAAACTTCATCGGCCATTTCCAGGAAAGCTTGGTTTTTCCCTTTGAGCACCAGGACATTTGTGACACGACCGAACGGTACGCCCAACTGGATAACGTCTGCTTCGCCCGATTCGGATGGAATGTTTCGCAGATGAATGACTCTGGATGGCTTGCCTGGAATCGAAACAAGAACAGAAAAACAACAATATAGTAATAGCATATAACCGTACCCGAAATATCATACCAGAAAAAAATAGAGTCAATAATATGAGCAGCAACAGGAAAAACAATAATATCGCCAAAAATACTAAAACTTGGCCATGTGTAGCTCGAAAATGCAATATGTGGGCATGGAGCATATAAGCTCCGAGCTACGGATGAGGTTGTAATGGGAAGTGGTGCGGAATATTGAATGGTTTGCCCATATTTTGATTTCTTCTGGCGAATTGAACTCTACACAAATGAATCAGTTAAATGGAGGA
This sequence comes from Oxycera nigricornis, assembly GCA_963942545.1. Taxonomy (NCBI): domain Eukaryota; kingdom Metazoa; phylum Arthropoda; class Insecta; order Diptera; family Stratiomyidae; genus Oxycera; species Oxycera nigricornis. The sequence goes on along the minus strand of OZ012660.1, from coordinate 112,281,485 downwards.
AATATGAACGATGCAGACTTTTTTTCGATATAAAGTTCGCGAACGAAATGGTAAGCGAGCTCTTTAATAAAAGGTTGAATTTGCTTTGCTTGCTCAAATCGATATTAGTTCAATATCCATGTAGCAGTGGATAGGATTATCACTGCACACCAAAATTTGCAAGGAGCAAATAGCTAGGACTGATAAAATGATGACAGGAGCTCATGAAACTTAATCCTTTTGCTAAAAATGTTATTCCAAATCTGAATCAATAAATTCAGCTAAAATAAGTATAGTAAAAGTGAACTTTCTGTCTGTATTTTTTAGTCTTTTTAACTCCAACCACTTTTGAATTATCATTTCATGCCTAAGGAAGACTTTTTGGCATCAGAACCATCATTTGATTCTTGTTTGAAGAGATTTACATTGAGAAAGCATCGTTACTCCGGTCGTGGTGTATTTGTCGTGTGAAGACGTCGTAATCGAGGATCGAACCTCAGGCTCACATGCTGAAATCGAGAGTCAACAGTTCCAATGTGCAGTACGCCTCTCTCGAACGAGCGATGCAAGCGTGCAAGCCTGCTGCGGGTCCACTGCGAGCGCGTTTGTTTACATTGCATATGCAGGTCACAGTATACACAATGAACAGTGGAAAAACACACGGACGGCAAATAAAACTTTAAAACGAAATATGAGAGATCATTAAGAGAAATTTTTGAGAGATCACTGCGAAACAGATATATAAAATACACGTGTTAAGCAGAGTAAGCAAACACTCGCGGTAACTGGTACCAGCAACTACCCAGGCGTTGTGAATAGTCTGCTTTTTACGTCAAGTTTAACGACTGGTTTTACATAGACTATGATTCAAAACGTTTTTGAACTATCTGAATGTATGTTAGTGTGATAGTTTTTCTGTTACATGATTTTTCAGGAAAACAGTACGAAAGTGACGAAAACATATATTGCTTACAAATCAGACATAGTGGTTAAGTTTTGCTGTTTTGCGAATATGATGATGTGGAAACAAAAAAAAAGCGTACAAAAATAAACATAAATCAACGCTTGACGGTGCAAAAAGATACAATGTAGATTCAAAATAAATGCTTTATAGCAATTATTTTTGAATCTCCATAGTATAACTTTCTACCAAATGGTACATCTACAGTACCATCATAACATCTGTGCATTTAGGTAGGTGATGCAATGCGTATAATATTGTGATGGAAAGTGTGTCAACTGTTTGGGAGTCCTTGAGACAGCAACTGTTCTTATGATTTCTGAAGAAAAGTAGTCCCACAGCGTCAAATTTTATACTACCCTGATCGGAATTAATTTTGACCAAAAATTATTCATAATTTTCGTGAATATTCTAGAACACAACACACGTTTTGGAAGTGGTTCAGTAAAAATATTTTTTCAGTTTTTTCAAAAATAAAACGATCTATTTCTTACAGAGAAGGTTTTGCACTGAATATCCGTCAATATGCCAAGCGTCTCGTTGTTTTCAATCTTATACGCACTTTAAACAGAAGCCAACAAACCGACAACTTGATGCAAAAATAAAATTAAAAGTTTTTCCGTGAATTGTTTTTGTGTACTTTTTTTTTTTGCAAAGAAATAAAATTTTGTAAGAAACTACTTCAATGAAAATTTGTTCTAAAATATTTCGCCTAATACAACTCTTTGTTTCGAGTTGCGATTCATTTGTGAGGTTTTTTTTGAATTGTATGTCTTAGTTGCTGGAATAGTTATTTTTTTTAAATTGATTGCAGTGAAAGAACAAGCCTTTTAAACCCAGCGTTTGTAAGATATTAAATATATATATTTAATTTTACAAGTATTTGGACAAACTATATTAAACATAATTTGCAATTGAAGAGCATACACATTTTCTTGCACGAAAATATGGTGGATGTAAAGTATACAGTACATGAGTAGGAATTACCATTTTACAATTTCCATTTATTGGTCGACCCAACGCGATACTTACACTAATGTTACAATGGTTTCATCTCAACAAGGGACACGGCATCAATATTATCATTTCTACAGCTCCATTCAATATTTATGCCCCAACAACCCCCACCCTCCAACGTCAATTACTTTTCGCCTAGACGAACAGCCTAATTAAATGATAATGCTGATACGATTGTTTTTCAATTCATTAATAATGCTCCCAATTTTGCAGAAATTTGTTGCTGACGACAATGTTGACCGACGCAATAACGATAGTCTATGATCACACAAAACGGCAATGTTTAATTATTTTCGGGACTAATTATTTATTTAGTTGAATGGTTGGTGGTTGCAACTCTCCTGCCATACGTTTGATGCTTTTATTTATTTTCGCGCTAACATGTTTTTATGTTCGTTTCGATTTTACTGGCACACCCACTCTCCCTTTGCACTAGGACAATAACGTTTTTAATGATGCACCTTACAATAAATGCTAGTCCAGCTGATATTAATACTATAATGGGCAAACTTCAGCTGGATGTTATCGGTGTCGCTAATGTTGAAAGGTACGCGCTAGATGCTATCCAGTTAATTGCAAAATGAGTTACACAAAGTTGCAATTTGAGCAAATGGATCGACCCATACATATGCATCGATGCCAACGGGCACGTGAATCAAGGGGATGAGAGGTTGCTTGTGTGCTTTTAATTAAAAATTTCGGTGTTTTATTCCCAGAACGTTATAATTTTTGATCGTAAATTACACGTCGAATGTTGCAATAAATTTAATGTGCGAAAATTAAAGTGTTTATGCATTAAAGATATTACTTTGGCACGGAACGATTATTAAATGCAGATTCGCGCTGATGTAGAGGAATTTTTACAGGTCTTTGGTGACTGTTATGATTGGGAAAATTCCATCCTGATAGTATGGTTTTGATGTATGAACGACCGTTATGACCGATACAGTTATAGATATTGAGAGATTTAAAGGATCTCAAAATGTACTGTAGGGCTGAAATTGCCACATTGTTTAGAGCTAAGCACCCCTTGCCCAGAAGTTTCAGCCGTCAAGTTTACAAAGAGTATTCGAGTATTCTGTTTTCTGCACTTTGTTTCGGCGAAGTCCACAGAGCTCAATTCTAGCGTCTTTCATCGCTCATAGACGACACTTAAATGATTCATTAGTTTAGTCTTATATTCTTTATACTTTACCAAAATTTAAAAATTGTCCTGTCTTTGAATTTCCCAGAATGGATAGCTTGGATTGGATTGGATTCATCCCTAAATAACAAAACATACGAGTTTGGGCTGTGATTTTCTTTTTTAATGATATGGGAATTTCTCTACTATTGAGCATCACGCATTAACTAAATGTCAGTACCGATTCCTTCAATTCCTTTTTAGGTTCAATATTTGTATCCATAACCTCAAACAAAATCGATGAGACAAGCTATTCTAATTTGTAAGCGGCATACACTACCAAAAACAACAAATTGTTCCCATTAACTTTCCATCAAAAATACTCTTTTCAGCATTAATTGCAACACTCATTAACATTAATTCCTGATTTCATTTCATTACGCTTCTCCAGTTCACTCTGATGAGCGAAAAAAAATCGCTAACAAAAACACAGTCTGCAATCGTTAAAATGAGGACACTCGCAGTGGTCATGTACTTTAGTTTGCTGAAAATCGCCACGAGGCTGTTTGCTTTCGATTCCCACGATTCCAACTAAAATGGATTACTATAATTTGTTTGATCACCGACATGCGAATAATGTAGGGACACATTTTTTTGAACCCTTACTTCACAAACTAGACAAGCAACAGTTGGTTCGTCACAGGAACCATCATCATCGTAACCCAATGTCCATTTTTGTAGGTTGTACACATATGTACACATCGGTTGCTTTCGATTGAAAGCTTCACAACATCGTCACCACTCGAATAATATTCGTCCTTTGGCCACCATTTCACACCCCTTCGTTGAAGGAATGGGTGCAATGTTTCTGGCTAGCTGCCAGCAGAAGTAGTGGCGGTGTAAAGTGAATGAAGATAAAGACATTTTCGTTTCGCGTGCTATTTATCCAGTGTTATTGCTTTTAAGTTTCATTTCCGTTTCGAAGTAATCAAAAGTGTAATTTCCGAACAACCTCGACCAATCGCTTTCAAGGGATTTAATCGTGAAAGCCGGACTATCAACCGAACCAACCCTTGATCCAGCCCTCCCATCCTATCCAGCCTAGTCGCTTTCATTGAACACCAAGAGAAAAATAATGATAGAAAATGGAATTTGATTGATTATCACCGTTCTGAAAAGGTTCCTAGAAATAAAAGTCCTGCGAGGAAACGAGAGCTCTATGAATTATTATCTTGTCAGCATCATCAGTATCATGGCTACAATTTTTCTCTCTTCAGTTTGCTTATGTTTTTATGGTGTCCTTTCTGTGATGAATTTAGGTGAATGATCGAGGCTACGCAAAGGGAGAAACGACGATGACTAGCCGACATGGCAAGCGTTTTGGTAAATGTAATGAGAAAAACAGTCCAAGGACGAAAATTGTTTCAGTTTCAACAAGTGAATCTAGTCCGTGGGAGTACAACAATTTTTTGATTAAATTCAAGACGAAAAAAGACGGCAAATAGGGATCGATTAAATAGTGTGGTTAATTTAAAAAAAAAGCTCTTGAAATGAAACAACAGATAGGATTTGATATCACCGGTCATTATTGATGATGGTTCAACAGTGAAGTCATTGAAAATATCATATCATTTTCTTCAATTCATGCAGTCATGCTGCAAGGTGTACTAGCAAAGCTTATTCGAAAATCAGCGCCCAGCGTGGGCTTAACTGCGAGTAATTTAGATTAGATTCGGTTTTTCTCTTGAGTTTGTCGCCAAACCAAAAGGTATCATTGATGAAAAGATAGAAGCATCATGCTGGACTGATCGCGTTGTTTTAAAGATAATTTAGCATTTTGGGTAAAAGAAAGATATTATTGCATGAGGGATGCACTATCGTCGAGCTGACCGATCATTTAAAAATGTGACCCACTTGAAAATGTTATCATGTCTGACTATGAAAATTATGCAGCATTCCCTTTGAATTTCCTGTTGCTATAACATAGAATTGATCGTTTAACATAAAAAAATCACAATAGAAAATTATTGTAAATTTGCGCCCAATGATGTGGAGCCATTTGAAGCGACCATTACTCACCTACAGCGCCCAGTACAGAGTTTGTTTCCAGTTTCGCTTTCTTTGAAGCCAAATCCTGATTGTTATTGTCTGATGCAGGCGCCATTACTGCTGCTTGACTTAATAACTCGTCGCTACCTCTCTGCAAAAGAAAAAGAGAACCAGATTATAATTCAGTTGAGGTTTTTTCAATTTAATTTTTCAAAATATAATATTAACTAGAATATTAAATGTACCACACATACGACTCAAACGCACAAACACTAATCAAATCTACATTAACTAAAATACTGAGTAATGACACAGATTTAAAACTAGAAAACTAAACAGATTTGGCGAAACAAATAATGAGTTCTCATTACCAAAAAAAAAGTATTCGTAAAACTACCCTCAAAGTTTACAGCCGGAATAAATGGTGAACTTTAAGCACGACTAAAATTCATACACCAAATCCAACAAAATCTTTGAGCTGGGATGAAAGTTGCTGCCGCATATCAAACAAAGCTGTTGTGCACCCCATTGCCTGTCAACCACCCAACCCTTTTGTGTGCACTTCTAAACGGCAAGGGATACATATCATGGAAACATTTTGAAATCTCTGTGTTTGCTGGTTTGCATTATCTGGTTTCAGTATACTAGATATTATATATGTGGGCAATATTCGCTCATTTGAAGCTATTTCTATTTAGAACATAGGATGCGCAACTCAAAGAAAACCACAAGCATACACCGTAAACCGCTTTGTACGAACGACACCTTATATGTTTCACCTGTAGTGTGGGTATGCCAAGTAAATCCTGGAAGGGAAGGAAAGGCAACAAAAAAAAACGAATTCACAAGTGAGTAGCATCTGAAGAATCAAAGTAAGAAAACGAGAAGGAAATCATGTCAGATATTAATGAGATCCGCGGAAAATGCAGTGTTTTTTTGATTGCTACAGCTCTTCAAAATGAAATAATATCTCTGGTGAATGGGAGCTCATGCAGAAGTGATGTGCAAGAATGGGGTTGAATGTTTTCAAACAGGGCGTTGAAATGTTATAGAAAATTATATATAAAATTTAGTAAAGTTAAAGTAAAACGTTTGAACTTAACGAGGACCTGTGGAATTTGACAAACCATCAGGGCTAAAAACAATAATTGTAACATATTTTTAATTTTTTCAAAAAAGGACAATGTATGTAAGGAAATTTTGATTGATTGGCACAAATATTCGATCAATCATGTTTCAAAATTACACTAAAATATTTTCTTCTCAAACTGGTCAGAAAAGTGTAGCTATGAGTAATTTAGGTTAATGAATTGAAACATAGACTTTAATTCGACATTCATTTGAAAAATTTCAACACATATTTGTTCAAAACAAAAATTTATAAAATCTTGCTCGGCCATCTGAAATTTGTTCAAGCAATCGTTCTATTAAAAGTCAGTACAAACTATTGGTAGATAAACTGTGAGATCGAAATTTATCAACTAAAATCGAGGGTTTCGAGATTCGAACATGACTTCAGATCAGTGTTGGCAGATCAGGGATTTTCACCCTTGATTTAATGTTTTGTTCAGGGATTTTCATAAGAAATATTTTTACATTTTTATTCACACCTGAAATGCTTTCTAGAGATCTAAATCAGAAAAAAGAAATACGCACACCATATCAACCAAAAGATACCAAACTGAAATGAAAGTGGAAATACATTTACAACTTTAAGGAGTGCCATTTTGTAGTTTATGCATCATGTGTCGAATATCGTCCTTAAGTGATTGAGCAAAATTTGTAGTCGTTCCAAAATTAGAGTATGTGAACACTACCGACCTCGGGCCAGCTTGAGAGCACGCTGCAAGTTTACACGCAATTTTTACAAGACCACTTCTTCGTGAAACTCGTACTATAGAACTCAAAAACTATATATATCGAATTTACATTTTTCTTTAAAAAAATTCAGTTCAAAATTAGGGTCAACATTAGGGTCTTATGAATCAAAAAAAAATCCTGATATTTCACATCAAAGCAGCCGACTGTCTCCGATGAAATTATCGTACAACCGCTGTTTTTATAAACTAAAAAAACTGATTTTGAAAACTAAGGACTTATAAGAAGTATGTTGAACAATTGGATTCGTCACAAAAATTTCGCTTCATAGGAACTGCCTAAATGGGCTTTTCCCCTGAATATAACTGTTAATATCTGCAAAAAAGATACGATTTATTGATCCGTTTTGGTTACAATACACCTAGGTAGCATATTTGACTAGTTTTGATTAAATTTTTGTAGCTCCAATGTACCCTCATTTTTTTGTGGTCGAACAACAAATACTTGCCAACAATTTTACTCACGTATTTAGAACATCGCTCCCGCTTTAAATGATTGTCACAATATTTTGTGCCAAGTCATTAAATCCATTTTCGGACCGTATTCACGAAATTCTACATCATATTTATTAGAATCATTTTTCACTGAACTGTTAAATAACTGCCATAACGTCCTCCATCAATTATTAGCTCGTTGTGGATTTAAATGAGCGTTCGCATTAAGCCACCGTCTGAAAAATAGCGCCCCTATAAATGATTCGCGCGAACCCTAATTAGATCACAAATACACAACAAAGCGAATGGGTTTTCCTCTGAATGGAGAGAGAAAAGATAATTGGCACGGAAAAAAATAGCACCCGCACCTGTCAGACTCTATATGTATATATATAATATAGAAGGGATCCCATCCATTGGCAGTGTAAAGCACAACACGAACCCAAATCATATTGTTCAAGGGTATTACGCGAAATAAACAAATGAATCACGAAGCGTGGCATCCCTTAGTTGCTAGCTAGCATAATGGATGCCGCAGCAACCAGTGGCAGCAGGGAGTGGTGGTTTAATTTACACGACAAATTTATGCCATTTGCTTGTATCCTTCCAAAGACAAACTCTTGAATTAACTAAACCACTAATACAAGCTTTTTGTTTTCTCCAAGTGGTTGTGTCCTTTCTAGCTCAAGCACATGCTTCTGCAAAGCTTATTCGATTCCAGAGTTGTTACTTGTCGCGGCTACTACTCTTTGCTCCTTTAGCGATTCTGCTTTCGGGCTAGGGTTTCTCGGGATCACTTGACGTAACGGGACATCTTAGCAAACCATTTGAAATAATTTATCCTTTTGAATGGCGATGAGGAGGTTGATGAGCCCACAAAACGAGGGAGGAATTCGAGCCGATCGCCTTCTTTGAAAAGGAGCTGTAAAGGAACGATGGTGAGTTGTAAGCGGGATGCCTAGGCAACTGCGGAACTTTCAGCTGCCTGTTTGAGAAGGATGTCCTAGTTATGAAAACGATAAAACCTTTCTAGCTCTCCTTCACTCCGATCTCCCTTGTGTGTTATTTAGTGGCATGCTCAGTGAGCCGTGACAAAATGTTTCGGAAACCTCAAGTCAAGGTGATAAATATATCAAAGGCCTAGGCGCATCCTGCGATACCTCAATACGTTGTAACTCTTATTCAGAGTGGCATTCACCCTCACAGAAACGCCAAGCGCGAACCCCTTTCTATTTGCGAAAGCTCCACCAGAAAGCCATAATTTATACGTTCCAGTTGGAATCGGAGAGCCAACCAGTCATGACGAAATCCCGAGGAAGGAGTTCGCACAGATTGTTGAAGAATCTTTGAATTCGAAATGAAACGGGAAAAGCAATAGCCTGGGTCGATTTAGATATAAACTTGTGGCATCAGCATAAAGAATCCGTATACAATATCAGAAGGTTATCCTTCAAACGCTGATCCCGTATACCATCTCTCCTTGGCATCATTACCGACATCGGTCCGCTATAACTTTGCAAAAAGCATCAAACGAAAGGCGAGCATGTGTTTCCCTTTGGAATGTCGCTGACAAATTTATCCTTTCCGTGGACGCATTTGGAAGAATTCGGGATCAAACCCATTTCTATCGCTATCATATATTTCTATTACGCTGCTTCGGGATGGAAGAGGTCACAGATAGAGCACGTTCAGCATCCAGTCCCAAGGGTTCGCGAGAGAACTTCCTTTTTTCAATGGTATTGCTGTGGCAATTTTCATGCTCATTTGATTAATTTTCATCCAGGCTTGACTGCTCCTGGACGGGAGGTTCCGGCTGAGTTTCGCCAAAATGCGGTGGCTTTAAGCAAACAAGCTTGACACTCAATCGACCGCGGTCTACTTTCAAATAATAAACGATGACATCCATTCAGCAGAATTGTTCTTAGGTGAAAAGGGTGGACCATTAGAAAAAGGCTCTGGCTTAGAGCGCCTGATTTTTACATAGGCAAGTATGTCCAAATCATTTGGGCAACTGGTGGCTTTGAAAAGTTTGAACTGATATCTAAAGTGCGAACATGCCGAAAGTAATTTTTTTAATGTCATTCGGTTCAAGAAGAAGGACTAATTTCTATGGGCAGTTTTCTCCTGATCGATTTTTTCAATACCAGTCAGAACCAGAAATATGAACTGGAAAAAACTTAAACTAAAGGAATTCCAACAAAAAACAGCTACCTTGTGTTAAAAATTCTATAATACATAACTTCGATCAAATTCATACATAGACACATATACACATGGATGGTTCACGGTTTAAATATTCATGGCATACTGGAATTATTTAATTTTTCCCGTGTTTTTCAGATACGTTTAATATGGAGATTTCGCCCAAAGCGTTTATATAAAATTGCCCAATATTTGGAAGGTTTTTTTGTGAGTAAAGCCATTGGCAAAAAGCTGAAAATTTAATTTGAATTTCGCTCGCCAAACTGGCGAAAATGTTATTTAGTTGTTGTCTATCAGAATGAAATTTTAATGTGCAAATGCAGTAGAATCAAACGTTGCTCCTATCAAAGGACATTCAGTTAGAGATCGATTTGAGAATTTGATGATTTGCACATAGAGTTTGCACTATTGTACACGAGCTCATTTTCAGGGAATATAAAAGGATTCAGGAAAAAACAGCTTGCATTATTGTACATATATAGAATTGCGAACATAGTTCCAAGTCGTGTGAAAAAGGAGGTCATTCCACGGCTGGAAGGCAGTTGTTAAGCTTCATGTCTTAATAACAGACAGTAGTTAGGACGACGACTTGCAATTTCTTGGTTGGGGTTGAGCCAATCTCTAGAGACACATTTTGGCCAAGTCCTAACCTACAACTGATTCAGAGCAGCTTGAATACAACAACTAGAAGGATGCTGAGTGCTCTTTGGGTATATCATTACAGGATTCACTTGTCGCTTCGTACTTTCGCCGGCGAAATGTAACGCTGCTCGGAATGTGTATCTTGAAATGTAAAAAGGTGGCTTGAAGGTGGCGAGCGATGAAATCTGGGTCGCCGAGTATCTTGGAAAAGGGCACGTAGAAAACAAGCTTAATGTTAGGAAGGCATGACACATATACATAGGTACACTAAGCGATACGACAAGGATGCATACGATGCTGGCAACTGCAAAAGATATTCCTCGAACACATCGTATCAACTTTTGTTTCGCAATTTTAAGTTGGTTGATAGTTTATGAGGTTGAGCGAAACGCTTGCAACAATGCAAAAACGATGTTGATGATGCTCACAATAAAGTACAGAAATAGAAATTAGTTTGAGAGTATTTAAAGAGTTGTCATTTACGGTACGCCTCTGGTAGATGCAGTTACCAAAACAATTTGCTTCAAGTCAACCTTTAAAAACATATACGTTGACCCATATTGTTTTGGAATCGTGCGATGGATTTCTTGTAAATTTAATCTATTTTCGTAAAAAAGCACTTGTGGGATATACTGTCGAAATAAGCAGGAACAGGATTCCAGAATTCCACGTGAATTTTGTTCAAAAAAGTTCTACTCAGAGAATATTTCTTCAAGTTTAAAAAAAGTTATTAATCCCAGGAAAGCATTCAATCTTACTACAGGAGAAGCAAGAATAGAAGTGATCTAAGGTGATTTAAGTAGGTAATATCTGAATATATTATATTTACTCCTGTTTTCCAAGTCGATTTAAATAATTTAGTATTCGATCACTGGCATTCGTGTTATATATTTCAAATTTTAACTGCCGATCTCTAATTTTTCAGTAATTCATTGAAAACTTTTATTACACTGAATGCCACATAAACATCGTTGTCTTCTGTTTTTTAACTCTTGAATATTGGCAACGCTGGATAAAGGATTTTTTACGGCTGGGAATAAGTTTTTCTGGAAATCCCTTAAATGGATTTTTTTAAACACTAATCTATGAAAAATATTTTTTTCTTTAACTTTATCATCACAAGGGACCTTTAAAACGAAAATGTTTACTATTTCACTAAAGATCCCGACAAAATACAGTTAGAAAATGGACGCGTGAACAAACTAAAGCTCTAGGGTGGACATACGTTCCGCATAGACCACATGATTATAGTCTAGCTGGCCAAGCATTGGATAAAGCTGCCTTCGACCATTTGTTCTGTCGAGTGCCATATCGCATAATATGCACGGTTAGGTCCTCCATTCGAGTTCTCAATTCTGATTTCCTGAAATAAATTTTTCCCGCTTTTTGACTGCCGTGGCTGACGACAGAGATTCACGTTACCGTTAACTGTTTGACGACATTTTTCGGAGAATGGTAACATTTTAACCATTCGACTGGATTTATCACAATTGATATGCAGCCGTTGCAAAAGCAATGAGATAACACGAATGGGATCGTTCATGATGATTTATATTACGATTTACTATTATAAACCGCTTTCACAAAAAATGGTTCAACTAAAAATCTTGGAAATTATCTAAATACTTCCTAAGGCGGTCGAATAATAATAACAAAATATACAATTTGCAATAGTTTAGCCATTTGTCCAGGTGGACTAAACTTCATCCTCAATCCTCTCACGATTTAATATTTTCGTCTATGGGGACCAAATCCTTGACACACACACACACACAAATATAGAGTCACAATCAATTATCCAGTGACAAACATAACGGACAAACATTCCATTGGATTATCATAATCGGATTGTCAAAATTTAATTGAACAGTCATTTGAGAGCAGACCGCCCAGACACAACCCCAAAGATGAGGGATCTAACGCAGAAACGAAACAGGGATGACGAGATGGAGCCAACTGGGAGAATTGACATTCGTACATCATTTTATCGGTTCGGCAGACAGGGACAACTTGTCCTATTGTCGTTGGAATATGTGTCGGCAACTTTGCGGTGGAACTACCTTGCCTAGCTAATATCACAGCATTTGCGGCTGCCTGAAAATTCCATATGCAGGGGCTTAGGCTCCTTGTCGCTATTCTCATCCTTCGACATCACCCACACATTATGAAATTACCCGTTTGCTATTGTTGTCTTCATGACTCTTCTCCGCTTCCTAAGCACCAGGACGAATCGTGTATGTGGTGGTGCGATGACACTTTGATGGTTAGATGACTATGCTGATAATACCCTTCAGTAAGGTGTACTGTGCCTGGTATATTTTTCGACATTGTGATGGATTCGACCTTGCCTGCTCGCCAGGATGTGAACTATTGCTATTTAATACCACCAAGATTGAACTGTTTCCTGGCTGATTTTATGCTCGTAATGGGATTATTGCGGATTAAACCAACTTTTCGGGTGGCTTTTCTTTTTCGATGGCCCAATCCGGTGACCCAGTTTTGGTTTTATTGTCTCAGTTTTCAATGGAAAAACGAACTGACGGTTCGAAAATAAAAGGAAACAGTCATTACGATCAACTTTTCTGAATGCGACATGAAATCGTTCGCTGCTAAGTATTCGAAAAAAAGTAAGGACATTCGCTTCTGGAAACCGCACAATCAGATAGCCCTCAGCGGAACGCCAAGCTCAATAGTCGCCATCCTCCACCAGAAATCCAAAGGATACGGTCGACATCACTTGCCATTGCCAGGGCCCATGCCAGCAACATGCAAAGGACCGTAATCTAGCCACAGGCGCCTTCCAATCTGTCACAATACAACATAAGGACACCGTATCATTCGGTTTCATCGTTTGCTTGTACATTGAAGCAAGATTGAATGTTTCATCGTCATCTTATCGTCCGACTACAAACAGCCGAAATTAAATTATTAAATCAACAGATTGCTTTCCTTAATGTTTTCAATTCAATTGATGTTTAAAAGCTAATGGATTTCTCTATTCCATTTCGATTCGGCATTCGCTTCAGTGGTTACTCACGAAATTGTCTTCATAATTTCGACAATATCATAGAAATTAACTTTTGAAATGAAATTTCCAGGGAGATTAGCGACAGCAGCTTGACTAGGAACACTCGCTAGACGTGGAGGACTAGTAATGGTGTCGCTGAAATTTTCTGTCAATCGAAGATGTTATTTTTTTGAAAGATTAATGGTATTTCCCTTAGATTTGGATGGTAACAGCTTGTGGAATTGGAAGTCGATATTGTTGAAGTCACACCTTTACTGATTTTCAAATTCATTTGGGGGCAATTGACAGAAAAAACCTTAAAAATTAAATTGAATGAGGTCCTAGATACCCGACGCATTGTGACTGATCATTGAAATAATCTTAGTTTGAACAAATGGTCATTTCTTTTTCAGCACATGGCATTGCTCAAAAGTCAAAATCGCATCAAAAGAAGTTTTGAGAATTTAATTTGTGCTGATACTAATAATTTCACGAAATTTTTGATATGTTTTATGATTTTTGTATTAGTCATAGCCGGAGAAGATTTAGCAAATCAATGATTTCAAAATGGCAAGTTACAGCCATCATTTTATCCTTAAGAGACGAGTAGACTTGTTGAAAAACATTTAATACTCAAACCCAACCGCTTCGTTCAATGAAATTATATTATTTCATTCAATTGTTACTTGTATGAAATATTGAATGAAGATTGAATATTCATAACTAAAATCAAAGAAAAAAATTGTTTCGTTTGTAAATAAATAAACTTTTTTCGTCGTTAGTGACCCGTAGGATTCCATCCTAGATTCTCATTAAATTTTATACATTCATACAATTATCTATGCTAATGATTATAGCTTATTCAACAATTATAGATTTTTTCTGGTCTATGAATTTCGTTCAGTTGAATTGAGCAAATTATTTCGGAAATTGAAATCGAAATTTTCAACATATCTTTACGTTTTGAGGTCCAAGAACTAATTTCAAAATATTTTTAGAAAGAAATATGCGTGTCTACATACGTACGCACGTACGTGTGTGCTCATTTCTTTCTAGCACGATATCTCACGAAGGCAAAGTTGTATCGATTTCGTTCAGATGTCAATCGAAGCGTCTTAGCAATGAACTGAACTGATCAGGTTTAGGTTCGATGTGGTAGTTTTTTTTATTTTTGATACATCCAAGTGGTATATGTCACGCACGATATTTTACGACCCAAAACACTTACTCTCATGAAGTTGTTGTGGTATTTATCAACGCGTATTTGTATAGTTTGGTATTTTTTTAATGAATTTTGTTTTTTAATTTAATAAAAACATACAAAAAATTAAAAACAATCTTACATTTTTTCATCCGATTTGTTCTTGTAACAATCGATAATTTAAAAGATCGGATGCATTAAAGAGAGCTCTGCCCTAATAAAAATTACAGTTTCTTGTAGTTGCAAAAATATTTATATAAAAACAAAAAACAATAAATATTTATAATGCGATTAGTATATTCTCACTCCACTTACTTTAATGAGTCTTTATTATCATTATTATCAATTTTAATATTATTAATTTTTGTATTAGTAATATTACTATAATTAATATTATCGTGACTAGTTTTATTATAAATAATTTTACTATTATTAATTATATTATTATTGATATTACTAATTTGTTTAAAATATTATTTGTATTATTTCTATTATTATTATTATAGATATCACTATTATTTTTATTAATATTATGATTTCAAATATTGTTTCATTATATAGATATTACTGGAAAAATTTTCGTGTGGACCTCAACGGTCGCATCTCGCATCTTGTTAATTTTTCATGATCAAAATTGATTAATTTTTTTTTTCATCCGCACTTTATCCTCTCCGTCACAAAAATTTTGAGAACCATATAACAATCTGCTTCACGCTTATATTGACATTTTATTCCGTTGAAGATGGTCATAAAGTAGAAACCTACTTGCGAGTTTCCAAAATGATGAGGACGATGATGACGGTGGAATTGGGGAAGTTTTTACGGTAATCATCATCTCAGTTAAAGCTGGTTATTTAGCGGTTGGTGAAGCTCTTCTAGAAAATTAGAGCTGTAGCAATTAAAGACACCATGCTAAAGTGTTTGGAGTGTAACGTGAAGCGAAACTAGGAAGCATGGATGATAATGATGGCAACATTGAAAGAAATCAGTCCTGCATGTTAAAATTCAGTGAGTTGGAATTGAAACCGGCCGGTTTCAGGATAATCGAAAAAAAGCGATCCATATTATAGAATATTATAAAGTTTCTCAAGCTTTTCAGACCAAAACTCTAACGCGCTGGTTGCAACATGTCCTTCAGCAATTGCTATACATAGACTGTCACAGATTGGGTAAATGGTGCAAGCATTGAAAAACTGATACGTAATTCATCAGGGATCCACAATTACGGATCAAACCTTCAAAATGGAAACACCGTTGAATCCTGAACGTAGAGATTGCTTAAATAGGTTAATGTTGAGTATTCAGGGGATATGAGACGAACTGGCGACGAAGACGGCTATGGCTGCGATGCCAAGGGCGATAATGACGACAGTTTACTAAAAACCCTACCGCCCTCTAAAAGCATATTCTAATACAGTTTCTAATTTAATATGCCACTTTAATGGATGCATTAAAACACACGCATAAATGTAAACAGACAATAAAGCCAAGAATGAAAATGAGGCAATGAAAGGATATGGGTGATATAGTGGCGCCAGCAGACTCACATTATCCCAGTATAACTTCCGTCGCCACCTCGTTCTCAAGGCAATCTTACCCTCACCTTTCAGGGTGTTGTGTTCAGGGCGCTTTCCATGCAGCAGCACTTTCTTCGAGCTGTTTTGTTAACTACATAAAGCTCTTCACCTTTACTGTTTATAGGCAAACACTCTCAAGAACTTCTATATTTCTCTAAACTCAACTGCTTACAGGCTAAGTTAAATGGTAGATGGTGGCTTCCCGACCAGAGTTCCGTTTATTTTTATTCCAGCAGCGTCTTCTGCAGTGCCAGCCACTTCGTGTCATGTATGTACTCTACACTCTTGACGATGGGCTCCTTTCTTGCGGCACATTGAAGAATCGAGTGGAATATATATATATTTGCCTCCACCTGTTGAATTCATGGCTCGTCCTGAATGAAACTCTTTTATCTTCCCTTTCTCTTGACATTTTCCTTATTTTATCGATATCCGTGCTCGGCATGCAAAGCTTCCTTGACGTCTACATCCACTTCACCCCAAACGGAAGACATGTGCCTCTTTTCTTGCCGTTTGCTTGCGATCCTGCTCACCTCTCCTTCCATACAGTTTCTTGCCTTCATGCACTCAATGCTTTCTAGTCAACAAGTCACTTCAGTTTCCTTGCTATTTTCTTGGCGGTAGAATTCGTAGTCCGTACTCCGGCCCACCCACTCCATACTACTGTCGCGGAACCGTCTATCACCCGTCAAATTGTATTCTACAGGATAACGTGGTTTTTCGTATGTTTATTTGATTTGTAACCTCGCATTCTAGGAATGCTGGCGAAAGATAAGTTTGGTAAACATCTTTCAGATAGCAGTATCGTTTTGTCCTGAAGAATAAATCCTTGGGAAGAATATAATATCTTGTTTAGTGTTCATTGTTTTATCACCTTCTTCACTCACGTGACATTAACGAACGGAGAAGTGTTTTATGATTGTTCAGTAAGTTTTTATAGAAATACAGTGGAAGGATATAGCGACGATTGAAAGAAAGAAATTCAGAAAACTAAACATTAAAAAGACATGGCACAAGAGAGATAACAGAAAGACTAAGCTAGAGATACACATATGATGTGTCAGTTTTTGAGGGACATGCTTCCCTAAAAATTATTTCATAAATTGACTTTGCGAACTATTTGCAACATTTTCATAGAAATTTTTGCAGCTTTTTTCATTCGAAATGTTTGCGAGAAGACGATACAATTCCTAGAAATATTTACGTTTAAAGTTTTCAAGTGGGAGCACAATTCCTGTCGAGACTTCAGCGAAAGCCTATGCTAAGGACTTAAATACACCTAAAGATGTTTTTTGCCAGTTTGTTCTTGGAAATATTCATGGAATATTTTGTGCGTAAATCTTTTCATCTTATTAATTTGTTCTCCAGTGCGAGTACTCTATTGCTTCAATTAGTTATTCGAAAATTTGATGGTTTCATCCAAATATTTCGTGTGATGTACACATAACAAAAATAATATCATTGGCGTACTATATAGAAACTGATTTCACCTAAAATGAGAATATATATATAGTTCAAAGCATCATGAATAAATGTTATATTTGTTATTCTGGGATTGATGGTTCGGCCAGGTTATAAACTTGAAGAATTGAATCAAATTTAAAGATGAAAACTGTTTTTAGCAATATAATCCATAAACGAAGCGTAAACGTACAGGTATCTTCATAATCCGCATTTAATTTCACTATCTTTTCACGCTCGACATACAGCTTTCTTTTCTGCGGTGTAGCTCTATTTAATTATCCCCAAACTCATCCAACCGTATACTGATAATTCCTTTTCTAATTAAGGATACACTGTGACCCTACTAGTTGTCTACTGGCTATATATCATCTAGGCGGATTGCTTATTTTTATTTTGGATTCAGAAAATAGATGTCGTGACGATGACATTTTGAAATGATCCCAGGACTTCGTCCAGTGTACACAGACAGTACATTTTCTAACGCCATTCTCATATAATTACTATTGTGCACACGGTGATTACAGCGAAACGAAATTAGATGAAGTGAAGCCTTGGACGCTGCAATCATTATTTTTAAAAGTAGACAGCAGAAAAGGATACCATAGCCGTACCAAATCAGTCACATAACCCAGGCGTTGACCATCCAGTGGCAGTCGGAATGTTCTGGAAAGTCCAGAGAAGCGTACTATTTCACGATGATGAAAACAGCAGATGGTATTGTTTCTAGTGTGAAACTAGAATTTTTTTCATAAGAATTTAATAATGAGTTGACTCAGTCTTTCAAAGAAAAATTGAATCGTGAAAATGTTCAAATTATCTTCTAGTCTACCACAAATCTTGAATAACGTCAGCTAACACAAAACAGGGACATTATTTGTTGTCATCGAAATCCAGTCTGAATTCATTTTCCTGAACAAACACTTTTACTTTTAACGAGAATAATTTCGAGTGTGCCATGCTATCTTTTCATCTTGTGTTTAGGTTTGTACGGATAACCTTCTGCAAAAGGTATACCTCATGGAACAAATGGTATGACTAGAGTTACAGGCATCAAACCAGTACAACAGGAGCTGTTGCCATTGAGGTGGAACCAAACATCGTAAAAAAGTATGTTTAAGGATGTACATTCGATTGATAAGGCATGCACAAACTCCTTGCTATGCGGTGATAAAAGTCGAGTGTAAGTAGATTAAAATGAGTGGAATAAATTATTTTTACAATTGCACAGAGAAGGGAAATAAATAATTTGATGGAATCAAATGTTGACGAGAATGCCATACACTATAGCTTTTGTTTGTTCTTATCGCTTAACATCCTTCTCGGTAGGAATGATAAATTATTTTTCGTTCTGTCGTATCAACCAAATAGTCTAGGAAGATGGAAATGACTCGATGAAACATTCAGTAAAAGATATACGTGTTCTTCAGCTGGTATCTTACTCAAAATTCTTTTCTTAGAATATTGCAGGGATTCTTTTTTTAACTTTGTAATAAACTTTATTAAGTTTGGACAATATATAAGCAACTGGCTAAGTAGCCCAGTGTGAATGGATAATTCTGTTGAAGTAAAAAAAAATACTTTGCATGTACGTTCCTTGACGGTTTTTGGTAGTATACGAGTATGTAGCTCTTGCGAAAACCTCGAATGTTCATCTATAACTGAATCGAATGGGTAAGAATTTGCAGAAAGTTTTGCAACATCACACATCATCACCGTTGTTGGTCGAACTCTTACAAGATTTGAATTGCGCAGATATTTGGCAAGGGTTCATCATGCAAAAACCACCAAATTTAAAAAAAAGCATCACGGTCCAGAAAATTACGCTGATTTCTGAAACAAGTGAAACTAGTCGCCTAGCGCAACGTTGCATCGGTGAAATGGAGTCGAAATTCGAGACTAAGCAAAAGTTTAGCCATTGTTGGGTCAAAAAATACAGCCAACTGATGAAAAATGTATACGAAAATAGAATATCAAAGTCTCAGAAAGCTATCAATTGGGCCTCGAAATACGTATCTGATATCGTAATAATAATACAAATTGTGTATAATGTTAAAACACTGCGTTTAATATAAACGTGCCAGGCGTTACCAGAATTTTGTATACAGCAAGTTCTGCAAATTTCAGTGTAGGATTTTCTGAGCGTCAATGTGACTGATCTCGACTTAAGGGGGGACATACATGTAACTGCTCAAAAAAAAATCGCGATATTCGTATTAGTTCTCGAGTTATAATCTGTTATAGGCAACGCGGCGTTCCCCAGTAAGGCGAGCATACCTGCCGCGTGTCCCTGCCTACTTTCTCTCCGGGTCTATGGACGGTTCTCTAATTGTGTATCCCTACCATATTCTTATAAATCTGAAATTCTAAGGAAATTGGACCTGGAATCGCTGACTAACGCGTAATAATATATGGTTTTTATCTACTGCAAACTTTGAACGCGTTTTTCTCAAGGTAGTACTTTTTCAACTTCCGTACAAAATACCTCAAAAAATATAGAGCCGATCCGGCTCAAATTTATACCACATCTACAAAATAGTATTATCTTCTCGTTGAACCTACATGTTTTTGTAACTGTCGAGAAATAATTTGGTTATTATTGTTTAAAACGCGATTTTTCGGAAAAATAATCGATTTTTTTTGTTTAAAAATTTAATTTTTTTTTATAAATTTCAATGATCAACCTATGAACTATACATCTCATTTACATTTTTTTCTGAATGTTGCAAGATCTCCGGAAATGGCGTCAAGTTGTACGAGGCATTTTTTGAGGTGCTTTTTCATTCACTCGCATCGTCGCCATTTTGTGTTGAAATATTATAAAAAAAAATATTTTCAGGTACTTTGAGGTATGTATTTTAAGGATTTCATGTTTAAAATCTTTTGAATAAACAACATATATTTTTTAAATCAATCTGAAATTAGCATATATTTTTAAATGTTACATGTATTTCCCCCCTTAATAGTCAGTCCATACGGTAGCGCAATATGTTTGCGCAAACACGTGATATATGTTTGTGGGTAAGTAAATTCACATGTCTGCAAAACATGAAACACATGATTTGAGTAGATGACTGAATTCACAGCAAAGTCCTGCGCAGATAATCACGGATCGATTTGTGAATTACACAGGATCGCTGTGAAGTGACTGACTGTACGATTACATTTGCAAATAGCGGAGATTTTCACCACTACGCAATCATCTGACTCATACAGGCTGTGTGATGCACTATGTCGTATCGACACGACGAAATGGTTGTATTTTGGTTGGTTCCGAATTTCGACAACATCGATTCATGTGACGTTGAGCTAGACGAATAGGCTCTATTGCTAGACAAAAACGGGACTAAGCACCATACTGTCAGACGTAAAAAGTAACATGTTCAGTTGTCCTCGACGGTGGTAAAACAACGAATTTGAATATGGCGCCACATGGCTTTTAGAATATGTTTTGCAAAACAATTCGGGGGTCACCGAATGTCCATGCATGTGGTCCTAACGTTAGATGACTACATAATTACAATTATCCTATTTTCAAATGAATCTACAACTATCATCATCAATCAACCATTGGTGGTAAAGTAGTAGGAGTAACGATTTTTAAATTCTTTGAAAACTTGTTGATTATAACGATGGGATTTTACATACGCTATATTTAAACTAATAGATAGAGTTGTATTCTATGAATTATAGGCGTAAAGATAAAAATGCAAGTATAAACGGCATTCAGATTTAAATAGCATAAAAGTAATCAACTTCCATGTTCAGGAAGATTCTAAGCATGCTATGAAGGTACTTAGATAAATCAAATACTATTCTAGGCTACGCATTAAAACGAATACATTTTTGATTTGTGAAAAAGTTACTGCTATTAATAAATAAAGCAATCCAAAATAAAGCAAAACTGAAAGAAAATTCTTTACTACTGCTCTGTTAGTAACTATTTTTTAAAATCCGATAATGCTAGAACTTTAATTAAACTATTTTGAAATGTTTTTTAGTATACGTTTTACTGAATGCTTGGCGGATTTTAAGCTAATGTTGCTTATGAAACTCACCCTTTAATCTATTTAATTATACGAACATGCGAAATTACATAGAAAGAAAATACAATTACAAACGGAAAATTCGATATAATCCAAAACAACACAGGTGAGATGACGTGATCCGCAAGAATTGAAGTGATTTACATAAGGGTTTGCAAATGGTGTCAATTTTCAGGGTTGGATAGTAGTTGATTTTAGTGGTTTGTCAAATCCATTGTATTGTTTGAAAAGGATACGAAATCAATAGCTGACATATGCTTTCTTTAGAAAAATAAACAATTTGCGTTTAAACCGTTGATATTTTACACAAAAAAATATTTCTATCATATTTAAAGTGTCCGCTTTCCGTATTGAGATATGAAAATAAATATTTAAACAAAAATATTACAACCCCTTTTTCAAAATAGGCTAGTCAATATATATCTAAGCGTAACAGCACATATTCAATGGAAGTGTAAATACTTGAGGACGAGCTGGCAACTGTGAAAAAAATATGAAATAAGTACGTAGCGTGCAAGCTTTTCCTAGAAACGAACGAACATTTCCAGTGGCAGTGGTCCGGCATAGGTAGCACCACGCTTTTGTTTATCTTTAATTGTTTTAATTAAATGAATCACCAGGATGCTGGTCTCTGTCGTCCTTATTGTTGGTTGTGTACGAGGGTGTGTAGCATTTCAGGTGGCCGTGCAGACGACACGCCACCGAAACGACGATGGAAAACTGCGAGTTTCTACTTCGTCCACTTTGTCCTGCCAGGAGAGGTGGCTATGTTTGTTTGTATGTTTGTTGGACGGATATTAGTTGGGACTTCCGGAACAGTGCATTGCAATTTGCGGCAATCGTGTGATAATTAAGTTGATAGCTTTTCAGAACCGTTTTTATGATGCATACAAATAAAAAAAAAGGATTTGTAATGGAATATTGATTGAACTGATTAGTTCAGGTTGTGAGTATGAGTAGTTTGTTAAAATTGGTCAATATGATATTGATGTATGCAACTTTGTGCCAAATTATTGTCTATTTTAGTGTACACAAACTGTACTCATGCTCCGAAGATAAATAGATTTTTTAGTATATTCCATAGCTCTAGATGAACACTTGACAGATTTCCTTAACAAAATAATGTATTTTTAGATGTGCTCACCCTAGAACTAATAACTATTTCTTTTCAAAAAAAATTGCACCGAACCGAAATTGAACACAACACTTCACGATCGTGGACTAAGTACTTTGCTCCCTACCCTGCACGGCTTCTGGCAATGGATAAAGCTAGTTCATAAGAGGCGTTAAAAACCTCAAAGGATTTTTTCTCAAAATCGGAGACGGTTGTCTAATATTTCAATAATTGAATATTTTGAGGTTACGAGATCGTGACTTCTCCTTGTTAGTAAAATTTATACGAAGACTCCCCATGATTAAAAAGATACATTGCATCACACATATTTTTATGGCCAGGACAAATCAAAACATCAAGAAATAGATATCTGTATGGGAGAAGCCTCGTTAGGAATCAATTTTGAAACTTAACATAGAAGCGGTACAAGGAGCAAAATATGTTAATACATTTTTTTAGTACCTCACTAGTTACTTTGATTTCAAGTAGATCTTAAAAAAGATATGGGTGAGACTACCATTACATTTTTGGTTATAATAATAAATTTGGCAACTTTTTTAAAAACACTGTTCTGAAAAAGAAATCCACGCCACATATGAAACTGTTTGTCGATTTTACTTGCTGCAATTTTTAATCACTTTGGGATGAATGAAAAGTGTTCAAGTGCAGTGCAGTACTGAGCTTAAAACTAATTTAGTTTTATTTTATATTTTAAAATTTTTTTGGTTATTAATTACCAACCAAGGACAATATATCAA
This sequence comes from Oxycera nigricornis, assembly GCA_963942545.1. Classification (NCBI taxonomy): domain Eukaryota; kingdom Metazoa; phylum Arthropoda; class Insecta; order Diptera; family Stratiomyidae; genus Oxycera; species Oxycera nigricornis. The sequence continues at coordinate 112,258,036 of OZ012660.1, read as the reverse complement.
TGTGATGTATTCCCAGTGGTTGCGCCGACTGGTGTCAGGAAGGATGACGCTCGCAGTAGTGCTATCTGGCGCAAGTCGGTTATTTCGAGGGTCGAAGTAAAAGCACTATTTCCTAATGACAAACAGGACATGCAGTGGGAAGGATCGGGGCGCGTTAAGCCAACAATTTGTTGAGAACATGCACAGATGCAAAGCATCTTTTTCCATTGTAATGCATTTTTAGGGAATACACTCTTTCTTAAATCAAAATCTTTTACTTTTCCGGATAGAGTTTCATCCGATTTTGAGATGGCATTTGACTTTCGGTTGCAATATTCCAGACGATTTCACTTCACTCTTCTCGCACATATCTTTCATGGAAAAGTTGAAGAATCGTTTGATATGTTCAGACCAAGGAGAGATCTTACTTTACTACTTCATATAAAAGCATAAATGTAAAATATGACTCTGATAGCTTTTCCCATAATTACTCTTCACATTGCTTCCAATGCATGCCATCATTTCTTGCGAGCAAGCATTGTTTTTCCGTTTTTCACGCCAACCACCTCGTTTCAATGCATTAGTGTTGTGCCAGCAATACGGAACAAGAAATCCTTCACGAAAAGTGGATACTGAACATAACCGGCCTACAGAGCAGAAGCGATACATAAATCTGAACAAGCCAAACAAACAGTATATGAAAAATTATAATGCGACATAAAAAAGGCATATTGCAAAACAAAAGAGAAAACGCGAGGAAAACCTAACATCCCGTGTGTCAGACACGTATACACCTCATATTTGCGGGCTAATGGATCGAAATGCGCATTGAGAACTATTATACAATCAGCGTACGCTGCGTCCTTTCTTTGGTTGTAAATCTGCAATTGTTATCGACAAGGATTCAAACTGAGGACAAAGAAACAACAAACGGGTGATTTTGGACCGTCAGTTGTTTTGGAACATTTTAACATAAACAGAAATAAATAAAATCTGAGAAACATATGCATTTGCCATATTCGTCTTGTAAGTTTAACTTTCCATCGTAACTTTTTAATAGGATATCTGCAGAAATCTAAACAACACAAAACGGGCCATACGAATTGATATTATTTAGAACTGCGGTCGAAAACAAACTCTCTTTGAATTGCCATGCTTTTTTCCAAACATAATTCGAGCAAAAGGATACGAATCGAGCTCTGGGAGCGGGGAGCTGATTTTATGGGTTGTATGTTTCCGTATTACATCCGTAATGACTTCTACCGGACCACAGTATAGTACAAGTCAGTCTATTTCAGCTATTCTGACAATAGAATTCAATAGAAAAAAAAGTAAAATATAATGTATGTCTTATTGACTTACAGAAAAACGAGATCGTTAGCCTCCAGCTTAGTTTTTTTCCATTCATTTCATCTGCACGGTTGTTTTTCCTTTCTTTTCTTTTTTGAAATAGAGAAGAAAATTGAATGGCCAAGCGAATAGAACTTGAACTAATTGAAATGCTCCATCGGAAAGTTCTCTACTGTAGCAAATTAATTTTTTTTTCTCGATTCGAGATGAAATGAAACGAATTAAATGTAAACAGTCACTCTTTTAAGTACGGATGGATAGCTGAAAATTTCGGGCTTGTAGTGAACGGTTCCTCCTACTTTTAATGGTAAGGTTGCCTCAAGCAGTTTCAAGATCCTTGTTAATAGCCTAATTAAAATTTCTACTACTGTATTATTGAAGAATTTAAATATGATTGTTGTTGGAGTCAGTCACGATAAATTCACTTATGAGTAGAATTTTCTAGCTATACACAACGATATTGTATCGTTCAGATGATTTTTGAATTCAACTATGTACAGTTGCTGTTGGAATTGATTAAGTGTGTATTTTATTTGTTATATTAATTTATCAAAAATAACAAATATTTTATAGAATGCATTTTAAGAAGCTTAAATTACATATGCTACAGATACGAGAGGAAAGGAAAAGATCGATTGTGTTGAAGTAGAGATTTTTCGGCGAAATTTCAATAGCGTTTCCTGATTACCTTTTGAGAAAGGAAATAAAAGATGTTTGCACGTTTTGTTGTTTCAAAAAATTCGGTGACATAAAAAGAACAAAATTCTTTCTTTGGAGTGTCCGTACCTTGTATTATGTTTATACAGTACTGTGCAAAAAACTTTGCTCACCCTACAAATTTTTGGAAATGCCCATATTTTGACAAATTCCAAGAAAGCAATGACCTTTAATTGCTTTCTGGTATTACCTAGGTCTTTTAAGAGTCTATAAATAGCTGAGGTCTTAGACGATTTTTTTTAGTTTAGTTAAGGTTGTTACTTGAAGCTACAAATGCACAAAATGGAAAAAGTTAGTGCTGATATAAAAAGCTGATATATAAAACTGTTGATGTCTAAGGATAAGTTATCAACTCGAGCTATCGCAGCTCGAGTGAATTGTTCCCAACGTACGGTGGCCTGGATATTGAAAAAATCGTTCGCGAGACAGGCACAACGAAAAGAAAAGGCGGTCCCGGAAGACCTAGAAAGACCATTTCAATGGATGACCGTTTTTTGAAGGTCCAAAGCCTACGGAATCGTTTTAAAACATCTTCGGACTTAAGGAGCGATTTAGTCAATGCTACAGGCAAAACGATTTCTTCAAGCACAGTGAGAAGAAGGCCCATAAAAGCCGGTTTGAGGAGTCGACGCTGTGCTAAAAAGCCGTTTCTTAGTGTTTCGGCCAAACGAGCTCGCAGGATTTGGGCGCAAGAACATCAAAATTGGACTGAGGAGATGTGGTACCAGGTCATCTTTTCAGATAAATCCAAATTTAAACAGCATGTCGGCGATGGAAGGACCGAGAGAAAGGCTCAGTGACTAGTGCATGCAGGCACTACCTACTAAATCGGAAGGTATAATGGTCTGGAGCTGTTTTTCTGGAGATGAGCTTGGGGAATTAGAATTTGTGGAAAGAAATATGAACGCAGATGTGTATTTAAATGTTTTGAACCATCACCTGGAACCTAAATCCATTTTTTCATTGTTAAACAAAACTGAAATATTTTTGGACAAATACTACTTATATTTATTGTGTTTTCAAACAGTTTTCAGTAAAAAAAAATTTAGTCACAAAAGTTTAAACATAAATTATTGGTGAGCAAATATTTTTGCACAGTAGGTACTGTACAGTGGGCGTGTATCATTTTCGACCACACTTCCGTATTGCTGTTCTTTCCGCACACCTGTATAAAAAGATGAGAAAGCATGGTCCTTACTACTGAGGTATGTGGCGAGACGTTGCATTTTTCTTATTCGCAGGACATTTTTATACCAGATTTGTTGGAAATAACCAAGTTGTTTTCGGTAATTTTCTTTTTTTCATCATATTTTGGCTTCTTTGTCCATTATTTTATTAGTTACATAGATTAAGTCCTTATCATATTATAAAATTGTATAAAAAGTTGCAATTCATTTTCAAAATCCAAAATTCGATGCAGTCCAAATTTAGACTGGAAAATTCATTACTAGGAAATACACGTACTTGCCAAGGGTAGGCATTTTCGCAACAACAACAAAAACGTATGATAAGCACCACGAATTGTGTAACGAAACGATGCATGCGGTGATAACAATGCGACAAGCAAGCCGCTTGTTGGCTATTCCATGGTCTTTTTTCATGTTGGGGTAGTTTTTATGTTTCCTATCGACTTCCGTCACCTAATAAACGAAATGAAAACACAACGTCTACCAGGAAAAGTGGTTAGGAGTGCAACTGGTCAACGTGGAGGGTGTGAAGATCGATCGATTTTAGTGGATGTCGCGACATGTCCTTTAAACGGAAACCAGGCTATTTGTGTCCACTTTAGCATTTGCCATGGTCTATCTTGTCTAACCGCTGAAATGCCACTCATTTGTCAATGTTCATTATTGAGTATTGAATTTCACAAGAACTACTTGCATTTTCGTTTTAACTATAGAAAAAAGGACATCACAAAGCTGCCAATTGTGGGCTCTTTATTTTCAATTCTCGAATTTTTCAAACAGGCGTGAAACAATCGATAAACTTTCGCAAGAACACCAAAGGAAAACATTCCCGACACAAATGAACAGCACGACACAAATTAATTAAAGCACGTCAGACATTGGCAGCGCCGAGGAGAGAACTTACCCACAATAGCGACATAAAGAATAGCAAACATGATAGAGCATCGAACAACGGACATAGGATCCTTTTTCGGATGTTGCCCTTCTTTCCGGGGCCAACTCTCACCAGGTGTTTTGGCGACTTTGCTATGAGCCCAACTTTGAAATTCATTGCCGAGACGTGGAGGTATCCTCCGGGTTGTTGGTAGGCTGCCATGGATTCGCAAACTTTTTTGACGGAGTTTGGTTTCCACAACGAACCACATAATAACGTGACAAACGTGTTACGGCGCTAGCAGAATGCAAACACCTTCCACGACTAAAAGAAGTTTGGTTGGACAGTACATTTTAGTTGATAGTACAGCAGGAGGACAGGAAAGTGATGCGATAAAGCAGTGAATTGCACAGGTGGATACAAGCATGCTTTGCTGGAATATGAAGTATTTGAAATGGGGCTTTTTGTGTTCAAACGCACTCTCCGGATGAGTTTCATTGAGTTGTAGCCATGCTTCTTACTAGGAAAGGCAAACTGGGCATGTATCCTTTCTGCTTGGTCCATTTTAGAATTGAGTTACGTTCATGTTCGATTGCAGCCACTAAAACCCTCACCTTAGATAATCTCCATACTACATACAACTCCCGCCCCCACTCTAATTTTTTTTGCGAAATCCATTCGTTTCACCTAATCATGTCAAGTTAACGAAAACAATTTGTTTTATGGATTGTGTTCAATTTGCGGCCTAGCTGAGACTCTAACACGTCGTGTCACCCCAAAGTAATTATTTGTATAATCCAACTGAGTATGTGTGTCGAGCTCATTTGTTGCAAACAGATAAATAGATACATAGCTACTAGGCGGCCAGGAATGCTAAACGTGTAGTCACACCCGGAGGACGTGTAAACAAAGGGGTTGGAAAAATCGATTTTATTACTAATTCATTAGGATACAGGTACATGCTTATCTTGCGTTGGCACCTTCCCAACAACAGACCAATCAAGTTGCCCACATCGCGCCACCAAGTTTTATTTAAGTCTGTTCTGTGTTTTTTTGTTGTTAGTCGTTTCCCTTAGTTGCGAGGAATGGGGTGGAAGAGTTGCTGAGACCTATGTAAATGTTATTCTGTTTGGATCACACGTCAGACACAAGCGTTCAGGCTTGTAATCCAAAGCTTCCAGGCATGCGAGAAAATAAATCATAGTATAGCTTCGATTCGATAGGTAGACAATTGTTCCAATTAAGCCAACTTAGCGTTAATTTAGCGAAATCGCTGACATATTTGCATGTGGTGTCAGACAATTTCGGATGAATTAATTGAAGTTCTAATGAACACACAGAATTCATTCGTAAGTTTCCATTTTTAGCAATAGTATCTGTTTGCGGTACAAGTATTGATATTAATTATTTTCTAAAGGACTTTTGTGTGGCGGCAATCTAAAAAACTAAGAACAATCAAACAGTCAAGCAATTTTTATCTGCCACTTAGAGAAATTCCTTTGAAAAATAGTGTTAACCTTTCAAAAGCCTGCTCTATGTTTCCCTTCTTTCTTATTTTCAACATGAAGTCAAATCATATGCAGCGAGAAGCACGAGAACAAACGAAAAAAATACATTACTAAAGGAAATGTATATTTAAATTTGCCTAATGGTCAAAATTAAAATGAGTTCTAAGTCAGTTGAAGAGCCTCAAGGCAAGCAAGTTGGCCATCCTGCAACGATGACTGGACCGAGCAAGAATAAACTTTTAATAAATGAAACGTAATGAGTCTAAAGTCCAACCAATTAACTAGCTACACAAGTACTTTGCTTTGTACCGTGCAGAAAAGTCACTACCGTTTCGAAACTTGCTCGGCTTGATCCTTTCCACCCAGGCAGCCCTTTTTATAGAAAAGTGGATCAACTTATGCAAATATTTTCCAGGAAATAAGTGTAAGGATAATGAGAAGCATACGACTAAAGTTGCTGGTCGACAATATGTTCGAGTGAAATTTAATGAACTTCGTTCGAGTGAATTTTTTGAGGGACCGAGCCAAAAAAATAAACATCAAAAGTATATAAATGAGACAACCTAAATGCAATCATTATTGGTAGTTAAGGCTGCAATATGAGTGAGGTAGTTTGATTTCAATCCTAAAGAAAGTTTAGGATGTAGTATCCAATATAGAATAAAATAGTATTCTCTAGTATTTTCAAATAAATTTTAACAAAACTAGTTTCATTTTTCTTCGCTACGATATCAGTCAAAATCGATTGCCACTTGTATGTTGGTTACGGGTACTATTTTAGCAAAGACCACACCTTTTACAGAGTTTAAATCCACACTTGGATGGAATAGAACAATTTAAGGATGCGACAAGTCTTGCAAATATGTCAGTTACATAGTTTTATTTTGGCTGCATCATTTTGAGTGGATTTTTTTTTGTTTTCACTCTTGAATTTATGAGGTGTCCAGTTCGTAAGCACAATATGCATGTACAGCAAATTCTAAGAAAATTCATCCATATTTGCAGGAGACACATAGGCTCCAATTAATTGCAACAACTTTTTTGGGATTGAGAAAATATGAGGGTCATTTGGAAAGATCTCGGCCTTATCGACAAACGGCCACAATAGAATTTAACATTTTCCATCAATGGATAGATGGCCTTGAAATATGCAATATGTAGCTGCAGCGATAAAAACAACGATGCTCACCGCTAGATGGCGTTGGCAACGATTGAAATATCAGGACAGCCGATAAGTTCCCACGTATTTTCCCTTAGTCATTTGGATAAGTGATATTTAATCGAAAAGAGGTAAGTAAATTAACTTTTTATTTTATTTTTTTATTTTTTTATTTTGATTATTTTTTATTATTTTTTATTATATTATATGATAATTAGTTTTTGAGAGGATTGAATGTAAAGTGATAGTGAGAAAAATGGAATATACTAACGTTGTACTCGGGCACATTTTATATTTTTTTTGAAAAAAAAGTGTTAAAAAGCTACAGCAGCTGCAGCAAAAATAAATACCGTTCATGGTGGAAAACTGCACAAGACTGGTTTAGATAATTTCGGGATGGATGGACTACAGCAAAACATTCGCCTCACTCAGGATGTCTCACTAAATTTGACGACACGGCGGTGAAAAAAAACTGGTGTACGCAACTTTAGCCGTGGATATGATTGAAGAGAGGTTAAAGCCTTAGCATGGAACCATTACTCGGCGCAGATACAAAAAGTATCTAAGCTTGGAAAATGGGTCCTACATCAGTTATCCATCAAATCTGCACCAAAAAGTGAAAATTTGTTCCTATCTGTTACGTCACAACGAAACGGAGCCTTTTCTCAATCGTATTGTACAACAGGGTACGAAAAATGGATATTCTATAACGACGTCGTGCGAAAAAGACAATGAGTGGATGCAAATCAGATCACAGAACCAACTGCCAAATCTGCAGTCCTGGTTTGGTCACAAAAGATTCTCCTATCTGTTTGGTGGGATATGCCAGGAGTTGTTTATTTTGAATTGTTCACAGCGGAGGTGTACAATTTTTAACTTAGTACTTTCAATGCAGAATTGATTAAAAAAGGATGATCAGAAATCGAAACACATTCGCTGACTCAGCTTTTTCAAAATAGCTAATATTGGTAATTGTCAGACAAAAGAAGAAACCAAAATCAAGAAAAGAAGAAAACATTATAAAAAATTCTCTTTCTAAGAAATCGCTGGGTTTAAATAATACTCGTACATATATCGCTAAAATCATTCCAGATTTAGAATTTCTTTTTCATATCCAAAATTTTCCTAATTGAATTGGAAATTTGTCTGGCACGTGTCTGGCTTGTCTGTTACGTATGTGTAACGTATTTGTTACGTACCTGTTATATAACTGAGGTTATTTAGTCTCGTGTGACATCAGGTGAATGGGTACACAATTTTTTTACGACGATTTGTGTGTGAGAAAATTGCTGAGTAGCGTTTTTTAACAACTGACCAAAAGCTCGTTCGGCTTCACATGTTACGCAAGTGAATCGTTTAAAAAAACTCGACTGAATTATTGCAACGAAGAAACCTGGGTCCATCCTCATACTCGTGAGACCGGTCACAGACAAAATAGTGGCTCCGAAGAAGGCGTAAGTCGTTCCCTCTGCAGGAAGACGCATGGCGAGTTTTCTGGGACAGCTGAGAGATAACTTTCATTGGTTACCTTGAGAAAGGTGGAACCATCAACGGAATCATCTACTACTCTGCGTAGCTAGTTCAATTGAAGGCCGAAATTAAGAAGAAAATACCGCATTTGAACAAAAAAAAAGTGCTGTTCCACCCTGGAAAACGCTCCGGTGCAAAGCCCGGAAACTTTCCAAACTACCTTTGTATACATTAGTAAGGATTACCTTTGTATTATGCAAACCAATTTTATTTTCAAATAGAAATTCGTCGAAACTCATTAAGAGAAAATATATAATCAGCATCACTCTTATGCCACTTAGTTACTATTACTTTTACATCCTTTCATTAAGCATTCAGTGAATAGAATAAACAGCATGAAACAGTCTGAAAACTCGATAAGTTTACCTTAATGGAGTTCATAGATAGTAGAACAGATTTCATTCAAAGCTCAAACATTTTCAAATAAACAAATTCTTCCAAACTCAACTCCAAGATTCAGTTAACATTTTCCGCCCTGTAGCATCTTTTAATTAAGTCCCGTGTTTCCAGATTCAACTGGCACAATTGTAGTCGTTTCAGGAAAAACATTTCACCAATTAAAGCACCTTTCAGACCACACAATTATCATTAGAACATCATTTCAACAGAACCTTGCTCTCTTAACATTCTTATCTAATCTTTCAGAAACTTGTTTTATCCTTGATGAATCTCATTACAATTTGCCTTTGTGCATTGTTGTCTATTATGTGGTTTGCTTGTTTTTGATGTGCAGAACATTTTCCAGTCACTTTTCTTTCACTACCATCGCCATAATCTCTCGCATCTTTCGTCAATTATTTAAGAAAAAGCATGTAATGTTATTGTCTAGATGCCATCATAAGTTGTCCTCATCATACGCCGCAGGCTTGGTTTTCGCCAACGTTGTTGATCCTTTTTCATTTATAAGTGAAATATGAATATAGTGTGCAGACGTGGATTGAGGAATGGATGCTGAAGTGAGTTCTGTGTTTCCTACCAATCCTGACTACTTTACCTCTCGTTTTACACTTTTGTCACGATGTTATCTTAATGTTTCGAAGAAGGATCAACCGTTGCAATGCGATGCAGAAAGTGTTCCAAGAAATTCAAGGATGCATGACGATGGTTAGCTTTCTTCAGCTCAAAAAAAGTCCATTTCCTGGCCCTCATCTAAAGATACGTTCGCTATCAAAAAGATTCAATAGGCTAATATATCTAAAGAAATGAATCGCAATAAGCTAACGTAAGATGCAAATCTTGTGGCTGCGAACGTTTGTGTCCAAATTATCTGACATTCAAAGTATCCATCGCATGTAAGAATCAAGAGGATGTCAAAAAGTTTTCTTTTAAAAGTAAATGGCAATGACTTGGAGTTGAGAAGACCGCAAGAGGTAGACTAACGGTCAGGAAAATATAGGAAAAACGAGAAAGTATACGTTTGGGATGCGTTTTGTGATGCTGCCAAGGCAAATTTAAATTTAATTTGGACTTGATTCACTGCCTTCCAACTTTCGAAATAGATTTAAATGCACTTACTTGAATTACTATTTTTCTGTCTAAAAAGGATGGCTAAATTTACTTTTGACTTTTTTCGGACTATACAAACATTTCGGATTAGCACTGAGATACTTTTTACCGCTAATGAAATCCCCAAATCAATAAGGTAACCATTGTATCTAGAGGAAACCAAAAGTACAAGGTTTTCTCTGAAGCGTTCTAAATATATCATTATCGTTAGGCGTTTTTTTAAAAGTCTATTTTAATATCAGTTATAGAGAGTTGTGTGTACACCAGGCAATTTCAGTAGCGTCAAAGATATCCAAGGACTCCACACAACGGAACAAACCCTTAAATGGCACAATTGAAACGCCAATTCAATTATGTCACCATAATCATCATCTTTCCGCATATATCAATTTCGGATTAACTAATTGAAATAACATTCACATGAAATCGACAGTTTCACACTCAAGGAGTTTGCCTGCCAACTAATGAAACAACATTAAAAGCTTAGCAGCGTCTCCACAAATATCCTTACAGGTCATTACATTCCTCTAAGAAACTGAACTGATGACCAATTGGTGGATGTAACAGGTAGCAAAGTAGGACGTTATGCCGTCACAGCAGCAAACCTTAATATGCTTTCACCTCCAATTTAGATGGATCTTTCAGAAGTACTTCGTCTAACTTTCCCTTCTATAAGTAATCAACAAAAGTTACTATCCCTTATCCTTAAACCGCATTCACACCGATATATGTACATCGTATCTCTGGTTTTCTATACTCGTACATGCTTGGCCTTCTTCGGATACATGTCAAAGTTCATAGGGATCCTTGAAAAATGGAAAGCAGCAAGAAGCAACATTTATATCGTATGTAGGCTGCGTAAAAGCTCCAAGTGATCCCTTGAGGAAATGTAAACAAATTTGTCGTCACATGCAAGGGGAGTTCAGCGGTGTGAGTCAAAGTAATAGGACGAAATGGACGCAATCATCCGACGCTTTGGCTCCATTCACCATGAAGGATGGAGGTCACCTAGGTGGACCCCGAAATAATATCAGCCAGCAGTTTAGCAAGCTTGAGCCATTTTTAATGAATGAAACCCAGACAAGAAATGTCACCGTCATTTCCCAAAGAGAACATATTCCTTAACAAGTAGCTGGCTACATAGTGGATTCTTTTATTCAGCCCAAACAGCTGGAATGCGTGTATACGTTCACCGAATCCTCTACTTTATCAGTAGTCCTAGTTTATTTAAAATTCAATTACGGAGACGCTTCTTACGACGTCTCTCCTCAGGTAAGTCCATCTGGCAAAGGTAGTTTTACTGAAAGCACCGCTAAGGGCCAGGTGAATTTACTTAACTCATTCTCCACGTTCACATACGACTCTATATCATAGCGGACTCGCTTCCCTTCCATCCGTCTTGCCGGACTTCTTCGACGTGTATTTAAAGCAGTTGTCAGCTAAGTCGGGAATGCAAGGCGAAATGACTCCTCAGCCAACATGCAAGCAGGCAAGTTGAAACGGGGCACAGGGAGCAGAATCGTTTATATGCTTTGAAAAGTGAATATCTTGTCGGACTCATAAGTGCACTCCAGCGATATCATCAAGGAAATATGTGACTTTCATTCGTATTTGCAGAAAGTTTCACAATGTTGATTGCCGACACACATGCACGTACCTTGCTACGCTCCTTGTTGAAAATTGAGTCTAGAATTTAATGCGACCGGGCGCATTTTTTCCAGGATTTATGAAAATATAAGCCCAAGCGCCAGCTTTTTATCAAAGTAGTTGGATCTAAATATTGTCAAGTGGCTGACGATGATTGCGAGAAGCAGGGGCTGCGTCGCGTTTGAGAAAATTTAGAATAAACGAGAGTTTTTAATGTTTGCCATCTTTCTTGAGTTAAATGATGAATTAGTTAGATAGATAACAAACACAGCCTCCTCCGCAGTGCCTTTATTTGATCGCGAAATGTAATTCCAATGTGGAGCGTTTGCACTTTGCTTGAATGCAGATTTATAAGAAAGTCAAGAATAAATAACTTATGCCCTAGGTATCTTTCAAATAATCTTTATTTATTTACTGGTATTTATTATTGCTCTCCATTCCCGCTGACTCTGTTTCGTTCTTCAGTTTATTCAAATTGCAGGATTTTCTAATCGTCCAGGTTCCAAGCAATTTTCACAGCCAGGATGCATCTCGTTGAATACATAGATGCATTCAGGTATGAATCTATCACTTAATGCGATTACGGCTGGCAACAGAAGGGTGTGATATCTCGAATGTGACACTTTCTCGACTCAATGAGAAAGTTTACACTAGATAGTCGTGTCGGTTTGCTTTCGTCCGCTTTTCTATCTTTGACACGAACAACCCAACAATCAAAGCTCCAGGATGGATGTGAAAGGATGTATCGTAGTTGGATATGAAAATGACAACAAAACTGACGACGACGAGTTGGATGATGATAATCCTGGCGATATGAAGAAGTTCGGTCGATTCGAACTACGGCAACTTGGATTTATGACATCTGGGGAATTGAATTCAATCTGCTGTTATGATCCTCGACATCGAATCTAATTATTCCTTTGCTTCATCGGCACAGTCGTGCTTACGAGTCAATCGCATAAAGATGAAATTGGGACAAGGTGTAATGAAAACGAGTTGATTTCCGAATTGTTTGCGGAAAATTGGTATTCGTTTGTTCCTTTGAAGGATAGCACATGGATATATGAATTGGGCAATTAACTACATATGGACGACCTAATTTGCTAAGGATTCTTCTTCTGAAGAATATTTTCACTAGCATCGAGCTCTTCATTGCTGTTAATCAGTTAAGACACATACTTTCAAGAATATCAAATTTTGACGATCTGTTTTTTATAATTATTTTACGATCTTTTTTTTAATAATTATTTTACTTTAAATGGTAAATATTCTTTTGCGGAAAAATTTTAAGCCATAACAAAACCACAAAAAAGAGTGGAGATTTCATTTAAAAAATTAACACTTTTTTTGCAGTAATAATTCTAAAGAAACTGAGGAATATGAGGAGAAAAGTGCTAAATATATTGTTAAAACGTATCCATGGATTTTATATTATTGGGTGTACAACTTTGCTTTCGCGGTTTCCCGATAGATGACTGCATCGGTAGGCTGCGGTCGGTACGTACGTAGATTTGTATGAGGAAATACGAAAATGGATACAATCATGGATCGCATCAAAAGACTCCTCCTTTTTTCCGAGATGAGATCCAAAAATTATTGAAGTGATGGGCAATACTTTGAAAAATATATATGTTAGCAGTTTTTGACAATAAAGTTTCAATTCCGGGAAAAAAACGCGGCAAAGTTGAACACCCAATACGTTATTTAGACGAATATTAGTAATTAGTACTTAATCCCAATAATTACGTCGTACAGAGTAAACTGGAAGTATATATACGAATTTACAAAATGATCATCCATCCGAGGCTTATATGCGAATGAGAAACGTGAATGTTGGTCCAGACTTCATAAAGAAAACAGGAAAAAAAAGTCCTGTGGTCAGAGAAGGATACACCAGTCTGTCGAATCTGTTACAATCAGGACTTGTATGCAGTTTTTTATGATATTGCCTTGGCCAACGAGACAACCCGATGATGACTTTTGTTTTACTCATGGTAAATAACCCACAACTGCTTTTTTGATTAATAATACTGGGAGTCGAACTCTCCCCGTCAGGTTTAGTAGCCAAGCACTCTATCACTTTAACCGCGCCACTGACAGTTTTAGACACGACATTAATATCGATTCTGAAGAAGCTGCGCAGGCTTCAATGGAACAATCAGAGGCATGGATGATGGTTGAATTCATACACGCACCCTGAACAATAAACAACCGTCAACCACTGGAAACCATGGTGAGAGAAATCAGTGGGGGAAGATAGAAAATCGCCTTTGAGATTTCCAAACTGGAGGACCCATTCTTTGGGCCGAGGCAGGTGGAAAAAGTGTCTTGAGGAAAACGGAACGAACCCTTTTTGGGGTAGTTCATCGACATCGATGATTTTGACAAAAAAAAATTTCCGTGAAACTCAAAGCAAAGAACATTTTTTGTTAGAGATTTTGGACATAATTAGTGACAATTCTCGACATGCTTTTGAAAATTAATCAAATTGTGTGAGAATTTTGTCATAACACAAGACAAATAAAATCAATTTATTTAGATTGTTTTCCTGAGAATTCGATTTTTTTAGACAAAAAATTCTACTTATATTTTGTTGTTGTAAAAATGAACTGATTTTTTTATAATATTTTCACTAATTTTATAAATATTTATTTGCCTAAAGAATTTGAAAAATGTTTTTGCAAATATTTAGTGGAAAGTGGTGTCTAAAAAAATTGTCTGGCTAATAATTTTTATTTGTTTATCTCAAAAGAATTTTTTTATAGAATTTTGTTCAACAAGCAGTAGATACCATAAATATTTCCTCAAAACTGTATCACCATTTAAGAGCAACGATTTAGAGGCTGTAGAACACACAATGTAAGGTTTTGCAGCCGAAAATATCATTTTACAGAAGAATAAATAAGTTTAGAAAGTAGGAATCGCAGTTCTTAAAAATAACTCAAAATATGACAATGGGTGTCAAAAAAGACAACACAATTTTTTGTGAAAACTGGATTGCGCATTTTAAAATACCCGTTAAATTTTTTTTTGAAATAATTATCACAGATTCCTTAACAGTAATCAAAAATTAAGAAATTTTATGGGCTTTCACGTGAAATATTCTGCAGATACAGTACCAGTTTAGATACAGTTTAATTTTTTTTCATTTCTTTTTTGAAGATCAACCGAAACGGGGATGGCACGACAAGGCTTTGCCATCACATCATCCTATCATTTTGTTTTTCTACTTTTTGTGAATCCTCAGACAGGCATCTTCAAAAAATTTGATTTGATAGTTTTATAGGTTTTTTCGGAATTGGCTGCCCAGTGCGCTCTAATATTTTAGTGAGTAAATTTTTTTTCACATCTGCCATTTACATGCAAAGCTTCATCCCGATCTGAGGTTACGAAGTTGTCTCGTCCTTCTATAAATCTAAACTTTTGCGCATTTTTTTTATTTTGACTTCTTGGTGATAATTTAGTAACATTTTTGTCTAAAGTAAAAAGCTAATAACTCTGTGCGAAACAGACGCTTCAAACATTGTATAAGATTTATTTGAAAGGAACTTATGCAAACGACGAGACAAAAAAGTGAAATTTTTAGAAAATACCTGTCGTAGAATAAACGAAAAGTAGAAAGACTAAATGGTAGGACGATGTGATAGTAGAGGCCCAGTACAATTCAAATGTGTATAGAAATCAAAAAAAAATCATTCTACAGCAATAAATACGAAAATAATTTTGAGAGAAATAATTAATAACAAAAACAGACAATGCAGTCTTTTATTTAAGGCAATTAAGTAGAGCTGCAGAAATTCAACAGGCCTGGATGAAAGACCTAGAAGACGTTATTCACTTATAGCTGAATCCAGTCTTCTGTAGTTAGATGGCATTTTTGGCTGCTGCTTTCTTCATTTATAGATGAAGAACTGATACAAAGATTACGTAAAGCTTTCACTGCAGCTGCTGGAAAGGATGTCTAAAATGCTTGATAATGCTTTTCTTTGAATTTTTGTAGAACTGCTTGAGTTCTACTCTGCTCCACCTTTGACCAGCAGACAATTGATCAATATGTGATTAATGGTAGAATTATTATCCTGTAAGACCAGCAAATTCAATACCTTTGTGTTTATACATCCAATCAACAGTGATTCGCTCTCCTATAAATGAAACTACGAAATGGCATAACTATTTGAATTCACCATTTTTAAAAATTTCAAAATGTTGCTTTAATATTCTTATGAGCTTACTATCCTATATTCTTCAAGTAAAGAATGCGATTAAAGGGTATTGCCATGTCCCAGTTTACGAAAGATACAATTATCAATCAATGGATATGGAAAATTCAGCTTGAATTTTAGGCAACGAATAAATCCAGGAAGCGTTCTAAGAAAATGAGTTGAACGAGTGTTGGGTAGTCCGAAATTGAATTGCGTTAGACGCTGTCAATTTTTAAAAACCTTATTAGTTGTTACTTAAGACTTCTTTCGAACAATATACAGTTTGGCTATTTTGAAATCTGGTCAAATTGTGTTTCACGGTGATTAGAGGCTTTCTGAACATTTACAAGTACAGTCAAACTCTCATTTAACGGACTTTTATTTAATGAAATCTTACATATAGCAAAGTTTTCTTTAAATCTCGTGAAATTTCAATGCAAATATTGTTCCTGTTTCACGAAAGAAATTTCTATTTAACGAAGTAATATTTAAAAAAAAACATAAGGTAGAAAAAATGGATTCTGCAGTAAAGAACAGGTAAATTTCGCCATTTCTGCGAATATGATAGCGGAAGAAAAATTTCAAATTTTATTAATTGATAAAAAGCAACATTCAATATGCTTTGAAGGTGTTACATCTCTGGTAGTTGATTTTTTTATGATTTTTTTTGAAAAAGGACTGATAACTTTTGAAAAAATCTAGGATAGATGAAATGCGGTCCTGTTTCTAGACAACTATGTTGCTCATCCGACGTAATCTAAAAAAAAATGTTGAAAAACGTAAAGCGGATTCTTCCATCCAAATACAACTTCAAAGCTTCAATCAATGGAACAAGGAGTCATGAAGAATCTAAAGTTACACTGCACCCAGCGCTCAAATGTCCTGCAAAACTATCAACCAGTCGACACTGCCATTTATTTCAAACTTTGAGTTTTGCAGCAATCGGCATATACAAGACGAAACAAATAGCAATACGTTTGTTCAACAGCTTTTTGATCCAATTACAATAAAAAGGATTGATTAACAATGGTATTCTACTATACGTTTTCCTGTTGTAAATTATCCTTCGCATGATCATATTATAGAATCGGCTAGAGAATTTAAAATCGAGATCGATGAAACAGAATGACACACAGACAGAACAGAAGGTTCTGGTCAATTTCCATACAATTTACTGTGGTTTCCAGGACACGGAAGCCAGGAGTGCTAAAAGATTTTTTTATGGTCCAAACAAACATAAAAAAAAATTTGTGGATGGATGATTTTTGCAGTTTTAAGGATCTTTAAGTATGCGATATTTTAATTGGAAAACAGTGAAAGCTTTACGTAATTTATCAGCTCTTCATATATAAATGAATTGTGTGGCTCTACGTTGATGCCTTAAACAAAAGACTGTATTGTCTGGTGTAGACGTTGATTATTTTTCTCAAAATTATTTTCGTATTTATTGCTGAAAAATGAAGTTTTTTGATACCTTTATACATTTGAATTGTACTTGACCTCGGCCATCACATCATGCTATCATTTTGTCCTTCTTTTTTCGATTATTCTACGACAGGCACCTTCAAAAAGTTTCTCACAGACTTAAGAACTTTTTATTTCAGACAAAATTGTTATCTACTAAGTTATTACCAAGAAGTCAAAATAAAGAAAAAAACTGCGCCAAAGTTTAGATTAGGCCGAGACAACTTGCTAACCACAGATCGGGATGAAACTTGGCATGTAAATAGAAGATGTTAATGCTGTTCACCTTCTAAAATATTAGATCGCACTGGTCAGTCAATTCCGAGAAAAAAGCTTATAAAACTCTCAAAAATGTATTTTTTCTATAAAGTTTTGCACCAAATAAGCCAACTAAGTTTCTATTTAACAAACTTTTTCCACGGAACTATCAGTACATAGAAGTCCGCCTATATATAAATTTCAGATGAGCAACGACCAGCAACTCTTCGCATCTGAGGGCTCAAATCAAATTATCGAGAGCATTTATGAACCCAAAACACCTCTGGCGCTTTAAGAATATTCGCATTGAGTGCAAAAGATAGATTTATCAAGGATTTTAAGGAGACTATGCAAACATTTCATATTTTTTACCGATATTTTTCATGCTTTTGAAATAAAATTGTAACATTTATCAACAACACAAAATTTTGCCAACAAATCATAAAATTTTAAATACTTTTCTAAAACGTTGCACCGAACCGTCAACGAAATCATTAAAAACAACATCGCAGGACGTTTCAAATAGTTTTCATTAGCATCAAAATCTAAAGCCAAACGAAAATAACAACAGAGCGAGTCATTAAATCGAACAAATTAGAAAATCAGCAAAGTTTTCAAATAAAATATACCTTATTGGAAGAGGATAGTTGCGAGGAGGATGTCATAGAACAATCAGAAGATTTAGATGAACAACCGAAACTAGCAGTAGGTGTACAAGATGCAGAAAATGTTGCAGAGAATGATGTTAGAGCGGCAGCAGGCACTACATTTAGATAATTCTTATTAGAGCATTTCAGCACGGCATTCATTTCATAGAACGGCAGTTGCACGGTGGCAACGTGTCCTTGCTGGTAGTGCTGTTGATATTGATGGTGTAGCATCGATTGGTCCACTTGCTGACAGTAGGGACTCTGTTGAAGTTGATGATAGACCTGATAGTGGTTTGATTGCTGACAATGCTGGTGATTGTACTGATGCAGAACTTGATATTGATACATTTGACGAGGATCACTGTTCAGTTCCGCGAAGTTTCACACTAGTCTGTCCTTTTAGCGCGTACGATCGAAGTGTTAGGACTTCGTTGGTTTTTTTACACTTTTTTGCGAGCCTTTCTCTAGATAAATATTTGTGGGATGCAATGAGCTCTTACCATGATTTCCTTGTAGTTAAGGGAGTGTGTTGTTGCGTAGTTAACACCGCCCGAATTTACCAGCTGGCTTTGCTGAAGAGAGTTATGGATTTGCAGTTGTTGCTGCTGTGCCTGGTGCTGTTGCTGCTGAAAGTTCCTCAATGAGATTGTGTCGCACAAATTGATCTCGGTGTAACGGCTAAGGATCAGAGTCGGTGCAACAGCACTAACTAGCGAGGCAGGCGGACAACACTGTCCGCAATAGCACAAAGCTGGTAGCGCTGAGTTGTGATGCTGCTGCTGTTGCTGATGGTGGTGTTGTAGTTGAAGGTTATTCGCGGTAACCGCACCCGCGTGCTGGCTGTACTGATCTTGTCCGTTCAAAATAGTGGCGTTCGCCGGGAGTAGGAAATTAGTGGCGGGTATCAAAGGGTGCGATAGCAGGGCTGGATTGTTGGGATTCAAATGATTGGCTGCTGATATTGATGAGGGTGATGTGGATGCGGTTGATGACGAGTGAAGTGTTAATTGATGCGATGGAGGAGCCAAAAAGGGGGGACAAATAGCGAGGCCTGGTTGGAAATACGTTGTGGAAAGTGTAATTTTGATTGAATTTTAATTTATATCTAATAACAGACGACGACCAACTAGGTAGTTCTATCAATGTTTTTGTTTCAATTGCACCGATTAATTACACTAAATAAACTGATTTTTGCATGGAATCAGTAATGATACAATATACAATTTCCTATTCACGCCGTCAGGATAAATATTCGAATTTATCAAATTCTTTTTTTTATTATTCTGATTGCGCGACTGCTGCTTAAATATCTACGAAATTATTTGCTAAATATACACTTACAGAGTAGACAATTATGTAGATGATTGTTCTGGATAGAATCACATGCGAAGATTAAATTGTAAAGTTTAGTCTAAATGTCTAATGACGAATACTTAGAATACGAGAATAGAGAAATATAGCTTCGAGATATTTAGACTGTTCTATATATGAATACAGTTGTATCGTATGTATATGTATATATATATAATGTTGTTGATCCAAAAAGTGATTGTTTTTTGTCCATACAGATTGTCAAAGATTCTTTGATATTGGAGATATACCCTAAAACACTACGTGCATTGAAAAGAAGTCCACCGAATAAAGAGTTCGGCTTGTAAAGTACAGCTCTTCAAGTCTAGTCACAAAGTTACTAAATCAATTGATTTGATTGTTCAATTTCGCTACATTCCTAATATTTTTGATTGTCAAAACGCTTATTCTTTTCTCACGTAACCTTAAATTTTGTTCGTTTTGTTTAAGTTAAAAAATAGCCAAAAAAAATTTCCTACTCACTCACATCAAATATGATTTTCAATACAAATATAATTCTATATGTATATATTCTATTAAAATCTCTAAAATGATTGTTTATACTGCTTGCTTCCCGAAAATGACGTATTGTCGCTATTCGAAAGTGTGGCAAGAGTGGAAAAATATAATGGAAAATAGTTTTCCCGCCCGTCACAGATACGTCTTAACCTTAGAAATATTTACGAAACATTTAGCTTCGGATTTTCTTTTAATACATCTATGTATATATATTTTTACTCACTAACTGTATTGACTTTTTTGCTTTGATTTCTCTATGTTCAAGTCTTACTTTAATTGTTTTTTTAATTTAATTTAAGAAATCACACATTGAACTACTTATTATTCTTATACAATCACTTTCAAAAAAAATCCAACACTCATGAAAAATATATGTTTGATAATCTCTTTATTATGAATGATATGTAGACGGTAATTGTGTCTTTCAATTATTTATTTATTTGATCAATTGTTTTTCTTTAAATTCAATTTATTTGTTTATGTATTTTTCTTCTTCTTCAAAAAAAAACTTGTATCACCACCTCCGATTTGCAATAGGAAGCCGTCAAGCAATTTACTTTTGGTACTATTACATCCAAAATAAAACGGCATAAAATATTGCACGAAAACGAGTGAATATTATTTTCTCTTTGGTACAAAATAAAATTTACTAATTATAGCCTTTTCTTATCAGTTTGTGTTTGGGATCAAAACGAATACGTTTTCTTCTTCTTCAAATTTTTAAATGTTATGAGAATTTTTTTGTGGGAATTTTAAGCCGAAAATTTGACAAATTTTAAGAAATTGTTTTGAGTTTTTTATTTCACGATATTTGCATTATTTTGTTTGCATCAACTGATATGCAAAAAAATTTAACGGTTCGTAACAAATTTTGCCTGTTTACGCCTCTCGAATGGCTTTCCAACGATTGTCTCTAATTTTGAATTGAAATCTAATAAAAATACAATTAGACTCTGTTTAGCTGGATCCCTTTTTTCCCGACGCCCAATTGCTTGCGATGGCTTTTTACAGTCGACGTTAACAATTCTATATAAATATGTATATTCTTCCACCTTTTCACTATTTCCTATTCTGCCGCTTCTTTCGCGTATATAGTGTAAACGTTAAATACTCTCTCAATGTATCTCTAAAAATATCTAAATAATACTGATCAGGATTCAGGATTGAACACCAAGTTGGTCGTCTTGTCTTTTTTTTTGAGTATTTGCCCGCGAAGGATGCCAGGAGTCCCGATTGATGGTTTTTGTGGTGGGGTCCTGCGGATCTGGTAAATGACCTTCGCCGGGAGCTAGTGTATATCTTCTAGTGTTTGATTTAGGATGGTGTGTCGTGTTAGTAAATCGGTTGGAAATGAAGGGAAAATACGAGGATTTCGGAAGGTATTGCACGTTCACTTCAAGTCTCTGCTGACGGGGCCAGGACGAGAGTTTGGCTGATGGTCGAGAGAAGTCACTGCACGGCACCACTACGTGTAGCACGACATCAACACATTAATTACTTAGAGAAATAGTCACAGCACACCGAAGAACTGTTTAAAGTTTATTTTCATTAGAGAAACGAAGAGTTATTGTTAACGTAGTTGTTCTGCGCCAGGGCGGCACTTATTTATAATTTAACACTTTAGCTGCGGGGAGCGCTGCCGTTGCCAAGCCACCGCGATTATTTTTGGCTTTTCTTTTTGTTAACCACTTGGAGCTTGGGCTGCAAGTTGCTTTGTTGCCGGCAAAACTTCTCGGCGGTTTGTTGTTTTTTTTTAATGGTCGGCGGAATCCGCTCTTGGCTTGGGAACCTCGCGAACTTCTTCGCCGAAACTTGTTTGCGCGTCGACAGACAACAGACGGAAACGAAGCTACGTTACTAAGTGACAGCGAATGGCTGGCTCGGAGCTAGTCGAAACTAATGTCGGAGGTGACGCGATGCTGCTGAACATTTACCCGGAAGAAATTTAAACGCGACTTTATTTATAATGTGGTGACTTCAATGAATGTGTGTTACAAGAGCGGCGGATAGAATTGGAACGGGTTAAAGCAAAGACTGTACGAAGACTGAAGTGAAATCGACTGGTATTCGAAGGTAATATACTAAGACTGCTGGCCGTTCTCGAGAATGAAGCAGTGAGCCGCGCTATAGAGGAGAAGCAGTAGTACACAAGAACGCAGAACAGAGCACGGAACGTGGAGTGCACGAGCAAGCCGCAGTAGGAACGAACTTCGGCAAGATTCTTGAACCTGGCGGATGACTAGCTGGATGCCAGGCACAAAACATTCGCCACCACCCCCCGCGCTGCGCCGACACAACAGCAACGCCAGGCGAAAGCTCGGCCGCGCGCGCGAACTAGGGCCCGGAAGGGGAGCGCGCCGAGCCTGAGGAGCGCGGAAGAAAGGTGAGAGCGTGGCGGCACGGCGGTGCAGAGCTGGAGCAGCCACCTAGCTGGCGATACCTGCACGTAGGAATCCCGTCGATTCCCCGCAAAGGTGGATCGGACCGCGAGCCATGCATGACCCGGCTCGCAACCGCCATCGAACCCATTCCCTGGCTTCAGTCTCGGCGCGAAGCTGCCCTCCTCGTGGTCCGTAGTATCTTCTTCTCCGCAGTGTGGCGGAAACACCGGAACCCTGCTCTTCGGGCTGCTCCGCATTCTGAGCAAGAGGAGCCAAACATTCCTTCTGCGCCGACTCCAATGTAAGACGCTGGGCCGCAGCGCCTGTATGCGTGTTGTTCCGAACGACACATTGCTCCATTCACCTGGATAGTGCGCAGAACTGTCCCATTTACATTCGTCATTTCCGCTATTGGCTACCCCAGTCGTGCTCGCGGACTAGATTCCATTACTGCAGTAAAACCTGGCGAGGACCCATTAAACATTCAGAACTGCATATGCAGGGATGTGGAGCAGCTGGGGCGACAGGATCCAGTCCGACAGTTGCCGTGCTAAGCAGAAGCTACGTTTTGCGCCTGGAAGATCATCTTGCATGCTATTGCTGCCGCCAGAATGCTACCTGAGGCCAAATCACCTATCAAGGATGATGGACAGGATGCCCAGCTCAGATGAATTACTGCAGGCTTCCTTTCGTATAAGACCAGACGTTCTAGCAAGCCCAATCCAGCCCCATCACTAGAACCCGGCAAAACTACATGGCAATCCAGCGAAATGCCATGGCGAGTGACGTCGTGGAAGCAACAGCGTTCTTGTGGCACCCTCACGGCACGAGCAACAGATAGCTCCCGCTGCATTGGTGGTGTGCGTGCCACAAAAGCTTTAGAGAATACTTCTTGCACACAACCACCGCCGCAACAATTGGCCAGGGGCGAGTCGGCGCCCGCGTCCTCCCCGCACCCCTTCCAAAACGAACACCTAGCATAGCAAGGGCAAGAACCTCACTCCCTCCGTGTAACAGGTTGGCGGCGGGCAGGTAGCAAGTGACAGGCAGGTTGCGATTGGCGTGGGAACCAGTGCTGGCTCCAGAACGCAACTGGTGATCACATGGATGTCGCGCACCACCACTTGCGTGTTCTTCTCGGATTCTTCGGAACAATTGTGGAGAACCTGCACAAGAACTATCCATCGCGACTGTAGTGGAAGCGCGCGTTTGTGTTTGAAGGAGGGGCAGTCACTCACCTGGCGAGGAATACCTGTGATGAACAATTGCGAACATTGCGACTATCAGATACCGTCTTGCTCGCACACCGCAATGACGAACAGCACCGTGTCCGTTTCCGTCTTGGACCCAGTGTTGGGTCACATACTAGCCGACTTTGAGCTCTCAACAGCATCATTGTCGCTAAAAAAACGTACTTAGAACTTCAGGAATAGACGTAGACGCTCCGGAAGTTGTTGTACTGCCTCAGTTTTCATTCCCAAATAGAGAGTTTTTAAAATACTGCGGTCGGCCTCTATTACGTGCTTCGAAATATTGCCAAATTTAAAAACAATGCGGTTAGGTTAACTTCAGTTCAAACTTTTGGCATTATTTTGAAGCTGTCGTATCCAAGAACGTTGAAAATATTTGTCCAAAATCATTTTGAAGATTGAATTTCAGGTGGCAGTCCGGTTTTATTGCATGAAATTTCAACATTTTTTCTATAGAAATATTTATTAGAATGTTTTGAAACTTTTACATTCTTAAATGTTGACCTTGAACTTTACAAAAAATATATGCGACAAAATGGCGGCCGTAATGTAGCCCTATTAAAAACTGGTTGACATGATATCTCGAGTCAAGTAAGTTTGAAACAAAAACTTTCAACGGCATTTTGGAATATAAGTGTATAAAGTATAATTAGTATAAGTATAAATGGCGGACTTTTAAAATATTTGACCCTTTTTTGCAACTAAAATTGTTTAAAAAATGTTAAAAATTTATAAAAAATTCTGATTCTAGTTCGGACTGAAACTGTATGTGTACTGTAAAATCCGTCAAAATTTCAGCCCAATTGATCAAACACATTTTTCAAAATCGTGTCAAACGAGTTAAAAAAAATGTTGTTTTGAGAAAAAATCCAGACTGTTCCCTTAAGCAAATTTGGATAGGAGTTTTTAAAAGTGCTGTAAATGGAACGCTTCTACTGAAGAACCAATGAATGCATGGATTCTACTCAGCTACCCACATACATTAGATGTACTAGATCTACACACAAGATATCTAAATTTGACCACGTTCAGCAATAAAGCCAAGAAAAATCTACCATCACACACACTTTGGTCGAGCCGACCACGAAAACAATGAAATCGTTTGAAATTGTTCGCGTTTCTGACTTTATCAACGATCGTGCAATGCAGCAAAAAAGCAAGGTTCAGCCACGATTTTAAGGTTCTGGCCCAAGTCGACGTGTAGGTATTTATGTACTCTACGAATTGGCTTGGTAGATGATACCTGAATTTGTGTACGTCATTCGCATTTTCTTTTCTTCTTTTGGAAAACTGGTTCTTGCATCTTCGAAGACGATCCGCCCGCTGACCGCAAGTGTGGTTACAACAACTCTTCGAACAACTTCGATGGAGCAACGTGTCATTTCACTTTCTGGAGGCAACACGGATTCGGAGAATTCATGTTTCTGGATTCAAATTTGCATTGCAAAGTGAAATGTTCTTGCAGATTTTTTCAAAGAAGCTTTTGCTTGAGATGAGATAGCATTTCGTATGAAGGTCGTTTGTATTTGTTTCAATTGGATTTTTGAGAGAAACCAATTGAGTAATCTTAGAGTAGAGTGCCCACTCATTCACGTATTTCTCCGGATTAAAATTTATACTTTTATATCGCAATACAAAATAGGACACAATTTTTTATATGGAGGCATCCAGCATATTAAGCTGACCGTTGAAAAAAAAATTGGTAGGTACTTACTTGCATGTTTGATCGTAAACCATATTAATAAGCTTTGATTCATTGAATCCTATCCATGAAATTGTAGAAACTTACCTGAAAAGAAAAAAAATGTTAGACCTAGGTGAATTTCTGGTTCATATGAGATATGATAAAAAAATGAAATACAGGCAAACAGCTTTTCCACGTATCTAAGCTACAATGCATTTTTGATAAAGATAAAAAATATACATACCACGCTGTTTTTTTTGTTCAGTAATTTACACTCCTGAAGTTCAAAAGATTTTTTTAAGCGGGTAGTACCGGTTGGAATGCTAAAAAACAGCTTTCTCAACTCCTTTATTTTTTATAAATTTTAAAATTTACATTGGTAAAATACACATTTTGAAGATTACATATTTTTTTCATTTTTGTATTTATTTATAGAAAATCTGGTTACAGATTCTTCACAAATGAGATTGAAAAAAGTGGACTAATCGTTAGATTTTTCTTTATCCCATGATAACTCACAGGATAGAGATAGTCGGTTTTGATAAAATAATTGATAGTTGAAGGGAAGAGAAAGTCGCGTTGCCTCGTATTAGGCAGAACTTGGATATTAGGAGGAGGAGGATCGACAGGAACAAAGAGAACAACAGTCTTAGCCACAGAAACAATAGAAGATAATAGCTTAGCAATGAACAGATCGACCAAACCGCCATTCACATCAAGGATGGAAGTATGATGAAAAAGAAAAAGGAAATGAACATGGATAGCCTGTTTGAAGATTTGGTAACTGAAGAAGGATAATAGAAACACAATTGAAATCACCACATAATAAAATTTCAGAAACAGTTGAGGGAGTTGCGATAGTTAGAGATTTCATAAAAAACACGATATAGGAGAGTTACAATACATACATATGCGAGAAGTTGATACTCTCCCTAAGTTACACATATATTCACCCTTCAAATTGGCCAATTTCCAGATCAAATAAAGAATTGTTCGAGTGGAGTAAATAAATTTCCTAGTCCAATGTTTTGTTTGAAATTTTTTTCCCCTTAATTTATGCTATTTATCAATGTATTTCTTCGAATTTATTTCAATAGCTTTTGTTGTCAACGCAAACGAAATTTAAGCAGCTGCACATCATACCAACGAATCAGGAAATTCGAGAATGCCAAAGTTCTTTTTGTTATACTGAAATCCATCTTGCCAGTGCAATATAAACTTTTTCCATCATTAAACTAGACAGTAATTTCTGTGAGACATGTATTTTTTGTGAAGGATACTTGGTCCTCTTATGGTGCGTTTTCAGTTTAGGTTGAACTATTCGTTTTGTTTGGATGATACCTTCATTAGTACTCAAGAAAGTAATGTTGTTTCTTTCAATATTTTTTATTTTTATTTTATTTATGTTAATCGTTATTGAAGTTGCTTTCCTTGCATCAAATAATAAATCGAACTTAAATTTATACATACATGCATGTCTTACGTTAAGATTTAAATCGATACGAGTTTTTAATGTTGTTTTGCCGTGAGATCCACAGGAAAAACCCTTTTCGTTAGTAATGCCTAAATGTAAGAAAACAAGATCTGGCAATAATAAAATGGGCTGCAAAGGGATTGAACCAATATTTTTTCATTAAGAACTTATAATAAAGAACATTTAGTTAAGGATTACCCTCATAATAATAGTTAATAATGATGACATGTAAATATCTAAAAAAAATGCTTTTCTACAAAAAAAGATTGTCTTTCGTAATTTTTGATTCTCTCGAAAACTTTGAAACATAAATTCATCACATTTGCTGTATTTTATAGGTACAAATTTGAAAATAGAAGAAGAAAGTAGAATATAGCATATTTAATTACAGTATCTTTTAATAAAATCTACAGCAAAAGTTTATATATTTTTTGCCTTTAAAATTTCATGTTTTCAATTTTTTTCTCAAAGACTATAAGACTATAAGAAGGTTGCAAGTAGCAACCGAAATACGTATTTGAGGATATACAAAATATTTTGGGAAAAGCAACAACACGACTTTTTCAATAATCTTAGTATTTTCACATTAATTTACTGCTTCCAATTACATTTAAAGTGTCCAAATTTCAACATTGGTTTCAATTTGCTTGATTTACACTTCCAACGGCATTCCATCAGCATTCGGATATCTAATTACCATTTCTATTGAATTTCCAGTGGAAATCAGGTGAAATCACAAAGCAAACAGATTCTTAACCTCGATTACACTTCGTCTTCTTCTTATTCGGCTATCATTAATCGCAAAGGACTTTTTTCGCTAGTGTATTAGCATTCATCACATTAAGGACGATGACACAGCAATGAGTAGGTTGGTTTCACCACACGACTCGGCATCATCAACATTGCGCCGGAGCGCTTGCAACAGAATGAATTTAGCATCGGAAAGTAGACACACCGAGGGAGATAAGGCGTTAATCATAAATGTTAAATCAAGGAGAATAATAGATCACATAACAAAATTATTCTCATCGCCACTAAGTAAAGGTGGAGGCGAAAACGAGGCAGTGCTGGCAAGAAAGTGGTGTACAAGTCAGCCATGAGGAATGTTTGCCTAGCGGTGGCAGCATGATGAAGGACGAAGTGCGAAGAACAACCTGACTAAGCCGACAATGCGACGTCCTGGGATTAACATCTTACCTTTAATCTAGTTGTATAATGCGTTACAGCTTCTCGACTAGGCCGTATTACATGATTGCTTTCGTCGAATTCGTCCTTTTGTTACTCGTCCTCTGTCTATGTTCGCCTTAAGTGAAAATCTTCGGAAAATGCCATAATCCCTTGTTCTTGTCGAGTCATCATTAAATATTTAGTTTGCTTGTGCTCTAAATAAGGGTCCCTTGTTAAATTTTCTTGTTCTTTCAGTGTTGCTGCCGCAACCGCCACCGCTTCTTGGAGCCGTTGTGTCTCGTTTTGCACGCCTTGTTACATGCAAACGCCTATAACTCTCCCAACATACGTATCTTGCGGACATTCGTTATCTCGATACAATTCCCTGAGATGTGAGTGACTGACTACGCACGGATCTAACGATAGAAGATACAGATACTTTCCGGTGAACTGGAAAACATTCCGTCGAGATGCTTTGCAGCTTTTCACGTTTCCAATCTATGTATATGGTGGCGGCGAATGAATTTTTCAGCGAATTCATTTTCAAGTACAAACTACCTCGTTGTCGGGCTTAATGCCGGCCGTATTTCTTTCTCAAGGAGTTCAGCACCAGAGGCAATTATTTTCGCAAAAGTGGCTTTGCAATATACATAGATGGAATGTAGAAATTAGATTGTTTTATCTTTTTAAATATTCTCGTAGATATTCCGACACATTGAACGGCAGGGACGACGGTGTTATTAAATAGGAAGGAAAACGATAGGATAGGATAACGATGTGATTCATTCGTCGAAGATACATAGCGGACAGACTTCTTTTCATAGCCTCTCCATGTGAGCTGTTTGTCCGCTGACTCAAGGACCACAAACATTTTTTGGACGCAAGGAATTGAGGGCATCATGATATTGATGTCATCGGTAAATGCTACTACATATTTGAATACGCTAAAATCGTTGTTTTCTATGCATTTCAAAATTCTTTTTGGAAACTTTCATCCCTGTTTCTCTTTAAGGTTATATCCCCGCATACAAGGCCAAAAATGGCAAATTTGCAAGAATTGTTTTCTCAGCGCTTTTATTGAACATTCTCACAAAACTTTTTTAACACATTATTTTATTGTTAGAGAATGCAAAACAATTTTTTTTTTCATTTTGATTTTATTTTTCTAATTTATAGATGGCACCAAACTAAAGGCCTTGACTTAACACTGTCCCACTACGGACAATTAATCGCGAGGTTAGTAAGTGTGGATCAAAAAATTCAAAAAGTTTCAGAAGTTCTTACAAAGGAAGGTGTTGAACAGGTTAATTGACCAAAATTGGTGAAGAATCGATTTAAAAAAAATGTCGAATGTTTGAAAATATATACGAAAAAACCGCCTTTTTCGCATTTGTTCCGGTGTAGAGTTTATTTTTTATTTGGTCAAATTGTGGCAACTACCCTGTAGGATATATCACTCAACAAATCGCACCACGGTTTATTAAAATCGATTCAGTCAAGTCAGAGATTAATTGTCCGCAATTTTATAAAATTTTGTTTTGAAAAAAAAAACGCGTTTAAAGTTTTTTAACGTTTTATTTGAATATCATAATGACCGGAAATTTATGCAAGCAACCGTATAATTAATCTTGGTACAAAATGGAATCCTCAAATATCTGAAAATATAGGTACTATGTCTTATTTTTAGTACGCTTCTTTCTAATTTTCACGCGGAAAATAATGCAAATCATAAGATGCGCCTTCGGCTTCGAGGAACGCGCGCACTCACCAGGACTTATCCATACACAGTTATAAGTTTCGAATTTCGTCGTAATATTTTTTGGAAGTTGGTTTTAAATGTCTTAGGAGTTGAAAAATGCAAAAAAAAATTGTTTTTTGACAGTAATAGTACCTTAAATGAAAATTGTATCTTCGTTTCAATTGATGCCAGCAAATTTCAGGGTTTTTCAATTTTATAAAAAAGTTAAGCTGGCCTATATTGCTTTTAGACTTGCTTTTGACGGTTAGTAATAGCTTTAGGCTTACAGAATGACTAATGACTTCAATTGTTGGACTGGAAAGGTCCGCAAGAAATCGCAATCAATCCATTGCAAGTAATTGTTCAATACTCGACGAAAATCTTTTTAGGTTAGGTACTTTCGACTCCCCTCTTCGGAATCACGAAAGTATAAGCATAGTCCACATCTTGATCAGGAAGCTCAGGAAATTTTGAAGAATTTTTAGTAGACAGGTGCTTCATAATTGGAAAAAAAGTAAACTCGATTTTGTCGAATTCACGTTTTTTAAGATGGCGGACACGATTTTAGAAAAACTACTAAACCGATCACTCTGATTTTTTAATATGTTGTTGAACACATATATGGCTATAGCCGGTAGCGGAATAATTATGATCGGTATCAAATTTTCCGGTTTTCATTCAATTTTCCACCCTCAAAAGTAAGTTTTTTTAAAAAAATGGCCGCCATTTTGTTATTTTTTAATGAAAAAAATCATACCGGTAGCTGACAGGGGCACTTAAACAAGGATTATTATTTTTTGTTTCACCTGAAATCACGTCCGCCGTTATTTTTTGATGTTTTTTTTATAAAAAATTTATACGTAAAAAAACAACAAAAACACTTTAAAAAAAATGTGTACACCCAAAGTACCAATTAACATATGTACAAAATTTCAAAACGATATTTTTTTTCTATTGGGAAAAATGGTTAAATTTTTTTTGAAAATCGTAGTAGACCTCTTAAATGCACGGAAAGTCTTTTGTTCAGGTTAACTTCTTTAAAGATAAATATTCTTTCATCTATAAAAAATATTCTGTTGTAGATAAGCATCGCTAAATAGATTCAAGGATAACAAATTGTTCTACATTACCAAAAGTGCAAATGATGAGTTATGTTATGGACCTCCACAATTTTTAGATTTATCTGGTGGAAAAATTTAGAAGTTATGTTTAATTTGTTCGTAACGGTTATCTATCCCTTCTCTGTATTTTTTTTTTTGAAGAATTAACCCTTTATAGTCGGGTTCTCTTTGATTCTAGTTTTTCACTGTTTTCTCTCGAAATAGCTTAGCCCGTATATAGTATGAATTAAACTTTTTATGGATTCTTTCAAAGGACGTATTTGACGGGAGCATTAGCATCTGAAAATATGCACGATTTTCTCATTTTCTCGAACCACATGTAAAAAGTCTATTGACACTTTCTCTTCCAAGGATCAAATCATAAAGAAAACAAATTTTATTTTGGATAATCATTTTGAAGATTTCACGGCAGGCAGTTTTTAATCGAATAATTATTCTTGTTTTCGTTAATAATCAAAGAAGGTCAATGTTTGCAGGAAAAATAAGGTTGAAATATCGCTCCTATTCGGTCAAAAATGATAAAGTGGAAAAATCAAATTTTGAAAAAATGACAACTGAATTTGTTTATAGTTGGGTGCAGTGTTTATTATACACTTCCATACATTTTTTTTAAATAATTGACTGAGTCAAACTTTTGCGGCATCTTGTAGTATATTCGGATAAATACTATTCTATGCTTGCTCGAAGTTTGCGAAACATATCAATATAAAATTCGCAGCACTTTTCTAGCTCCTATTTTTCCGCGAATTTTCAGTCCTTTTTAATGAAAATTTACCGCAAAGATCTACAACTGTGCTGTACTACTCATCAGAAATCCAAGGCTTAAAATTCAAACAATAATAAAATACGAACACCACGACTACCACTCTCATCCTCAATTTGAAAATCATAAAAATTTATTCTTCATTTTAACATTGTTTTTCGATTAAGTGATTTTTTGGAATATCTGATACTTTCGATTCGATAAAAATATTATCTATCACTGACATTGCTATTTAGAAAATCTTCAAAAACATTCGAATTTATAACTAAAGATTAAAATGATCTGATTTTTTTATTTTTTATGACTTTCGTTTGGAGAAAAGTCCGTTTACAAATTCAAATTGAATTGTATTTATATCAACCAAAGCTCCATTATCCCTATAAAGCTTCTTGCAATGACCTCATAGATTATTTTGCTCCTCTTTTCAAACATATTTGCATTCGAATAATTCTCCAGTAATATCTATTTTGCATTACCACGCTCTGAAACCGAATAGTAACTTTTCTAAACAGATTGCAAGTTTTCATTGAATGCATGAAAGCATGTTTCATTCTACATATTGCCCCACAAAGGGTTGTAACGTTCCCTTTCAATGTTACATCGTCTTAGTTTCGAGCTCATATATCTTTCCAATTTGCATTTGCACTTCAAATAGAATTTTATCGAATATGTACTTAAATATCCAGGAAAACATTTCTTACTCCCTGTAGTAAAGTTTTAAAACCACAGAAATTTTTTTCATCGAGCAACAAAATTGTCTACGTTTAGTGAATGCGCTATAAGTTTTCTTGACATCAAAACGACAGAAAAGGATATTTTATCGGTTTTCTGTGTTTAAAAGTGTTCGCTCGCATTGAAAGAAGTACTTATTTCAGTTTGGCGGGACTTTTATTTATGAGATTTTTTTTAAAGGAAAACAACCACATTTACTAACCAAGAAAAGGTAAATGAAAGTTTCAGCAAAGTCGAAATTGTGGCTTTTTATATTCTTAAAGTTAAAAAGTTGTTTGTTTCAAACTAAGAGATGTATTTCAATTGATCATTTACGAGAGTACCGAGTGTTGCATAAATTTGAACGATATTTATTGAGGCTCTCATAAGAAACAGTTGATGGGATGGGATTGATGAAATCGTTTCGAATATTCAGCATTTGTACTATCCTAATAATCCCTTTTTTGCAATATTAATAATTTAGATACAATTGTCGTATCTTCTAGCAAATCAAGTCTTCGCTTCAAGCAACAATAAGAGAAATGTTTCAAACCGCATTCTTGCATGCTAATCACATTCCTTATATTTCCGTCGCGATCGTGGCGTCAGCACATCTTTTCTAATCTAGGATCCAACGCATTCTTAAATTTTCCAGACTAAATTGAGACTATTACATGCGAAACAACATGGACGTTTTCAGCGCAACCCTTTGCCAGACCGTTTAATATTTATGAATGGAAATTCGAAGACACGATACCGACTCCGAAAAAAGAATAATATCAATGATCCGTTGACATTGACGAAGGTTTTTCATGTTATTTTCCTTACAAAAATAAATAAACTAAATAAAAACATAGGACATGCGATCCGGCATTGTAGCCAATTCGTTATAGTGCTCGTTCCAATGAAAGGAAATAGAAGTCCACGCGAATTGTTGTTCTTGAGAATATGATTTTCATTTTTATTAAGGCACATTCAAAAAATTGATGGACGTTTTATGTTCGAAAATTTTCTTTTTTCATTCATTTCGGGACATTTTAGTTGGAGGAAATTTAACCGATCTGAATACACTTAAGTTTGACGAGCATACTTAGGGGTTGAAGGAGGATGATGTTTTAATAATAATGCATGAGGACTGAATCGATATTCTTAAGATGCCGGTTGACTGTTAACAAATAAGTTTTCTAGAATATTTGTAGTCCAAAATTTATAAGGATCATTCCAGCAAATTTCATTGTGCAATGATTAAAAATGAACAACTTTCAGGTTGCCATAAGTAATTACATATTTAACAATAAGCAGATTTGTAAGTTATTCAGTTAGGTTCGTTTCCATATCAAGGAATATTGAATAGCTTTATAATTTTTTTTAAATTGAGAGGATTCAATGACTCGAGCCAAGTGTTGATACAAAGTTACTACAAGGGAGAGAATAAATCAAAAAATACGCGCCCAGTGCCCAAAGTGTAACTGTAGTTTCAGAATTAGCTCGCTAGTGCGCTTATACTTTAAGAGTCGAACACCCCTATCGACTACTATCGACATGCCAAATTTCATCCCGATCTGTTCACACTCAGTGGAAGCGATCGCACACACTTGTACCCCGTTTCCATCTACGCCAAATCTCTAGATTTCGTCGAAGTGATTTGGTAGTGTTTCCACTTACAAATCGGATTTTGGCTGTCACTGTCACTGCATGAGATGACATAAAATTTTGAAAGTAGAAATTTCTCGTTATTGAAATCGTGGTGTGTGTTTCGCGATTGCGTAGTTGTTAACAATTGGTAGAGAGTGGAATTGCAATGGATATCGACGATAAAAATTTCGTTACCTTTATGTGACACCAAAATGACTTGTCATTCGTATTCAAAACACAATTTGACACTTGCTGAATGTGCTGAAATACAATTATTTGCAATGCTGCCACACGCAACCATGAGATTTTGAGTGGATTTCGATAAAATCTACAAGATTTACGATCGACTAGATTTCGATTTTTATATGGGAAATCTACAAGATTTCGATGAGGATTTGGGAAAGTTGCCTAAATCTAGAGATTTGGCGTAGATGGAAACGAGGTATTGGATGTAAGCGCCACGATTGATGGCTGTGGAATCCCTTCGATGCATACAGCAATGCAGTTAGTGGTAGCGGTACGTCCAGGGCGAATAACATACGGTCGTCGATGCGCCTTATGCTTTATCTTTTGAGAGTTGAAACAAGGGTTTTGTCGTATTCGAATAGGTCATGTCGGAGAATTTTCAAGAAAGTGAACGTTTACAACGCATCAGCAAAAAAAATAGTTTAAATCCCTGTTAAAAAATTTCAGTTTTCATTTAGCTTTCAGAGGTCCACCCAGTGATGCAGAGCGCTATTCGCGGATAAGTAAGTTTTGAAAGGGGCAAGATTATTTGGTTTTTAATTATTATTGGTCTAGTTTTTATATTGCTAAGTTTCTTCAATTCATGAATATTTTCGTTATTTTTGCGCAAAGGCGTTCTTCAATTGTTGTTATTTCTCAAATTTTTTTACTGATGTTAATCATATTTTTATAACCTTTTAAAGTGTTATAATTTTGAGACATTATTCGCTATGATCTAATTAAATAGTGACACAGTAAGCATAGCTAATTTTGTCTGTCAGTTAAACTGTTTTTCGTCGAAAACACATATTGTGTCATCAAAATTTTTAAAACATGAAAAAGAATCCAAATCGATTTATTCACGGGTCGCAAGCACAGGGAACAAACTTACACAGTGTATGGACAGCACCGTACTGTTAACTAGCTTATAACTGTTCGAAATTCACCGCCATATGTCGGATTGACCCGCAAAATTACACCTAGTTTATTTACTTTGCCGATAGATGGCATTCACAACAGCAAAAAAATTTATGTCATTAAACTTCGAATGATGTAGCTTCGACTTCATTATCGCATGATGATTATGAGCCACATTCAGCTTCTAATGAACTGTGAGTTTATTGTGAGTTCTAGTGTGTTGGTAATATTACACATATTACGAAAAAAATCAGGTTGACCACAATGAAGTAGAGCTTAAAATTGAGAGAGATTTTTCCCGGCTTATAGATCAAATGGATTAGTACCTAGATGCTAGCTGCGTATATGATGCGGTAGCGCACGCGACAATCCATAAAATGGTGAGTCCATGCAGAAACTTCCATGCTTACCGAGCTTAGTTGAAGCTGTGCGGTCTAAGGTATATGAACGGTTACTACGAGTTTGCGTTTTTATTTTTCTATTCCGCTTCCTTTTTTCAATACTACGGTTTTCAAGTAGAATAATGGTGTATTTTGAATTTTTTGATGACATAAAATCTCGCAGGTGAAGCCGGTCTGCACGAGAAAAGACGTTAGAGTAACGGAGGAGGCATGATTTCGAGAGGAGTTGTCATTTCATTTTTTGGCTTTCGAAATTTCTGGATTTTGGTGGAATTGGGCTATAACGGTGATTTTAACTCAACAAAACACCGCTGATAATTTAGGAAATCGAACAACCGCTGCATGCCCGTCGACCTCTGTTTTGTTAGCAGTTATTAAACTACTATTCTTCGAGAGGCCGAACAAATTCATTGGTGCGGCACTTAACGTGAATATCCTTATTCCTTGACGCATTTACTTTGGGCTCCGACATTCATGATACGAGTTTAACCCTCGATAAAGCTTCGTGTTCGCTCAACCTTCTCAGGAACACTTTAATTGCATCCAAACGAAGACACTGAGCCGACCCCCATACGCAGGGACGACATTGGAATCCTCCGAGCAATTGAGGCCGGTGAACAATTTTAAAAAACAGAGGAGGGTTCATAATAATGTGACTTATCTGTAATTAAATTTAAAAGCCACGGTCATGAAAGATAATTCAGGATCTGCCTGAAGTACACACTCTCATATCGAGTTTGGGACTATTTGACCAGGGGTATTAGTTTACCCGCAACTATCTGGGTCCTAGAAGGAAAAACTGGTAGATTTTAACGAAGCTACTTTCCAACATAATTGAAACCATAGCCACCATGTTTGCACCTCTATAGGGGATATGTACTTGATCCTTGTTAAACTTGACAGTTAACCGCTGTTCAACTCAATGGTAGCCGAATTACCCTCCTTCAGCTCGGGGAAGGAGGAAGGGCAACATTTACAATAGAATGTTAAGATAGTTTAGCCACCAGGCCAGCAGGGACATTTTTCCTGTCTATGAGACGTGATGGCGACTACCACAGAGCTTAGGAAGTGCATGAAAGGTAAGACACTGGCGTTTTCCCCATCCTTTATCTTAGGGAACGAGAGGGTGAGAATTTTTCTCTAAAAATCCATCTAATCATGCCGAAACTCACACTGGCTGTATTTACGCTGCGGAGTAAGTGGTTCGATTTGTTTAACTTAACTTTGATTGAGAATCAGTCTTCGGATCTCCTTCATCTCGTACTTAACACTTCGATTATAGTGACAATCAGTCCTTAATTTTGCTCCCCAAATATTATAAACTGCCTTAAAACAGTCGGTGTACTTTCGGGGGTCAGCTGCGTACGTTCTTCGCAAGGGTTGATTCCAAAGGACATGTTTGAAATTGTTTTCGCTTCGCATAAAAGATATCTGAAGGTTTAGCCTTACTATCAAACACAACCGAATTTGAGTTTTTTTTACTTCGCTTTCATATTTTAAGGCATTCAAGATTATCCCTTCTGATTGAAGAGTTCCATAAAAGTTGTCTTAAAAATATCACCACTAAATTGATTTAAATTTGCAATATCATGCCGTTCTCATTCCCGGCTCAAAAAAATATTCGTCATATTTAGCTATCAATTTTTATTTTTATACCTTGTGCTTTTGCAATCATCGTCAAAGTGCATAGCTCTCTTCACTTTATAGTACCTCGTCGCAAGATGCTGGCTATCGTAAAAAAAAATCCAAGATATTGAACTCTACTCCGGCACATTTATCTCCATCTCAAAGTGCCTTGTGTACAATGGAAAATGGCCATCATAGTCTAATAAATTTCCATCGAAAGGTCATTTCATCGCGTAACGATAGCAAGGTAGGCACGTACGCTACGACCAGATATTAGAAGAATCATTGGCTAACGCCAGGATAACAGCCGACGACTCAGGAGGGCTAGGTGAGTTGAGCCTATCAGACGCGCTTCCTTCAACCATACCGCACACAATATGTAGCCAGGAGATCCCATTCGAGCTGATAGGAGAAATATTTAAAATTCCAGCTACAGATAATCCACGTAATAAATCAGTCGATATTGAACGATTTTGTGACTCCTGTCCTGCATGGCTCCTCCCCACCCATCTGGCATCACTAACCTTGCCGACTAGCACTAAGAGTCCTAACGGCAGCAGCAATGGTAACATAAAGCCGTGCGTAAATAAAGCTCTTGTGTCTTACATTTTTTATTTTTATTAGCGTTTTATAGGTGCATAAATCTTGGCCAGAGAGCAACAACAATAATTTTCCATGCGAATAGAATACGCGCAGTATTGTAGTGTGCAATGGTTGTAACACTCAAACGTAACATCCTCTTGTTACGTTACGTAACATAACGTAACGTGAGCAAACTAATGACCTGAGCACACATCGCTAAGTATATTTGCCAATGTTTGACATGCTTACAAGGGATTCAAACGGCCGTGCCGGGCTGGGCGGGCTGGAATACCATGCCCACAATAGAGAAACAGCTGGGTAATCCTTTGTAAGCCTTTTTATCTTTGACAGAATTTGTGATGAGGGCGCCGACAGCAAATATTGCGTCTAAAGATTCTTATGTCTTCTTGTTGTATCGTTTCATTTGTATCTTTTCTCGTGATATTTTCGTTACTTCTCGTCAGTTTGCAAGGTAGTACATATATTTTTTTCTATGCTTAATATGATCCGTCAAAATAAAATTGGTCATAAGTATAGCAAATCAGGCGTTCATTTAAAATGTCCGTTCATCCTGCTAGTTCATACACTAATAATGGAAATGGATTGTGTCGATAAAAGTATTGGGAGAAACTTTTGTTAATTTTTTCCCTTGCTAAGCCGAATACCATATTGTCCAGTAAAATGGTCCAGATTTTAATGTCTATCGCGCATTTTGGGCTAACAGGCAGATTTTATTTGCAATGTGTGGGCAGTTAAACAATTAGTTGAAGTTTAAGTTTCTGGGGTCGCAGCTTCAATCCTCTGGGCTCCATCTTGAAAACAACTGTAGAACATCCCAATATCTCAGAAACTACGGCTGTCACAAGAAAGTTGTGTATGGCAAACTTTGAATTAAATTTTAAAGTAACTTGTGCATATATCGTTTTACGTGGTTTCATTAAAACGCCAAAAACCACATCCAAAATGGGGGAATCAACATCACGTTTAACGCGAAACACGTTTGGAATCTTTTTTTCTTGATAATCAAACTGCTACCGCCTTTAGCATCGTTGCTGGATGTTTTTCACATTTTTAATAGCGAAAATCTTTTGGGCCACCACAATGCTCAGTAAGTTTTTGCACTGGAGGGTTTGTTCCCGCGAACGGTTCATTTGGCATGAAAATGCATTTTTCACGTAACTTACCCCCCCCCCCCCCCGAGAGATTTTAATTTCTGCCAGTGTACAAAAATGAAAACAAACAATACCGCAAACGGCTTGTGATAAAATTGTTTACGAGTTATTTCTGAACGCATTTCGCAGAAACAGAGAAAACAAAGAAGTTGTGGCGCTCGAAAGATGATCTCGTCCTTTTGAGCGTTGTTTTTGTTGTGTAACTTTTTAATTGTTGACACCACGTCAAAAAATGTATCTACAAGCTGCTGAAAATTCAATTCTACACAAGTTTGCCATACGCACAACTTTTTTGGTGTGCCTTTTTTTTGTTATCAAAATGGTGCCGAGAGGGTTGGGGCTGTAACCCCAGAGACTTGAACTAAAGCTCACAATGAGGCATACTACGCATTGTAATTTAAATTTGGCCGCCCATCAAAATGATCCGTGAGTTTTGCAATGGAGTGTTTGCCATCGGAAGCCGATTATTTGGCCTAAAAATGCGTTTTTCACCTGACTTTCCCCCTTGGGAATGCAATAACTTCCACCAATAGTGATTAAATTTAAACAATCAATACCGCAAACGACTTGTGACAATATTGTCTTGAAGAAGATTCACAACGTGTTTTGCGGTAAACGTGAAAACAAGGAAGTTGTGGCGCTCGAAAGATAATCCTCCCTTTTCGGGTGTCGATTTGGCTGTACAAATTTTTTTTGAACCACGTAAAAGTTTTGTGTGCACAAATTGCTGCAAATATAATTCTACACAAATTTGCCATACACAACCTTTTTGTGGGGGCATGGTTTTTGAGATATGGAGGTGCCATAATTTTTCTTATTTTCGACATGGCCCCCACAGGATTTGAGCTGCAACCCCAGTAACTTGAACTTTAGCTAATTATTGAATTGGCCACTCATTGCAATAAAAATCTGCATGCCAGCCCAAAATGCACGGGCAAATTACCATTTGACTACCTCTTAGTGAACAGCGACAAGTTGACGATAAGTGGTAATTGTTGGACCAGTGAAAAGACAATTTGGATGCAAAAGTCCCTCATGGATTCGACCTTATGATCCAGACCTCAAACAAGAATCGATGCGGAGGGCAAAGTATGTTGGAATGCCTTCTAATAAATTTAAATTGGAAAATTTGGCGTCAAATATTGTGGTGCCTATTATTCAAATTGTTTAGGCGGGCAACTCAGGGATTTCCATCATAAAGAAACCATGATAATTATTATGCCAATTTATTGGACCTAGTCCATCATGATATAATGGGGCAAGGAATAGTTGTACTCCACGCAATACGAAAAATGATCATTTTTCAAGCCAAAAAATATTATTTTCGATGTGCATAAATGCGTTATTTGGCATGCATGAAAAACTTGTGACGCTAGGTGAAAAGTATTCCGTAAACATAGCATTTGTTTCGTTTTTCTTCGATGCATCTCACACCGAGAACAGTTTCGACTCCTGAGCATCTATTGCAAATCAAATTATTTTTTACGTTTGAGGATTCCGTTTGAAAGTAATCCTGAAGGAACTAGCAACGCATTTCCATGGACTGAATAGTCTATAATCTAAATGTACCATTTCTTGCATTTTCATCAGTCAGCCCTTTGAGACCACAGCGCAATTCTTTGTCACATTTTGCAAATCTCACCCTTTACCACGTAAGTGGGTACTTGAGAAAATATTCCCCAGCCACTTATATTCTCATTTTATTCCAGTTCTGTCAATAACGCAATTTGATGTTGGCATCACAAATTGACAGATTGTCAAGCAAAAATATAACAACGATAATTCTCTTTACGCTTTTGCAAGATATATCGTCATTTTTGCAA
Source organism: Oxycera nigricornis (assembly GCA_963942545.1). Classification (NCBI taxonomy): domain Eukaryota; kingdom Metazoa; phylum Arthropoda; class Insecta; order Diptera; family Stratiomyidae; genus Oxycera; species Oxycera nigricornis. Next base: position 112,217,465 of record OZ012660.1, on the reverse strand, counting down.
ATCAGTTCGCCACCATCATCCTTCAGAAAAGAATGATAAACGAATTCCAATATAATAGGCTCTTTTGTAAACAACCAACAAAGATTGAGAGTGTTCCTGAATTTCGCTTCCAGGCTGAATATAGGGGTCTGGCGTATATGTAGGCATGTGGTAAGTTGAAAACTTTTCACCCCTAAATTCTCGAGTCAAAAATTAACTTATGCAATAGCTGTGCACCCTCACAAATTCGAGTGTTGAAAATCAGAAGGTAATTTGTGACTGAAATCTTTCAGACAAGCCCTTCTTTTATGTCCTGTTCGTCTTGAAGGGATTGAGGTATTCAGATTTGGTTATCTCACAATACTAGTATTTTTTAGATGAGATTGATTTGATGCGAAAAGTAATAGTTTTTTTATGAAGTTCAAGTTACCAATTTCAATCATCTAACTTTCGTATTTTATTGACCCATTTTTACTACGAATATGACATGATCCTGCAATCTAGGTTTCGAAGAATCTCCTTACAGATCATATCGTCTTCTCAACGATTTCGATTCAGTTGTGCCGCGAAGCTGATGCGAACCTTCCGCCTCTACAGCACGGAGGTAAAGACATAGTCAACCATCATCATCGTCACCATTATCAAACAAAGCAATGATAACGCGTACAAACAAACTTTTGAATTATCCCATTGACTCCAGCGTCGTTTTTCATGCTATTGTTGCTTCGAAACTTTTGCAGTTCAACAATTGTCGAACGTGCGAAATGTTTTTACAAATGCAACAACAACACCACCGAATAAGGGAGCAAATCAAATATATAAATTTTTGGGGGTAAAACATTTTGTTGGATTGTTGTTCGTTATTGACATTTGCGAAAGACAAACGAACACAAGTAATTTTGTCTGCATATTCTAATTGAAAAGTTGGTTGCGTTATTGTTTTTTCGTTCCCTGAAACTTTTTTTTGGAATTTTCAAAAAAGGTACTCTAGACAAATGAATTGAATCACTTATTGGATGACAAGTGGGAGTTGCGGAAAAGAGCATTGGCAAATTTGGAAGTTGAATTTAGAATAGAAGACAGTTGAAAAAAAACCAAAGCACTTATGGATTTTCGCCAAAAACTTCACGCCAAAGGACGTTTATTTAAAAAAGTTTTGGGAACAAGGATTTTTTACATTGAAGAAAACCTGCCTCTTATCGAGTGTTGATTATACAATTCATCGACGCTTCTAGGAGAAATCATTTACATATCAATAAATTGTATGGGAAATCACATTAGGAGGCCTATTTTTCGCTTTTTTCGTGATTTTTTTGAAGGGGAAGAAATGATTAGAACTAATTGAAATTGATAGGCTATTTAATTCGTATTTTCAACTACATTTCATTATTTTTTCAAGTGATTATCATGAAAATTCGCAAGGTTAAAAGCTGTTCTTCATGGAGGTCCGTCGTCCGAGTCTTTCATTGCTGTGCATGCTGGAGTCCACAATTTTAATGTGATAGCAATCCAAGCAAATTTTTCATATCATCTATATGTATGACTCTTTGATGAATCAGGACATCTTCTTGTTTTAATACCTGCCCGAATATATACATAGTAGGATAGATTCATAGAAAGACAGCTATGCAGTCCCGCTTAGCTTGTTTGCGATCGCTCCATTCAATGTGTCATGCAGTATACTCGAGCGCCCTTCGCTTCTTGCCTCGAGAATATGAAAAGGACTTCGCATGTCGGACATAAACTTTTTGAGCATACTTTTGAATAGCTAAACTTTCGATTTATGCAATAAAAAAGTCATGTTTTTGAGCTGCCTAATGTGATTTTCCCCTTTGAAACAATCACAAGCAGTCTCTCCTTTTTCACTTACAGCAACAAACACCCACGAATGACTGAAAAAAAAGTTTGAAAAAAGAATTTCCAACTCTATTTTAAAAGTCGATGTAGCCTCCGACCTGTCCAGAATACAAATAGCCGTTAGAAAAAGACAAATTCCTCAATGTTGCTCTTGCATTCCAATGCAACCGTTTTTGTATCACTGTTTATTCAGGCTAGATAATTAAACTTCGCGTGTCCAAATCGGAAACAGAATAACAGGATGTGTTACATGAACCTTGCCTTCGACTAGGACAGCAGGATTGTTTGCATAGAAATATCGAAGGTCTATTGCTATCCACACGAGTTTTTATTGCATCCATTTATTCGCACCGTTATCTATGTCCTTTTCCACCTACGAACGTATCAAAAAGTCAACGCACATTCCCTCGACGAGTCCTTTATAGATGCTCATTTATCGTGCGCGAGAACTATTCTTGACAGATCCATCACCAAAGATAAATACCATGGATGCAAATGATTTTTTTTCAAAAGGTGATTTCATTCCCTAGATGTTTTGTTCGTCCTGTGGACGCGATGCGATGAAAAAAGAAATTCTATTGGCTACCTGTTTAACATTAGCATTTTCACACTTACATATTAGATTATATTATAGCTGAACAAATTAAAAAGTCATTTATTCTATTTAAGAAATACTCATGGGTGTTATCAAGATGTTCGTCCATTGAGAAAATAATGATAAATGCCTTTGCGTCGTCCATCCTTGAGCATCGTCAAGACTATATAATAAATGCAGAGTGTGGTGGTGTGACAATGTTTTCTGTAGCAAATAGATTAAAACGATAAGAAGGGCTACATAAAGCCGACACGATAACAGGACAAATGCCAAGAGAAAGGACAAAATGTTGAAGAAAATCGAACAGAGTCTTGCAAACTTTTTCAATATGCATTGCATCGTGTTTTATCCATTGTTTGTTTGACTCAATATGTCTTAGTTGAAGAGACGAATCATAAAAAAATTGTAAAAAAAATTGAAAAAAACTGGGATTAGTTATACGGCTGAGGTGTTCTGAAAGGATTCGGGGTCACCTGGAATAGCCACGTTCGAAATGAAAAGATTAAATTAAACCCGCCTCAGATGAACCGCACATTCAGCTGTACTCACATCATTATGGATCGGTTATGGACGCAACGCTGGCTGCGGGGAATGAATTGCAGCTGTCACCTCATGTAACTTGTCTGGATGCAATCCATGAGTCGACATTGCGCATACTCCGATTGGATTTTCTCGATGCCAAATCAGCTCCGAGTGCGAGTGGCAGTACGGCTCCTGTGAAGCACACTTTAAATCATCTCACACTTTGGAATCTGATCTAAAAGACGATATTTTTAGAGAAATTGCAAATATAAAAAGTTGATTTACTAACATTGCCTGTAGATTCTACCAAGGACAATATTCCAATCGAATCATTTTCACTTATTTACTATTTCTCAATGACGTTCACAAAAAAATAAAATCACCAACTCAAGCAAATGTGATAGGACATATAACACAAAAGTTGCGAGCTTCTGCAACTAAACTACCTATTTTCATCAAGGATATTATTCAGTCTCTTTGGTCGCAACTAGTGAATAAGGGAATATGCAAAAAAGCCACGACGACGACGGCTCGACAACGAAGAATATGTTCGAGATAAATATCATGGGCAAGAAATGCCGCCCTTTAAATGACTCGACAAATCTTGGGATCGTGCTTTCACGCTTCTACGATACGTGGGTATCCTCATCTTTTTCATGCTTTAGGTGAATATACTAAATAGCGAACGCTAAGGACCTTTCTTTAGAAAGAATGATGTGTAGTTGAAAGGCAAGCCCACAAGACAACAATCTTTCTTACATTTTAACAGGCAACTGGAAAAATAAAGCTGGACGACCGTCAAAGGACCTGGCCACGGCCAATTGTGATACTCCTGAAATAGACACACCATGCACACACATATATTCATGCACAGGACCAATGTCGTCAAAACGTTACCGAGAAGATGTTGCTATCCGGCGTCCCATTTATTCAAATTTATGTGATGTAAAACTTACCTTAACACCAATGTGAACCGGAGAAAAGTCGCCGTGAAGTGTTGAAGGAAGTAGTGGCAATGGCAAGGGGAGGGGGCAGGACATCATGGCCGCTACCTGTAACGATAAAATCAAAAAAAAAGTATGTTTAGTATAACCGAAATGTGGTCGTTTTTGAGTGTTTGCGTACAATTAAAATAAAAGAAGGAAAAAACAACTAAAATTAATCTACTTTTAACATACCAAACAAGGACGAAGGCTCAATGGTCCTTCAGTTGTAACTTTTTTCAAGATATATATACAAGGACACGTCAGATGATCTAAAATATAGCTTCGCAAGGAGCTATAAAATTGCAAGCCGATGAAAAATTGATTAGTTGATAAAGTTTATGATTCTCTGCTGAAGTAGCAGAAGCAGACACGGAAAACTCAGTAGTTTCTGAATGCAAGATTGGATGGTTTTCACTTGGGTAGAATTGTGGAAATATATGCTCGATTGGGGAGTCAGACTGACGTTTTTAAATTGTGTTTAGCAGAAAATTGAATCTACCCTTTTTACAATCAGAGGTAAATTTCCGCTCGGAAGCTATACAGGCCTTGGCATATCATATGCAATAAAACGTAATATGGTTTACAAAATAACTTCCGCAATAAACTCCTCCGCGCGTTCTCCAAAACCTTTTCAAAAAGCATATCATAAAAAAATCACTTGAATACCTCATGAATCCAAGCCAAGATGCTTTTCGATGGCTTTCTAATTAGAGTGGATACTTTATGGTGAAATAAACAACGGAAGATTCATCGTCCTGAACGCAGTTCCTTTTCGTTTCGTGTCAGTTAAGCAAACTCGTCGAGCGGTCTGTCTTACATTGCAAAGCTTCTTCTACCGATGATGGCCTCGTAATTCAACTCAATGGTCCTTTTCACATTGAAGCTATTAATATTTGATACTTGTGTTCAGTTCGTTCAATGGCGTCTTGTGAAATATTGTTTAATTGAAAGTTGCACGTGAATCTGAGTGGGTAAATGTTTGTGTGTGTGTGAACGGAGATATTACGTTTCAAGGCGGTTTAAAGAAGAAATGATGAAATATGTGTTTCCTTCAATTTAATGTCCAATATTTTCATGTTGGGATACAGTGGAGGAATTCAAAATTACAGTACCGAAAAGAAATGTATTTTACGTTTTCCAGTTAGTTTGAAAATCAGATATTTAAGGGAAAGCAAAAGAGAGAATAACTTCCCACAATATCTTCTTTGTTTTCCATCTAATTATAGAATTTAGAATTGCCGAGACGATTTTCAAAAACGGGACAAATTGATTTCAACAAGTCCATACGAAAGAGATAACAGGTGAATTCAACAATAAAATGTAATCTACTTCCTTGAAAACAATTAAACTATCGATAACGTGACGTAATTGCTCTATTAACACAATCTCTATAGCCCGAAGAACCATAACCAATTTTATGTGATCCATGCTCCTTTTCACCCTTGAAGAGAATAAAAATAAAATAGACATGTATACAACACCGTCTCAAATCACTAGTGTATTCAAACACGAACTAAATAATAGCAAATGTTCATGGCAGCCATTGACATCTATGAATAAATAAACTGAAACTTTTACACAAATTGATATATGTATGCCGCTATCGGGAAAATAGAAGTATCGTGAAGTAGCGATACGATTGAAAGTTTTTTTCTCATACTCTGCCCCGCAAAAGGACGACAATTGAAACGATAGAGGATGACGACGTATTGTGTGTCTTTTTTTGTGGGAAATGTTGAGTTTCGGGACATATTCGGCTGAAAATATTTTCAGTTGCGTGACCAAAACAGGTTTTTCACACAAATTCAATTTGCATGACATGCTTATGTAGGGATAATAATATCAAGGTGATAAAGGACTCGGGCGTAAAATCGACACAAATACAAATAATTTAATTGAGTTTCAATTCTCGTTTATGTGCATCAATTATTTACGTAAGTTTAGTTGATTGTTGTAAGAGGTATCCTATTAATTGGCATTTATTTTAGTTAATTAGCGTAGATGATGAACTGCCTTCAATACATAGTATCAAGGTAGTCGTTTTTCAGGCGTTTGCGATACAGTGATTGACTGTAAATTGGCTAAAAGTTTTTTTCGAATTGCGGGGATCAAATGATGACGACTAAAATATCTTTACAGTTGATGATCGGTAGTAGGATGTAAAAATACAATTATTATGCAGCTCAAAAAACATGAATGCAGATGTCACATCCTATATATTAAGGAAATAGTATATTTTTTACTGCTGCCTATAGATCTCTTCTATCAACGATCACTTTATTTAGTTTTTCAAAAAGAGCATCCTCAGCATTTGTTAATAGATTTTCATTCGCGATTGTCCTGATTATACTCAAAATTGCGAACTCACATCGCCCAACAACAAAAACTTCGTTTTATTTAAATAAAAATCATCCATGACTTATTAGCCCATGGTTTAGCAAAGAGATCGCTTCATGTTGTCTTTGTCTGACGACATCGTCCTCAAACTTTAAAATTTTAAGGACGAATTTCTTTCAACATGGACTGAGTACTCCAAAGTAGCAGTAGTTCAGACAGTTAATGGATACCCAATATTCGGCTCTCCAAGATCGAATAGATTGGCTATGATTCATGCCGAAAAAAGACAGGATCACTGAAGTCGACGCTCGAATATACTCAACACACACATATATATGAGGTACGTTCAAAAAAGATGACATTATATTTTTCCAAAAAAAATTATTTTGTCATCAATCTCAATCTATTTCGTCCACTTCAGAGTAATCCCTCCTCAGATATCATGCACTTTTGCCAGCGCTTTTTTAAATCCTCGAAGCACTTTTGATATGCGCTTTTTGGTATGGTCTTGAACTCTTCCAGCGATGCGGTCTTTACTCCTAAATCGTGGCAAAACGTCATCCTTCCATGATTCTTTCTAGGTTTGGGAACAGGAAACAATCGCAAGAGCCAAGGCTGATGAATATGGTGGCTGAGGCATGATTACGGTGTTGTTTTTGGCCAGAAAATAACGGACAACCAAAGAGTTGTGAGCTGGCGCGTCCTGGCCGTTTTTTCGTATTGCTTCACGCAAATGGCATATAACTCGAACTTATTATTTTTATTTACTTGGCTCTACTGGGGACTTCCTTTGGGACGATTGGTTTCAACGTCCTATAACCACTCACTCCTATGTTTCGTCACGTTACTCCTTTTGAGAAATTCTGGATCGTCGTTCTTTTGGCCGAAATTTACCATTTTCGGAACAATATTCGCTGCCACACGTTTCATGCTCAAAACATACGACAAAATTGCATGGTATGAGCCAACCGATATCCCGACATCCTAAGCAACTTCTCTAATAGTTACTTGACGATTCTCCAAAACTATTTTCTTCGCTGCTTCAACGTTTTCATCGGTTGTTGACGTTCTAGAGCGTTCGGGCGTGAATCGTCATTAACATCTTTTCGATCTTCTGTGAAGAGCTTGTACCCGTTTTTTTGGCTCAAAGCCGACTTGCCAAATACCACAGTCAGCATTTAATTTTATTTTTGACAAAAAATTTAATAGATTCTTCGATTAATTTTTTTCGATAGCAAAAAATCTTCAAGCACACCAAAACACGTCTAACCTTTATATATATCTTTCAAAAACAAACTAAAAATGCAAAATGGCTGTTAATGTCAATATATGTGGGAGGCATGTGTACCAACATTACAAAAAAATATTGCAAATCGAATGTTCGTAGCCCGCCAAATTTTAAAAATCACCGGTTTCTGAACATCAAACGTATACCAAACAAAATAAATTCTTGTCACTGAATCAAAAACTCGGTTGATCGTTTCTGCGCGAGGCTCAATAAACCGTCTTTCACACACTCTGGTGCATGAAACATTCTCCGAATGCGCGAAATATTTCGCTGAATGCACGCCACCCGCGCCTATGATACTTGTGAGACCAAAAATAGAATTTGTCATTCGTGCGTTTCGCACCGCATTTACCTCATATGCGTGTTAAGCATGGCACTCGTTGAAAACAGCACTTCATGCACTCATAACGAACAAACTTAACTATTATTTGATAGAATATTTTTTTGCGATTTTTTCAATAAATATTGTCTTAAATCAAAAATAGAGAACACAATCAATTGATGGTGTATTTTTCAGTTAGAATGTTTGCATTTTAGATATGATTTGATCAAATTAACAAAGATTGGGTTTATTTGGCACATTAAATTCAATTTCAGCCAGTAAATAAATTTGGCTGCATTGCAAAATTTGCGCGCCACTTTTTGCTTGCACGGCCGCAAATCAGTTGTTCAAAATGTGAATTTTCAGCGTCGGCGGGCACACTTTGGCTACAAAAACTTGTTTCCTCTTCTTATATCATGCAATCCGGCTGTGCCTTTGGGTTGGAGCCGGTCTGCACGTCTTAGCACCATGTTTTCCATCCAAGACTTCGACCACGTTCAAGGTCAAGAAAAACAAACAGTTCGAAGAGGTCTAAAGTGAAGGTGACGGCGTTTGACGATTGTGTTAGTGTGCACGATCGGTGAGGAGGTTCGCCTCGAAGGAAGAAGCAGTCCAGTGAGAGTGACTTTTTCGCGATTATACCGGCTGTAGCCGATATCATGTGGAGTAGTAGCTTCAAGTAGAGGACGGAGAGTATCTGCAGATACTCATTTATATATGTTAGGATCCTCCAAGCAGCACGATCTTGAATTTGTGTTGCATGGTTCTATAGAGGGACGGACGGCCTCCTTCGTGGCTTGATGTGCTTCAGAGGGTTTCTTTTTGTAGCTTTTTCACTAGATATGTATCTGAGTATATATTCGAGGATGTATTAGTGCTTTATAGAATCGCTAGGATGCCACGAAGTGCCACCGAATATATGTATGTATGTTTATCGAGCTTCAAAGAGAGTTGGTTCTTTTCCAATGGTTGCCTGACTTTGTGTTCGAATATATTTGAAACACTTATTTGAGCCAAGTGTTTAGTTACGCCGTTTTTTCTTATAATTTTTTTATAATTCGTTCTAAACAAAAGATTAATAATAATATTTCCTCCTCGTGTGGTTATTGTTGGGGCGTAAAATGAAGTTCTTGAATAGTCGTTCATCTGACCGAAGGAGAAGATTTAGCCAAACACTTTATTCTGGACTATAAAAACCATCCGAGCGTATCACCCGAGGCATTCATAATGTGTGTGCGTAGGAAATTAATAAATTAAATTGGAAGATATTTCTAGCTGTTTTCCCCCGGTTTATTCTCTTATTCAAAATTTATTCATTGTGCAAGTACAAGTGCATATACATAGCTGGATCTAAAGTTTATGTTCGAAGCATAGTTGTTTATGCGCATAATTCTCAACAACATTTTGCTTAATAATGTTGATACAATGATTGCATGCTAGTTTTTGATCTGAAAATGCTATCCCGCAAATCAAGTACATAGCATTTAAAATGGGCATGAGTATGTTTGTGTATTGAGCAGAAAAAGTGGAAGAAATCAGTTAATAGTAAGTTGAGAAAAATGCAGAGCGACACCGTCAACAACAGTGTTTCATTAAATTATTTTCTAATACAATTCATTGTAAGCCATATCCTTCACTTCTTCTTTCCATAATGGAAGAAGAGCACGAAGAACTGATAGCATTGGTTAGCACAGAATTTTTTTGCAGGAATTTAGTATGTATTATAGCGTGTGACTAAGAACCTGATGATGAAATAATGCAAGTTTAATTATATCACCTCTAGTTTTTTATCTATATGTAATTATTATTTTCTTTAAAATTAGACCATTTTTAGCCAAATTTCTTCATTAACCAACACTATGAAATGCTCCTTCAAAAGATTTTCTTGAGTGTTCGACTTAAGGTTTTATCTCTTTGTAAACTCAATCAGTAAACGCTCTTCCATTATCCGTACATTTTGGTGAAATATTTGACCCTGGTCTCCATTAAAATCGTCCAGATTTTCTGAGAATCAATCCAAATCAGATTATGTGTAGATTATGAAGCTTGATATTCATGTTGCAGCCCAGATCTCTCAAATTGGACAGCACGCTTTTAATTAGCTCAGAATGTTTGTACGAATTATTGTTTCCGGAATAAATTTTAATCACTAAAAAAAATATTTCCAAGTTTTAGACACAACTTCATTCATTACAAGTTGTCTAAATTACGGTCCATCAATATTCAATATATTCAATATTCCTGCGCTAAATCCTGCAAATTTGCATAAAAGAAAAGCAAAACATTCACTGTTTTTGTCAAGGGCCTTCTTTACAAACTGTTTCATAATGTCAAGTTTGATACTTTCACCGGAAAAACATGGGAACAAATCCTTTCGTCGGGCCGATAACAAGCGACTTTAGTGTCTGGTATAAACAAAAAAACCAGATACCAAAATTTCGGAAGCTTCTTTTAGCCAATCTAGATATCTTACTAAGTCATAAGCCCGACCATAAGAGAACGTCGAAAGCTCATTATCAGATTCTTAACCCTTCGACTGCCTATCTGCCTGTCGTTTTCGTCCGAGCGAAAATTAAAAATTGTTGTAACTTTTGTACACCGCTAGGAAGAGCGCTGCTGTGCATCTGTAAAAAAACGCTACGCCCCTCTAGTACCTGACTATCAATTTTCGCTGTTCCAGTCCCGTTCTAGCCATCGTGACAATATCAAAATTAATCCGGACCCACGTAGGCAGTCGAAGGGTTAAGAATCTGATAATGACTAATTCGAAGTTCTCTTATGTTCGGGCCATCGACACTTGATGTTTATGAATGACTTTATTTTTCGTCATCAATAAATTGCAATATCTTCAACTTTCTACGAAACCCTCAACTAATTGACTTTTCGGCGTTGATCTCCACGGTAAGTAATTTTTTCCCGTTTATTCGTTTGTAAGTGTTAATTGTGGCTGTAAAAGTGCTACAAAAAATTCTGGCCGCGAAAAAAAATGTACGAAATTTTTTTTTGTTTAGTTTTTCGTTTTTTTTTTATTTTTTTAATAAATTTTTTCCCACACAAAAAGACAAAATAACTAATTATTGTCGCTTTAAATGCAAAAAACCGACGTGCGACGACCACCTGTCGTTTGTTTGCAGTGCTAACAATAAAAACCGTGTAAAACTAAACTAAGCACGTTCCATTTGTATTTTTCTATTCAAGAATAAAAACAGGTTCAGGTTCGGAAATATTGACTTTTTATTGATTTCATTACTAATTTTTGAATTATTACCGTTTTTACTACGAAATTTAGAACCAAATTATTGGCGATTTTGAGGTTGCAAATTTAAGGATTTTTTAACATTAATTGAACGCGGTATATTTTTTTCTTGAAAGCTATACTATTCCCCTTTAATTTTCTTTTTTTTCCATTTCGACATCTTTATTTGTCTTAAAGTTATCGATTTTTTTAGTGAACAAATGCATTCACTCCGTTTTCTTTCATATTTTTGATAAAAACTATATTAAAAAATCTAATTGCTGATAATTTTTGATAGTTCAAGTTAAAGGTTTGAAGAGCCTCCATGATTTTTTTCAGATTTTTGCAACAGCTTGAAAAAACGACAAGACGAAAACGGCCCATGTAGGCAAACTGAAGATGCTGAAAAACCGTAAGCAGACGAAGGGTTTATATATTGTGACCATTATATACATACATGAAACATTGTTTGATGTTCTAGACTCCTCTACAAAAAGGAAATTTGACTCTATTTTATCTCTTTATGACGCTTAGAACTAAAACCTATTAACTCTGATATTTTAAAAATTTATCTGAGATCCAGAATGACGAAGAAGGTGCATGGGCAGTCAAATGCGTGTTTTGCAAGATGCTTTCATTCAGATAAAACAGCTTGCCCCAAATGCGGAACTGAAAAAATCATACTAACGTCTGCACCAACGAAATCATCAAACCATGGTGTTGAAACTAAGCTTCAGCAGTAAAACTTAAAAAGGATCATTTTCCCCTAATTATTCAAAAATCACACCCGAATATATGCTAATATGCAATGCAACAGCTTCTGTTAAATGGAAACGTCGACTTTCTAGACCCCGGGTTATATTCTCTGACGTTCATTGCCAGCATTGATAATGCATTATTAAACAGGATCTAGCTGAAACGACAAACGAAATCAATTGATGTCATAACCGTTACCACCGACCATTTCAATTCATACTCAACACGGATCTGTGGGAAAATTGGAAACACACCGTTTCGGTGGCAAACGGCCCATTCGAGAAAAATAAAACATCAAACAGAATTACGAGCAAATACGATAAAATCTGGCAAACAGTTCAGATAAAAGCCAATTGAATTCGGCAATGATTCATTCGGAAAATCATTGGATTTTCTATTTGCTGAAATCGTGATCCCCCACAGCTTCACTGAATCAATAGACAGCGGGCAATCTGTCTTGGCGCTTCCGTTTGGCTGTGCTAAGTGAACGTTTTTCCAAGAGTGGTACAGCCTATTCGAAAACAGTATTCTTGAAAATTTCGGAATACCGATTAACAAATAGCACACCAATAAAACTTAACGAGCATTCGGACGCGCGTCGGCTAATAAAATCACGCTTTGAAGTCATTCCGCTGAACACTCCGCCATCGCACTAATCGCACTAATAGCGCAATTAAATCTATCTTACGGAATATTGCGTGATGCTGCAGATGGGCAATCATGATCTGGCGGTGAGCGCCGCTCCAAGAAGTGCAAGAAACCAATTATCATGCTTGCTCTCACGGACTAATTACTGCGCGTATTATGTCCATCGTATGGAACGCTACGTTACGCGAAAGGACTTGGCTGTCAGGTGCCCAACCAAATCGCTTTCGGAAGCAGCGGAATTACCGCAACAGTCTATTTGGGTTTCATTAACCGATACCATCACCTCTATTTCGATTCCATTATAATCAAGGCAATCAATTGCTAATGCCGAAGTGTCACGAAAGGGTCTGCTAACTGTTGTTCCGCGCAACTATGCTAGGAGTGTCCTCGCGATGATTGTTGTCAACATCATTAAACTTGATATATCGCTAAGCGGAAAACCATCGACGATGACTCCAGCGAATTGGCCCTCACCTCGAGCCGGTATGCAAGCACACCCCGCTACCACAAGGCCACGTCCTGGCCAGGCCTTAAATTCGACTTTTCCGCTGATCCTCGGAAAAGCCCATGTAATTGGATATTGAAAATGTGAAGTATCTAGGAATATTTGCGGAAAAGGACTATCCACGCTGCTGCGAGCGGAGCTGAAGACCTACTCCAAGTTAATTTCTTGAACACGCCACGGCCACTTGTTGAGGAAACATGAATTGTGGTGTTGAACACGAAAGAAATTTTTAATGGTAATAGCATTGCACAAGGACCTGGAAATCGTTATCGAATGCTGAAGAATGTTGAAAATCGGGAATAGCTGCTAACGAGATTGTCACACGACAAAATACATTTATTTTTTTGGAATTTATTAATGAAGCGTGTTTGCAGCTTGTGGCCAATTTTTACATATTCTGTATATTGGACGATTAACAGTTGTCTTAAACAAGCGATTGCGTAAGTTTTCATATCATTAACATGTTTTCCTCCTCGGGCAATAGATCAGGGCGGATCTGCAAAACTACTCCATTTGGTCGTTGAGGGGGGAGGGGGGTTTACCACTCGTACAACAATAATTGACTTATGCTCCCTCTCAAAGAAGTTGAGAACATTAAAAAAATCGAAATGTTTAAAACAAAATTTCAAAAAATCGTATTTTTCCTAATTTTTTCCACTCCTAACTTTAAAACGGTTCATTTTAGAGCAAAGTTGTGTGGAAATAAAAATTGTGCAATAAAATTTTCTACCAGATAGGATTGGTTAAAAATTTTAAAACAATAATACTCACTCAAACATCTTACAAAATTAAAATCGGATTATTAAGGCAGCCTCAGGAATTTTTGCTAAACTTGGTAATAAACTCTAAAACAGTGCTAGACGGTTGCGGATTCAGTCGGAGGAGCCATGCTTTCATCAACTGAATCCGCAGCCGTATATGAAATCCTGAGAGGAACCACGCTGAGGGCCAAAAAAAACTGATTGAGAAGTACCCAGCATGCATACGACCATAACAAAAAAAATTTCATCCATTTACTGAAAAAGTATTGAAAACATATTTCGGAGCTTTGGGCACATTAATTTTAATTTTTTGTATAATTTATCAGATTTTCACCAATAAATGCAGAAGCCAAATTTTGTTTTGATATTTTATTTTTACTACGAGTTTCATTAAAAATATATAAAAGTATCCGAGTACCCTCAACGCTATTAAAAGGTGTAGAAAGCTTATATTTGAATCATATGTGAAAGAATTACGGTAATATTTTGAAAATTATATAAAAGTAATCTATGAAAAAAGTTTAAAGATGTCATATTTCTAAAAAACTTAGATGTAAAACGCATAATGTACCCAAGTACAGAAACAACAATGGAACAATAAGGAAGTAGCACTTACGTTACTTCTACGTACCCCAACCAACAAACGACAGCGTGGAAAAGAATATGCTTTCTAAATTTTTGTGAGTTGCTTCAATAGGTTTGCGTGGAAAACGGCTCGAATTTTTAGTGAAAATGAGAAATACTTTATGAAAAAAATCCACCATTGACAAGTGAAGTAACATTTCCTTAACATCCATGATAAAGCCGCCACTGCAACAATCGATATTAAATCGTAACAATCTTCAACAACAAGCCACACAAAAGCATGTTCATATAGATTTTGAATGAAACGGGACCGCGGAAAGAGCTCTGCACAACTCATGGATTGTCAGTAGTTTGATTGCCCAGTGTTAGTTGAGTGTGTCTCTCTTCACCACACGTGAAACATGATCTGCCGTCGTCAGCTGTAGAATAGCTTCGAACGATGACCAGATGCGCCGAGAATGATTTCGTTACCGGCAGCGGTTTTGACAGGTGCATTGTCCACGACCATCGAGTTGATTGGAACGGACAGTTCGGTTAGATTATCGATTCGTTCAGTGGCGAAGAAATTGTGTCCAGGAAAAAACAGGAGGATGCAGACCATTTTTAAAAATTGAAGAAAATGCGACGAGAAAAACGAGCGATACCTAAATTTTCAAAGACTTAGTACGATTTTTGCACCATGCCGATAAGTTAAAATAATTCCGTTGAGACACACGACATGCTAATGGTGTTAATCCCAGTGTTGCAACGAAATGTTTGATCGAGACAAGTTGAAATGTTGGATGTTTTTCGAATCCGAAATATGGAGTTGCAGTAGAAATGTTTCCTGATGGAACGCAGAAAAGCCTCAAATACAGATATAATAGTGAATTTGCCAGCGAAAGATGCATTAAGAACGAGCTACTTCAATTATTAAATAACGACGATTTATTTAAATATTTATTTTGATGTATTTTGACGACAACGGTCAATTGTGGTGTGAAAATTGACAATTAAAAGCTTCATTGCACATCTTTCCCGTCCCATATGCAGGAGATAGCGGTAGAGTTGGCTGGTTAAATATTGGAGGACCTAGCCATGCTAGTTATGAATTTGCACACGCGGTAGGCCGTAGTAAGATGGGCCCAGATACTACTAAAAATGCCTGGTGCGCCTTGATGTCGTCAGTCCTTTAGCGATAATGGGTGGCCAACTGAGGTGACAATTTTTTTGCGCGGAGTTTTTTGGTTTAAGCGATGTCTTATTTCGGGGTATAGTTTGGGTCGATGGTACGGAATGGTTTTCAATAACGACTATTAAGTCGGTCTGCATTGTGTTAGTGAAAAGTAAGCGGTGTAGGCTACAATATTGATATTGATTGACTTTGACTTTCGTTCTAGGTCGTTCTAGGTATCAGATCATTTTAGAACCATTTTGAATAAACCGTCTAGAAAAAAGAGCGAAATCTAGGGAAACCCAACCTAGATCGTGAATCTACTGAATTGAGATGGACCCTCAGCAACCACCACCCTTGATCTTGTCTTCGAGCAGCCTATCAATTTCTTCTAGACCTTATCCCTGGACTAAACGCTCATGGAGTCTTTTTGGTTTCTAACGGATGATATCGAAGCGCTTCTTTTTTAAAGGATAAAATTGTTTGAATTAAACTGAAAGTCTTGGATCAACAATGTATAAGTTCTGCTTGAATTTCAAGTATTTCACAAAAAAAATCACATAAACTGCAGAATTTGACAATTGGCAAATGATGAGGTCAAATCGAATAGAATGAGACTTTAACGTACACATATACTGATTTTTCTTCACTGATGTTTCTAAAATGTTGATAAAAAAGTTCTACCTCAACAAAGCTTACGGAATTTTATTGGTCGAAATTTGAATAGTGTACGCTGAGTTATCTTTCTAAAAAAAACCAAACTATTTCGTAAATCACAACAAAATGCAAAATATTTGATAAACATTTTTCTTGAGTAGCCACAAACGGTTTCACTGAATTTTTGATGAATTTTTGATCGTCCTACTCTTTCCGCGCATCAAAAATTGGACGCGAGCCAATCGAATAGTCTACACTGTCTCATCATATTCTTCAATTCTTGTGACTATTCCGTTGAACTTAATTAGCACATGTTCTTTTGGGCTTTTACAAGACATGTCAGTGTTTAAGACGCGACACAAACTAATGGAATGCACAGACGTGTGTTATTGTTTGTCTGTCCGCCCTGTTCGAAATCCTTTACGGGGTGCGCTGCTCGCTCGTGTAAAAGATCGCGACTGTATAGTTTGCTGAAATTCGTGCAGTAAAATTATGTGGTTGGCCGAATGAAAATATATACGAAAATATTTTCATAGTGTTCATATGCCAACGTTGCGTATAAACAGGGCGGCATTGAATTACAAAATAATATATCGAGAGATGCAAATAAAGTTCTGGATTTATGATAGCGTTCACAAATGCGCCACCATTAAAATGAAATAAACTAAAGTCGTTAAAGTGCTGAAAATAGTTTTGCGAAATTTGCTAGTTAAGTTTTGCTGCAAGACTATTAACTGCGGCTCTTTTGTTATGATCCGAGCTGAATGTTCAGTGTGCGTTTTTATTTGAACGGTCAGTCACAAAAGTAATATGTCGTTTTTATTTTCTTTTTTGAACAGTTAAGAACACAAGCAAGAATCACAAGAATAAGAATTCTACTGGAGCATATGAGAAATATATCCGAGATATATGAAAAAGAATGAATAACAATCAACAAAATTTTTTATGGTCCCTAAAAGGGCGTACAGACGACCAACCTGGTTGTCAACTAAGTCGTCAACCTGGTTGAGGTTGAGCCTACAGACTGAACAACCGAATCGTCAACTTGAACGTCAACATTACTTTGTCGAAAATTTCATGGTAAGAGGACGTCTGCTCAGACTATGTACGGTAGATGATTTTCATATGCATTGTTGAAAATGAGTGATGAAATATTTTTCTCATATTTTATTATTGATGAACTATGTGAAGAAGGGATTTTCTTCACAAAAATTGATCGATTTGCACAGTTTCGCTATTGAAACTTAACGATGTGCACTCGACAAATTCTTGACTCGAAATGATGTTGACGTTGATGTCTGTCAACATGGCCATTGACGGCAAAACATGTTTGTCAACATTAAGCCCCTCCCACAAAAATCACAAACATTTGATTTTACTTCAACCTCAACTTCAACATGAACTTCAACCGTCAACATGCCTACAGACGTTCAACATTGATACCAACATGGCAAGTTGACGACTTAGTTGACAACCAGGTTGGTCGTCTGTACGCTCTTTTACTCTCTTGAAATCTGTTTGTTGCAGAGTCGAAGCTCCTTCCCAAGGTATATAAACCAAAATAGGTATGATTTATTGCCCTAGGATTCAGCGCCGAGTGACGTAATATCGCAAAGACACGCCCAGTAGTGCTGCCATCTTGTTTAGAAAATAAATTGGAAAATATTTGGGCAGCCCTGTTCACCTCATTATATATTTCACAATAGACATATTAGCAATGGTAAATGCTACATACCAGAGCTAGTGTTAAAATTACATGCTACTAAAATGAAGCGGAGAGAAATATCAAATCAATTGACCGTGTCAGCTGTTGTCATCTAGTTAGTTAGCAAGACAATATAATCAATTTTTAACAATAAAAGTAGGATTGTAACTGTTCGACTTTCAGCGCATCCATCGCCAAACCAATAACAGTTTCAACAAATTTTATTCGACTACTAATAAAGGATTTCAAAATTCTCTATAATAAACACCGCATCAAGAGCATAAATATATATAGCATAGTTTGGAAGTGATGTTGAAAAACGTAAAATGATCCAAAGTGTCGCCATACAATTTGAGTGAAGTCTCTGAAAATTATATTTGATTTATATATTATATGTATACAGTTATATACACTCATAAATTTCTAACTCTGCTAGATAGCACTATTCTCTTGGTAAAAAATGACAAAACAATGACATATTCGCAAGAACTACATTCCCAGTCGGAAAAAGAGAAATTGGCTTCATTCAAAGTGTGCATGAAATCCCACTTGGGTATATTTGGCCACGCCCTCCCCGCCGGATGACGTAACAACAGATCATACCAATGTAGTTTATATACCTTGCTCCTTCCTGGAATATAGCAGATATTCCATATCACCAAGCCAGGCAAATAGGCGGCATACTCATAAAAGATGCATGTTGTGCTGAAACCACTTGTACGTTCCCCATTACGCCAGCAAAGATAGACGAAAGAAAACGCATGGGCCTCAACCCTTGCTGTCGTGCACAGAATGGAAACCCAACATTAGTCGCCCAGTCCAGACACAACAAAACTATAAACGCAACAATAACTTAAGATGCTGAAACCTGAAACCGGTTGCTCAACATAATTGTCTTTGATCTTCAAAATCGTTTGGCTGTGTTGTCTGCGATATTTGATGGTTTTTCGCAGAGCGCCTCGCACACATGGTCGTTCTATTTGGACATGAAGAAGCCCAACCAACTTGTTGATGCTTCTTCGCGGTGCGCATGTTGTTCTCTTCAAGCGGAACTCGCGAGGGTGAAGATCAAGATTGAATATATCTTTTGGAAGGAAAATCCACCAGCGACACATACCTATACACAGAAGGATTCCAAACGATCAACAGGTATACACTTTCTTAGGGTTGTACTTCATATTTCAGATGGGCAACAAAAGAATGCAGATCAGACTAGTGGGTACTTGTTTTTTAACCTGACAGCCTTCTGCAGTGAAGATGGATCGTGATGTGGAACCAGTTGGCTTGGTATTTTTTTTCGGAACTAGCCGCGCAAATACGTATGTATGTACATCGCTCAAGTGGTTTTGTAGAGTCAAAGCTGAATTTATTTCTTGTTTTTAGAGGGTGATGAGATCATTCGACAGTTTTGAAGAATCCAACAAAAATTTGTGAGTTATTTAATAGCAATAGCATTTATTTTTAAAATAACCATAATTTCTTTACACAAAGTAAGATTAAGATAATAGGGGTTTATCAATTCTAATTATTTAATTTATCCTATAAACTTAGTTATGTTTATTAACAGTTTTGGCCGTCCGACGTGAAACAAATTATTGTAATATTTGAATGGAAAATTCCATGAATTTAATTTGCAATAAATTTTTACACGGGTAGAAAATGAAACACCCGAAAAACTGATATTCAAGATTTTACCCGCCAAAAGTTAATTCGACAAGACACTGATTATTACCCATGCGATATTCCCGAGCGATATGTTTGGAAAAATCATGCTGACTTACAAAGAATACGAAAAAATTGATTAAGATAAGAATTTGATGCATACACTGCCGTTCATAAGTATTTGCTTAACATATTTATTCGGAATAAAATATTATAATTCCATCAAGATTTTACATGTATGTAATTTACTTAAAAACTCCAAACAAAAAACATATGTCACATTTAGTCGTTTTTGGACTCACTTTTAATAAACGCTCCACAAAGTTTTGGCATTGACTTTGAAGATTTGAAAAGTTTTTTTCTATGTCGATTGTCTACCCTCTTTATAATTTTCAAAAATTATTTTATTGCATTTTTGGGAAGTATATATATTCAGAAATATCATATTAAAATTTTATAAACATCGGAGCAGTCTAACTGTATTTTTGGGCAACTTTCACTTAGTCACCCGAGTGCGATTATTAAAAAAAATTAGCCGCGTTTTTCTGGAAACAACGTTTTTCGACGCCGCGTTGATGAAATTTCGGGTTTTTTTTCGTAATTTTGATTCGAAATATTTTTTTTGGCCAAAAACGGTGAAAAAAAAGTATATTTTTTCGAAAAATGTCCGCCATTTTGTCAATTTTACAAAAAATCGCCCTATTCGCGCTGTAGCTATTAACAAACCGAACCTAAAACTATTTGATTTTTTTGTTTCAGACCAACCATCTCGAAAATTTCATCAACTACGCACACCCCTCTCGTTTTCTCGACATTTTTTCAACCAGCATTTTCATTGAAAAAAACTCACATAAACAAAAAAGAATTTTTTTTTGTGTTTCGGGAGTGTATTTATTGAGTATAGCCTCCTTTATCAATATTTATAATTTAAACCTATCTAAAAAGTTATTGAAGATAACCCGTTTTTACATTGCTAAAAGAAGGTAGACCATTTAACGTTTAATCAGAATATCTAAGAAATAACGTCACCGTGCACATTTTGAACAAAACCCCAATTACCGTAAAACACCGTGTTAAAAAAAAATTAAACCAAGTTCGGACTGTTTGTTTTGTGGTAGAAGTAAAAATAACGGAGCTGTGGCATCCTTATAACTTTTAAATTATTGCCCCTAAGCGAAAATACTGTGTGTTCAATTGCTGCATTGAATTTGCCACAAGTTTATTATACAGACGAGAGTTACCAATATATAGGGTATCTTCTTTTACTTTTTTTCCGGAGGGCAGCCAAATGGAGACGTACGAGCTCCAAAACTTGAACCTTAAGCTCACCACACTGCAGTGTTAAGGATACGTTGGAATTAGATCGTAATACGAAAAATTTGCGATATTTTAAGTGGTCAACACTACCTACTACACTGTTTTATAATCGTATTGATATAAATAAAAATACATAGTATAGATGAAAAGATAAATTGCAGCTGCAGAAGATAGAGAATGCTGTGTCTTAGGTAAGTACATGGAGGGCCTAACCGTGCACATTATGCAGATTTCACATGGCTAAAGAGCCTCGATTGAAATTTCATCGTTCAGAGTGAATTCACGAGATTTTTTTCTGTACAATGTTTTCAATATCAGAATAGGGATGGATCGAGTGGAGTCTAAGATTTTCGTTCAAATAATTGCCTTATGTTTCGAATGTTAGGTGAGTGTGCTTGTGTATAAGAACTCGACTAAAGTAGAATGTAATGTGTTCGTAAACGATTTTTTTATATTGTTGACTATGGTAACTGTGCGCATTCGGACATTTAAATGTAATAAACATTCAAAAATTGTATTTGTTAATTAGACTTAAAAAAACTAACCACTACCGCATTCTTTTCAAATTGAGCTAATCTTACTGTATTGATTACTTCACTAACTTTCGAGATGTTGAACGATTTCAGGGCAAAAATGACTTAAGCTTTGGTATTAATATGTGCGCGACAAAAACGCCATGATTTGTTGATTGTGCATCGATGGAAAAAAATTGGAGCAAGAATTGTCCAGGTATGAACTATTGTGACAATTCCAAAAAAACCCTTTGTCGATGCGCAATCAATTTTAGAATTTTTTTTGGAACTATATCATATCATTTTTGTTCAGCCTCAAATTCAATAGTTCTGTTTATTGACATAACCTTGAAAATGTAAACCAGTTCCGCAAAAAATATTATTTTACGACTAAAATGGACGAAAATATTGTTTGCATGTTTTCAGCGTTATGTACGTGTAAAGTCTATTTTTTTTCTAAAAAATGGTTGAACCTTGGATAATGTATCTGCTACAATGTCAAGCGCGTCACTGTTGTCAATTTCAAAATAACACGCACTTCAAAATAAAATCAAAACATGGCCCACCTTATACACAGCCTATCCGGACCGTTGAAACATCACAGTATATCAGCCATTCCTGATTGGGATCTTGTCAGGATCCGAACAGGATTTTCAGGATTTTTAGAAAAGATGAAAGTGTATCAGAATTTTCTGATGAGGACCCGAGCAGGATATTCAGACATTAGGCGCTGCCAATCGTATACTATCAGCCTACAGGAAAGCATTCAAAAAGTCAGGAAATGAAATCGTTAATATTTTCTCGCAGAGTCGACTGTGTCTGAGACAATAGTAAAAAACATTATTTTAACGCTGATCTACTATAAAGTAACATTTTTGTTTGTCATTCGATCTTTAATCTATCAATTGTCTCCATAATCGAACAGGTTCAAGCCGACGGTTCTGAGCCTGAGGTTCGATCCCCTGTTGGTTCCAGCCAGAGTAAAGATACTTTCTCAAATTTAAAAAAAATCACGACTAACGAGGCAATGATGAACCCTGCTTTTTTATGTGTGTCCGTAAGTGGATTCCTGGTTAGAAAAGATTTTTTAGTCCCTGATCGGACAGCATTCCTCTGCGTTACATGCCTGATCGGATTCTGACCGTGTTCAAACAAATCTTTCTAATCGGGCAGTGCTAAAAATGTCATTGCAGAATAATGTAAAGAATATTATCTATTTTTTCTAAACCACAACAATTTAAATTATTTTTTATAATCATAAACAAGAGAGCATACAAATCAATGACGTTTCGATCATTTTCACAGAGCAAAAACCCAACTAACAACAGTTTTCAATTTCCAGTCATTGAATTGAAAATTTCAATTGATTGTTGGGAACGCAAGAGCCTACGATTCAACACCATCATTAATGATAAGGTTCAACGTTCCAAGGAAATAATAGACATCCGCAAAAAGTCGTTACAACTACTTACCCTGAACCATCCTCTACCGCAAATCTCAGTCATTTTTGTCGTATCTTTCCTCAAAGCTATATATATTTATTTTCGATATCTTATTGATATCTGGA
This sequence comes from Oxycera nigricornis, assembly GCA_963942545.1. NCBI lineage: Eukaryota > Metazoa > Arthropoda > Insecta > Diptera > Stratiomyidae > Oxycera > Oxycera nigricornis. Next base: position 112,194,516 of record OZ012660.1, on the reverse strand, counting down.
TTTCGAATTTCTGCCAAACAATCATAAATTTTTACTCTTGATGACGACGTGCAAAATGATAAATACGAGAAGTGACCGAGCGAGTGAAAATTACAGTGGGGGACGAGGCGCTACGATGACTTTTATTTAGGGTAGGTGGTGGCATTTATAGTTGCTGCGATTGTGGCATTGCCAAATGACTGTAAAATAGATGCCTTTTGCATATTTTATTGGTTACCATTAAATGTGTGGTCTTGGAATCGTCCGTCGAGTGCGCACTTGACGCTTACCACGCTAAGACGATTTTATTAATTCATTTTCTAAGTGTTATGGATTATGCGGCTGTATTTATTATGTAGCACTAAATGAAAATTGTGGCTTTCAATTCTAAAGAGACGGATTGGAATGGATGTCTATTTTTCCATTGAAAATTATAATGAGGTTTTAAGTGGTATCATCAGGTAGACTGGAAATGTGAGATATGACAGGATAAAATTTACTGAAATTTATTTTGAAACTAGGGAAATATAGTTCCTTTTACCAGTGGTGCAATAAATACTTATTCTGTTGTTTCGAATTACATTTTAGTCTGGGACGATTGTTTAAAAATGGATAGAGTACAATCTGAATTAGTTCATCATCTGAAGCCATGCAGGAGAACAACCTTAAGAACATGAAAATGGAGTTTATGTAAAGATTTCAGATGTACAAGATCTCACAAAAGTTGCGGCAAGTCAAACGATTGGTTAGCCCAAATGATTTAGTTTATGCAGATGCAAAAAATAATTGTTTTTGAAATAAAACACAATAATTTCAAAAAAAAAAGATAGCGTAGGGTTTCAGAAAAGTAGCAACGAAAATCGATACATCGATTTTATTGCACATCTCATCACTGTACATTATTTTACTCCTTTCAAATTCCATTTTGAGTATTTCATTCCTTTTACTTAACATCTTTTACAGCCATAAAGCATCGAAGCAAATAATCAAGCTACATGGGTGCATATAGCATTCAAGCATGTTTTTACTGCTTCGTATTTTGAAATGTTTGCCAATAAAATGCATACCTTTATCCATCCACCTGTTCTACTTTAATGCCGACATAAAGTTTAGCTTCATTTGAAAAGGAGAAACAACACAAAAATCAACTGCAGTTTATTTTTCAAAATTGAAACAGAGATGGTTCAGAGTGATTATGAAAACCAAAAAAATGTTTTTTTTAATTATCTTTTGTCGAGAAAACGTGTTCTTTTGTTCTCACACCTTTTTTTAAACATCCTGAAAGATGCTTGTATCTTCTTCGGCTAGAGCCTACCGTATATATTGATTTTACAGATTCATTCTGTGGAAATCCATTCAGCATCCGTTAAAACTCAATTTCTAAAGGATTTCAATTATTCATTGACTATAACACCCGCTCGTTCACTGAATGCGCTAGTTCTAAGATGGAAACGCGCGAGGAATCCTTCCACAACGGTGGCTACCGTCCCCTTCGCTCGGGGCCAGGAACTTCATAGAAAAAGAAATCCACACAGCCAGCTCCTGCGTCTTTGCCTACGAATATTATATCCTAAGGGTGTGTGTGCACGGTCCTCATAGGCAGCAGCGCCATCGCCCGGACGCCCAGGTATATTCCCATGATTTTATAAGGTTAGAACGTAATTCAACTTTAGCCTATTAAAGCCAACATCTCTTTTACGATTTTCGAATAGAGGGTAATGGTGGCACGGCTCCTAGCTACATTATATTTTTTGATCCTATGAATTTTACAGCCCGGATATTTTGCTGAATGCTGGGCTCGCATTGCCAACTTCAACGTCCGTTTCGGGCCACCGCTGGCTTCTGCTTCACATTTGTGTCCTTTATATTTCGCGCGTTATGAAATCGGGAGCGAATGATTCATGAAAAATCATAAATACGACCAGTTCACCCCTGGAGATTCTAAGTTCGCGGTTGCCTTGCATAGGTGTATTGCACAAAGGACGGCGAAAATTGGCCCGCTTAGAAAAATATGTTGCTTAAATGAGAGGTGGTGAGGCAGATCATATAACTAATGGGGAGAGAAACGCAAAGTTCCCAAAATCGATACTATAATTTCCGAAATGTGCGTATGGTAGAAATGCCGTTTTTAAGCGGAACCCTTTTCACACACAGACACATGGTGGATTAGCTTCCCGAATCCAGCATTCAAGGTAAACCATTTTTCGCTCTACGGTTATCAATGAGAAATATTTATATGTAGACTTTAAATGTGCGATGACGAGCGAATACAGAATATCAAAGTCAAAATATACAGGAAAATTGTACAGAAGCATGTTAAATTGATGGCAGTTCTAGGAAAGGATTTTTAAATTTGTAAAATGTGGAGCAAGCGAATGGTTCCTAAAATTTTAACACTTAAAAATTATATTTAAGGAAACAATTAGGGTGGAGACTGAAATGACGAACACTGGCAAAAATTGTGCGGTTAAAAATCTAAGGATATACCAGGCTTTAGTATAATGCAGTTTAGTAACCCATACTAAGCTTTTCAGACTAAAAGAATAGACGTATGTACATACATTTTATAGAAGGCTTAAATTAAAGAAGGAATGGTTTAGAGAAATGAGCATTAAGAAAATAATCGAAAACTATGTTTTTTCGGAGTGCATCAATGAATGAGTGTTGTGATTCACTTTTCACTTCACAGTCTATTGATTTCTGAAAAATTCGATATGAATTAAAATCAAAAATAAGAATCAATGAAATTAAAATAAATGGAGCAATACTGAACGAATGAGTTTCTCTGTGGATTCTTTCTTTCACATTTCAATTTTCTAAAGTAAGAGAAGACTCCCTCCAGATTGGAGGGCGATGCCACGAATGTTATGCGGTCTCGTTCGCGGTAGATGAATCTTTGCAGCACCTAGCTTCAAAATCAAAAAGTTATGGTTCTTGGACTATTTTCCACTTTATTTTAATAAAACTTTGGAAAACGTAAGAACGATAATTTCCTTCGAAGTGGATATTTTATTTGAATTTTAGCCACAAACATATGTTCGTTCGTTCGTATCATTACTTCCTAACGATACAATACTGAGGAAAGTAGCAAGTAGCTGCTGAAACATATGTTTGTGTCTAAAATTAAAATAAAATATCCACTTCGAAGGAAATTATCGTTCTTGTGTTTTTAAAAGTTTTATTAGCTTCAGAATTCTTTTACATTCACCAGCAATTAGAATTGAAAACACATCAAACTTTCCGTTTGTGAATGTGTTAATTTACTTCAACAACCGTCACATATATGATTTTCATTCATACTTTAATTAAGAACGTGCACTTGATTATATTCCGAAATAAATTAATTAAAAGTGACAAACTGACCACAACAAATGATAAAGGCGAAAATTTAGTGCACAATTTTTTGAAAATTAAATAATTTCAAAAGCACTATCGCCCCGAACTTCCGTCTTATTTTGGTTTTTCTTTCGCCACTAATTTAATTAACAGGAAATTCATATAACAACATTGACATACCTTCTCAATGAATGTTCTCGAAATTATTCAAAATTTTTTTTTCATATTCAACAATAATTTATGATGCAAATGCAAATGACGGAAAATCATAAAAGTTTATTTCGCTGTCAGGAGCTTAAATACGGTTTCCATTAGTTTAGATATTTAGAATACTATTAAATATCGAATGTGCATTGCTTTTCTGCATATTTTGTTTGATTGTTGCTCGTTGAAAGTGGCTAATTGCCAAAAATAAATGGAAAGGATGCATTCGGGAGGTCTCTCTGTACTATTGTTTGTAGTTTGGCTGAATAATAGATACAAGATGGAATTCTGTTCGATTTTCTATATTGTGTCACAACAAAATTGTGGAGGAATGACTGTACAGTTTATTTTAAAAATTGCACCTAAAGGTTCACGATTTATAGGAAGATCTACTGACTTCAGTTTTGGTTTGGCAGTTTCACTATGATGTTTATGGGGTTCTTTAGTAGGGTACTTGGTCTCATCTTAAAAAAACAGCCTTTCACATTATGACAGAGTAGCTCATTTCTGTTTACTCCAAAAATGCAAAATATTTCATTAAACTTTGATAATTGATATCCGTTTATCTCGAAACTTCATTTAGTGAAGTTTTCCTTCTATGCCCACAGAACGTTCACTTTATTGATTAAAAAAAATCTATTGAAAAAACAATCTAATCACGCAATACCAAGGCACATAATTAAGCTTGCTAAGTATCAAACTCACATGGACATAAAGTGCAATTAGATTTTTAGATCGTCAAAAAATTCCACACAAAAATTAGCTTAGCTCCTATGAATGAGGATGGCTAGTTCGGTTAAAATCTTGTCAAACATTTGGCATATATGTATGTTTCTACTTCAGTTGTCGGTTTTATTTGTATGGACTCGGATTTCGACTCCATCCATACCAGAAATGTTGAGCTAGGCGAATAGCGTCTTTAAGACAATGATGGCTTTAAGGACTACGATGTCTTTGATAAATAGATAAACCAACGTGAATTGCGTGTTTTTCGTCACATGGCTAAATATACCTTTATCAAAGATGAGCGCTACCAGGAGAATTAAGTAGGGTTATATTCGTTTCGGGTCTTTCAATAGCAGTTGAGTTTATTGAAGTCGTGAGTATATATGTAGAAGGCAGATTGGATGATAGATAGATACAAATCACGAAAAAGTATCGAGTTTTGGGGAACAACTTACGGCGAAAAGAAGGGATTCAAACACCAACATTACTTATTATTACTTACTTTAAAAAACGTAAACCAAACGAGTAACGAACCATTAATGGCCTTATACTTTCAACTGATTTAGTATAAAACATGATCAACGGAATTAGAAGTCTTTTCCAAGTCAGTTTTTATTGTTACAGAAAAAGATTTAGCTGTGAGATCCAAGAGCTTCGTGATAGAAAAGCGAAGCAATGTGGAGCGTTTATAAATATTATATTAGGATACGCTACAGCCGAATTATCCTCGAACATGTTTTAAGACACTTAAGCCGTACAGTTTTTCGAGAATCATGAAAAGTGTATCCTGAAAAGAGATCGAGCATTTTTCCATTTTTAAAGTTCTTACCTCAAAGTTCTTTGCATAAAAAGTAGTCAATTTATAAAAAAAATGTCCCAATTACATAAAAAATACGCCATAGCCTAGTCTTAAATAATATGTTCAGCAAATATCAACTTTTTATCTGCATAAAAAAATTTTCCTCTGTAATCTAAGACGGCCAAAAAAAATATGTCACAAATGGAATGCAATTGATTAAAAATGTCCCTAAACTATCAAATAAAGTGTTGTCATTTTTTTCTTGACCCGAAAATTACAAGAAAGCCTACCAAGGACTCAAAACAAATTAACAATAATAAATTTTAAATTCATCAGCACCACTTTGCAGGGACAAAATGCAATTTGATATATTAAAAAATGATTACTTCTTTTGTGAACAATAATTATGATAAAATTTTGTGCCGAAAGCTTCTTTCGAAGAGGATTTTCTAAAATATTATAGGCAAAAGCTGACAGAAAGGATACAATGCAAATGATGATCATATTAAAGTAAGAATCTATGAATCTATTTTTGAAATGCTTAGATTAAAGAGAATGCTGAAAAATAAGAAATTTAGAAAGCGGACGTAGGATCACAACAATTTTATATTTGCTTCGGTTACTGAGCCTTTTAGCACCTTGCAAATATTACTTCTTCATGGCTCAGTGCAAAATATCTACATCTCATTTCGTTATATTTGTTGAGATTAAATTCGTTGAAAACTGCTGGGAATAACGAATTTTTGAAATTTTTATCGAAATTATAAAAAGTTTTGCTTTAATGTTTCCTGGAGGTGAGCCAACTATCTAATTATTTAATTTTGAGATATTTTAAAGTTAGATACATTCTAAATTCCATGACAGCACTCTGCTGTTTTGTTATTTTTTGAATTTTCAGCTCGTCTAAGGCTTCCGCAAAATCGTCTCAAAACGTTAAATAGTTGTCGCTCTTCGCCGAAGTTAATTTAAACAAAGCAACATAGACTTCAAAAGACTGTAAAACTAAATTTCTTTCGCACCTTTCATCTATTTAGAATGCCATAAAAATTCATGTTCGCACTCGTACTACTAAACAATTTAATGAATATGTTCATCAACATGAACTAGGAAATTGTGTTTATATTTTTTCTTACTATTTTTAACATTTTAATGACTACTAAAATCTCGTAATTCGTTTGAAATTTACAAAAAAAAAATCGTGTCTATTGTTGATCTGCTTCAAATTTTTCTAACGTGCAATTTCAGAAATTAAGGAACGCGGAAAAGTCAAGTGAATTTTTTTTGTGATGTTTTGGATTTTTGGAAATAATAACAAAATTTCCAAAATTTTATATTACTTAGAGTTGAATATTTCGAGCATAAAAGTATTTTTTTCTTAAATTGGGTTGGTGTCATGTTTTTTTTACGTCCACAATAGAAAATCGTTTAAAGCTGGAACCAGAATATAAAAAAATGGGACGAGGATGAAATTTCTTTAATAAAAAATGAAAGAACGATTAAAATACGCATGCAGCAAAAGCAAGAAAAATCAAAGAAACTTTTTAATATGATCATCGAGTAATGTGCTCTGCGTCATTCGTCGCATCTTCAAGACACATGTGCTACATCGTGTTTTTTTTTTAAATTTTAGGACCAGCATTGCTTCTCTTTATGCTGTAGACTTTTTTCCTTCTGAAGCTGGGGAGGGAGAATGTCCTACTACTTTGTATTTCATTTTGCTTCGCTCAAAACTCCACGTTTGACTCTCCCTATAACGCGTGTACTATATTTTGTCCTTCATCTCTTATATCTTATCTTGCTTATTAATACTTTTTCATTTAATAAAAAACTGTTTGCCAACAAAGATAAGCGTCGAGTCAAACTGCCTTAGCCGGAAAAGTTTAAACAAGAAAAAAAAATGTGCAAGGAGGGGGAGAGAACTCTTGAAATCATTCTTTCTATTAAATGTGATAAGAAAACATAGGGAAAATATGACATACTTATAAAGACGTGCACGCTCGTCTTGGCCGCCGCGACGGCAAGCAAGGACAAGGATAAGAACCAAATGAGTGGGAGGACGAGGCGTGCAGACAAGTAGCGAAAAAAAGCAGGCCAGCGGACATCAACCGATTGAAAAGCTAAGAGATGCTACTGTATACTTCCTTGTGACGGCCAACATTTTCATTCAGGCAACATCAACAGCAACATCATTCCCGGCCGCACCTGGTCTTGCCACTAGAGAAATTTAAGAAAAATAAAAGGAAGAAATGGTTTTTAAAGAAAACGGGTGATGACTTCATATTTTCCAGCGAAATGCTCAACGGTGTGTGATTAAATCCATTCTACATCTGCTACAATGCTGCTCGCTTATCGAGGGTGGTACGTAAGACAAAAAAAAATGTTCCGGAAGGATTATTCGACGAGGAAAAAAGCCAAGCAACTAAACAAAAAGAAAATCAGTGGATAGTAGGGAAAGGCACGTTGACAGGTGGTCAGGTTAATTCGGTGGAAATGAGAGAATTTCATTCTTGCAAATTTATTTTATTACTTCTTTCAATGTAAGAAGTTTTCGAGATAGGAAAAAACGCCTTCCGTTTTGTATTTTCTTGAATGTTTCCATTGTTGTTCGTGGGAAACGGTCAAAATTGTATTAGGAGAGAGCTACAATTTGTTCAGCTTATTTTGGGTGAAATTTCAAGAAGTCCTGGCAAAGCTGGATTTTTTTGGGCATAGTTATTTTGAATCAATAATTGACGCGACAATAGATGCGCGCCACTGGCATTCGAAAAATTGGGCTAATGCATTGAATGATTTTTAAATGTAAAAAAAATGTCAACGTAAAATATGTGAACTTCACATAAATCTTTTAACACCCACGAATTTATATGATGAATGCTTCTTAAAAATACATTTATGAGGTTCGTAGATTGTATTCATAATACAAGCATTGTGTTGACATGAATTAATCTCTTAATTTCAAGATTTACGGCAACTGACAAACAATAAGTGATTTTTCCAGAAGAAACTAGCAAAAGATGAGTGAATAAAAGTGAATATTTTCCTAGTTTATATACAGCTTTATTTTAATTTGAACTTTGAACAAGCAGCGCAGGAAGATTGCTTTGAGTCATGGATATTGCAGATAAATATGTTACGCCGTTCATGATGGACGCTAGTAGATCCAAAAGCACAACATAACCATCATCATCCCAAACTACATTTTCTTCGCGATCATATCGAATAAAATAATATATTGCGTGCTTAAACAAAATCAAAAAAAACTGCTGTGATTTAGATCCAACGAAATAATTAAAACGTCAAGGAAGCGTGAATCTCGTGGCGCTGCATCATAAAAGTACATACTATCTTTTCTGAATTTTCAATAACTACAGATGCACACACGATTCTAGTACAAAGATGCACAACAAATACATACAGCACACCACAAACAGAGACAAGCAATCATGTGGTGTTGTACCGCAAAAGATGTAATATAGCATCGTCAGACGGTAATCTATCATCGGGAAATTTATGATGACCAATTAAACCTTTCCGAACATATTTAAGATGTCTACGAACTGTGAAGATGATTCTTCTCATAATTATTTCCTCCCGGTATATAATCGGCGAGAGTATGGAATATCAACGACCAACAGTGCTGATACTGTTTGGAACTATGCCAATGTTCACGAATAATTTATGGGCGAGGAGGAAGAAATGATGGAGATATTGTCTTCAATAGAAAACTGTTCGTAAAGTGTTGGTGAGGTAAGTTACTTTACAATTTACTGAAACTTGACTAAGAATCTTAGCATGGACATGAGTTCCTCCAATTTTCGTACACAAGGGAATGTCTCAATGGTATGCCAAGGAGAACTCATCGAAAACTTCAAGTGATATGAAAATCCTACTTAAAAACTATCATGCAAAAATTGACCAAGAAGAAGACTCGCAGACCGAAAGGCATAGAAAAAGCAATTATACTACAGCAAAACGTTTATATATGTAACTCCCGGAATCGATGGCATACCAGCATGCAATTGGGCTCATTCGCCAAATTAACTTCTGAAATTGAAGAGGAAGCACCGAACAGTTAATGCGAAAGCATAACCAAGTCCGTATCGAAACAAATAACATCCCTACGAAATCATTATTTTTCGGAGCTCAATTTAGAGTAAAAAAAATCCTGCCTAAAGCTTGAATCTAAAATTGTAGGATTTTTGCAGAATAAGGTAATTTTTTTCGTTTCAAAATTAAAGCATCATTTCGAAAATAAATAAATGGTATTGTTGGTACTTTTGCATATCCTTCGAAAAAGGTAGCACCAATCATTTTCTATCAGGTTCATGTCTGGTCTACGCACACCAACCTCTTCAAATATTCAATGGACTCCTTCTCAAATCATTGATACGTAACCCTTCTCAGCCGTCTAAAGCCGTCTGGACTGTCAAAATTACGTTTTTTTTTCATCAGAAAATATCACTTGAATGATGGATTGGAATAAAATATAAATAATAATAATAAATATAAAATAAATATGTAAAACTTTTGCACATAATTTAAATTTATTTACATTGTTTCAATTTTTTGTCGATATTAGCCCGACTAGCTTGTATGGCGCCTTGATCGGTGCGCATCGAGAAATCAGTTCCAGGAGAAAAATTTTTAAAATAGGACGTTGGTCGATGGATGATGGTCGTTAAAAACTATGCAGAGCTTCAACTTGGAATACACTTTCCGGCTAGTAAGGATATGGATATAGTACCTGAAATTCAAGATGCAAAAAAAGACTGCAGGAACACAGGCTTTTATTTCGTAGAAAAAGTGATCCACGTCAACTTTGTTGCAAGTGGTTGTTCCAGACGACCTTAAAATTTTATTGGCACAATGTTTTACAACAGTCATAGTTTTTTTTGAAAGAGGTATTGAAGACGGTTCTGTAACGATGCGGGCTGCGTTCTGACCGCGATCCAAAATAGGATATTTAAATGAAAATCTGCGCGCAAACTACAACCAAAAATTCATTAAAAAATATATTTAGTGCTATTGTAGTATCCCAAAGCAAGGCGAATTTTCCGTTGCATTTTCTTCTTTTTTTTGCGTTTGTTTAAATGCTCTCTTTTGTCAAACGACAGTCTTCAGTGAAAATACTACCATGAGCACTACACGACGACCTGATGGCTTTGTGATAGGTACCGCTACGTATTCGTAAGCGGGTAGCGAAAGACGAACCACAAGGGGTGGAATCAATTTTGGTCGGCAATTCGTAGGGGCGTTCAATTTTTACTATTTCAATTTAGACAAAAAAAATGTACAAGATGACGTTACAGATGGAGGCCATCTCGAAGGACTTTTCCGATGCCAGATATTTGATGATCGGTTCACTGTAATAAAATCATGGTCACAATATAGAACATTTGCAGTTGAACAATCGACGTAACTAAACCTGAATGGCATCCGATCAACAGTACGAGACGGTTTTGAAGCGAAATGTAAATGGTCCTAAGCGCCATGCTTTTTTGAATAATATGCCTGACTAAACAATCCAACGAAAGGAAGAAGTAAAATCAATATAATAAACTGATTAATTTAGAATTAAATCTAATTTATAATTAATTAATAATATTTACGTTGCATTGACACGCAAATTTATTTAAAAACATATATGGAGAGTGTTCCTCATCAGTTGGGATGAAAAAGAAAGCTTTAAATCAAACGAGATAGTTATTTTTGTCTCTTATTATTGATTCAATAATTCTTTTTTTCCGTAATATGATGTAACATTATAATTAAAGATTGTATGATTTTAAAGTTTTTATTATTATTAGTTATGCTGATTTTTTTCTTATTATGATTAAGCATTACTATTACCAATTTTATTTTTCCTGTCTTACATCAGTTGGAATTTTCTCCTCATTAGTATTTCTTTTTTTAATTTTCTTTATTATTAGTTGTTAAAACCTACATAATAAAAACCCGTTTCTGAGAGTTTCTCTGAGGGACTCCCTGCCTCTTAGACTTTCAGTTGGTAAGGCCCTTTCTCGACTGAGGTAAGTATCGGTGGGCTTAGTGCGCATAATATGCGGTAAAGCACGACCTAAGCCTTGTTAGGGTGGGCCCAAAAAGCAGTATCTAAACCCGACGGCCACCACTGAAGTCCGTCGTCTGGGAAGGAGGTACAGAGGAGAGTTTGTTTGCTCACGTGTCAATTTTTTTTGTTGCAGCAACAAAAAATTTGAAACTTCAAGAAGTAATCCGTAGTCTTTATTTGGTTTAATTTTGACGTTTTCTGGGAAAGTTTTGTTTGTGGTTTTCACTCCTATGTGCGATAAAGCTGGCAGCAGAGCAACGAAGGAGGTGTAGCCTCTCTAGCCGATTTGATTTTGGAATTTTTTAGAAGGGAATTCAGATGACTAAATCTCGGGTAAAGAGAATCGGAGCAACAGCTAGAGAAACAACCCACGACAATACGCCTTGAACTGAGCTGGTCTGCTAGCAGTCATCGCACCTCTAGCTATGAAGTAGCCGAATCTGTATTTGTCTGCACGATTGAAAAGGGTTCGGATTTTTATCTCCCTTTTCCCTGCTTCCTGGAAACTTTCATATACAATTCCTATCCACAAGTCTGGACTCCTTTCCTTTGCACGCAACTACCGTCCCATAGCCATGTTGTCTTGTTTTTCGAAATTGCTCGAGCGGTTCGTTTACAATTCAATAATTACTTCCATTAGACCTGTTATTGCTAATGCACAACATGGTTTTGTTGCTGGTCGTTCCTCACTTACTAACCTCTTAGAATTCTCCGACTTTGCGGCCAAGTCTCTGGCCAATAGAGAGCAAATTGATTGCATTTACACGGATTTGTCTAAGGCTTTTGACTCCGTTGACCACAATATTTTAGTGCGTAAGCTGAAGAGCTATGGCTTTCAAGGGTCTTTACTCAGATGGTTCTCTTCCTATCTGGTTAACCGTGAATGCATTGTCAAATCGTGGACGAAAAACACATTTTCTTTAAAATAAAACCAAGAAATAAGAGGAAACAATTCGATCTTTTGAATAATTTTGATGTATCACCGAAACTAGACTTAGGATAACATTTGTGATATTTATGGATGCATTTATTTGCAGCGCTGTACCTTAAAAATGAACATTTCCACACTTTTCATTCGCATATGTATAAAAATAAATACCGTGTGATGCTATAAATGCTTCTATTCTTCGATCTGATTGATTATGAATAGTATTAGCTACTGATAAAATAGAATAACATGTCGACAAAACACAATTCACTGATGAGGTGTCCTCTGCAGTCGCGAACCAACCAAATTCCTTCATAAGCCCAACAGTCAAAAGCATCCTCGCAACATCATAATTGTCTTCGATTGCGAAAACTCAATGCGAGAATGCATTGTGTGCCCCACATACGGGCGATTAATTAAATAACATTTGTTGAAATAACATTAGCATTACAAGCAACATGCACACATACTCACACTCGCCCGCATTGCAAATTTGTTCATGTGCAAGAACCCACATGCATACGTTTCCGAATAAAACAAATACGCGAATGTTTTTGAATTAGGCAAACAAATAATCGGTTTTAGTTGAAAAAAATGGAAACTAAACCGACAAACAGATTATTTACGAATGATTGGCAGATTTTCTATTATTCTTGGGGGGATTTAGTGAATGGTGCATTATTTACTTTTGGCTCGGATAATATTGGTGGCTTTGGAAAGCAATGGCGACGCGAGATTTGATGATTCAATGTTTGCATGTCATTTAGAGATTAAGTCAATTGTAAAATTGACATAATGATATTGAAATCATTTTATTCGAGCAATAGTTTCAGGAAAAGAGGCTGCAACTGTTTTTTTGACCAGGGAATGAATATGGTGCACCATAAAAATTACAAGTTTCTTTTAATAAAAGTTGGTTGGATAAATAATAATACCATTTATTTATGTTTAAAATTATTTTTAAAATTATTTCTCCAGATGCAAATATTGATGAAAAAACCTAAGGATTTAGATATTTTGCATATGTGAAGATATGCTTTGAATTGGTGTGCTTTCCTTTCCCCCTTGAAGTCTAGTCCATAATCTTGAATATATATTTCAATAAAAGAATAATTGCAAAAGGATGGGACGAACTTCTATTATTAGACCTTTTTGCAGAACGTTCAGCCTTTTTATGATCTGAATTTAAAGTAAAATTGAAAAAAGTACAAAAAGTATAACTGAAAGAATGAAAGTAAATTCCATTGATGCGATAAACGCCAATAGAAACTGAGGATCCATATCTGGAGCCTTGAGGTATGAAAACTTATATGGTTGCAGAAGGTTGTTTGAGTAGGATCACCAAATATTCTCAATAGGATGCAAATTAAAAACACGTATCTTACAGAACCATCAGGAAACCAAAACATTGCGCATAAAACGATATTGGATAAAAAACATATACAAAAGTTTAATGGAAAGCGTGGTTTCGTGTTAGTGACTTGCTAACCAAAAAGCACACTAGAAGGCGAAGTTGTCGACTAGACTAGGAGGTTCTAACCTATGCTAAATAACTAATATATATATAAAAGATTGTTTTGAAATTGAAAAAAGTCTATCGAGAAATTCTACAAAATTATATTTTCGCAACACACAGAACGTGAATTTTTCAAAAATAGAATATACAAGGGAAACTGAACACTTCCCATTAGACATATAAAAAAAATTCGGAAGAGCTCATTAATAAACCATCTTCAAAAAACTAGTGAAACCCGTCTTGCCAATGGATTTTAATCTTTTGAAAAATATAAGGTGAATTACAGCAAATTTTTTTAAAAAAATTTATTGAAGAAAAATTAACTTTGATGTAATTTTGTAAAAAAAAAGAATATTCTACAAAATTATCGAGAAAATTCTATAAACGGATAAGAAAATTGGTTTGGATTTTTTCGAACAAATTTTCCCGACACTTTTTTTTTAATTTAGAGAGATTTTCATTAACATCATAACCCTATTTGATGCGTTTCATGATCCCCCTCCCTTCATATACCTTTAGTTAGATACAGTGTAAACTTTTGGTTAGTTGGACACTTTTGATGTCTTCTCATTGTGAGATTTATTCCAACGGACGTTTGAATGATCCTTTAAGTTAGTAGCGGATTACAGTGGTGTGAAAACACGCAAGTTTCGAAGAGAAGCAGACAGGCACAGAAATTACAAAGGTTGCTGAAAATGTAGATATAAAACTACTTAGAAATGATATCGAGACTTTCTCTTAACAAGGAAAAAATCAACTGATGTATTTAAATCCCTTGTGTTATTTTGAAAATTTAATGTCAAATTTACAAAGTGTTAACATTCTTTCTATTGCTCGTATTGAAAAGATTAAAACGTAAAGATTTATTGAAAATTTCAATTTTCGGATCGATTACAAGAGCTTTCCATATTTTGGGAAGTTAAAAACAAGTTTTTCAAAAAGATATTTTGAAATAATTAATATTTTAAATGAAAATATGTATTTTTTAATGATAACCATCCACAAAATGAAGAAGTTCCGGTTTGTGCTGGTTCGGCGAAATAGCCGAAATTATTTTTTGCTATTTTTATTTTTGGCAATATTTATTTTTTTGCTATATTTAAGGAGGAAACGTCTGTAAATTTCTTATAAAATAAGATCAGATTTTTATCGACCTGATTTGCATATTGTTTGCGTAATAAAAGACGAAAGGACCCGCATTTTGTTTTATCTGGCAAGAAAAACTGTAGCAACATTTATTTTGTGTCCTGAATCCGAGGTTTCACAGATTTCAGTCAACACAAAATAAGGAAGAAATTCAAAGTCGAAAATTTCTAGGTAAATACGCTGAAACATTTAGTTTTCGCAAGCGCTGTTTTGTCGTACAAAAATTGAGAAAACCTGAGGTAAACCATAAAATATTATTCAATGTTTTATTTTACGTCAAGTTTTTAATTTTTTTTTTTGGACAAAGTAACGCTTAGGAAAACTTAATACCTAAGGATATTTTCCTAGCAGACAAGATTTTAAGCAAATACATCAAAAAACTTTTCAAATTACAGTGTACATGTTTTCGCTTAACTTAGCCTAGTTTATCCTTGAAAATTCACCCCTTTAAATAAGGTTTCAATCTGATAAAAAATAAATCCTGATCAGGACAAACAGTATCCAAGAATATGACGTTGGATTTATTGCATGAAATTTCAAGACTTTTTTTTACCGAAATATTTTTTAGAATGTTTTGAAAAATCATGTGAACCTTGAAATTTTTGACAACCATGATGACAAAATGGCGGCCATAACAGAGCCCTATTAAATACTGGTTGACATGATTTTCTCAACAACTTGGAAAGAAAGTTGTACTGGTTTGACTATAGAAAACCAGGTGTAATGAAGATGTTGATAAAAAATTAAGAAAAGAAACGTCATGCGCCTTATTAATATGATATCACTGAAATTGATGTTATGGAAATGTTAGTTACTAATAACTGTTTAATGTATTTGAAATTATTCCTACGATAGAACGATTCCGAAGACAACCTCGGCATTATTTAAAAATCCACCAATTAAGAACACAAGCCTAGCGATCCATCATCCAAGACAAGTGTTAAATAACAAGATAATGACGAAATCGAATTCTTTTATCGTTCGAAACAACAACTTTCGATACAGCCGCGCAAAATGTCCCATCAGCACGAACAACGAATATCAGTACGCCAAACATGAAAATGATAAATTACACACCGAAAAGTCGACAGTGTCTTCCGTAAGTGGAACGTACGTACGTACATACCAATTCAGCTGAAAAGGCGCACTCCTCGAAACCACCGAAAAAATTTGACATTGAAAATGTGGCCGGTGTCGATAACTTTTGCTTTCAGCCCCAACCCGCAACAGTATGCGGGTTTTACACATACTCAGCCTCGTGTCGTTTTTATGCTTTGGAGCCTCGTTAAGCTCCAAACTCGCATACATCCAATCCAATCGTTGTTGGTTAATTTGTTTTCCCCAGTATCATTCTCGTATTCGGAAGATTCTTACCAGTTGTCTTATGGTGTTCTTTTATTTGACTTGCATTTTCGACTACAACCACAGAAGACAGGTTTTTTGGATAGCGCTTGAGGCACGCAGCACCAATCTTTCGGGGAACCAGTTTAGTAGAATAGTCACGAAATTTACGTTGATTTAAAATTCAAATTGACTCTTGGCTGTCATGGAGGCACGGAAAAATTCTCAGTGCTTGCGGTGGGACGGCACAGGAGGCATAGGGGCTTAATTGTTTGATGTGTGCGGGTAGACGGTCATTTGGAAAAATGGACTCGTGAGTATATCGTGTAGAACGGAAAATTACAAAAGATTCTCCCGATAATATCTTCTTGAAATTGCCTTATGGTGTCTTGGACATAAAAATATTGACAAAACCATTTTGCCGTCAACCTCAAAACGAATTGCGTCCTAGCATTTCACGCTTGAATGGCACTTTTACAAAAGGAATCCAGGATGCGTTCATCTTGAACAATAGAATACACAATGGAAGTTAAATCTCATCATATGAGAATATTGAATAGAACCAAACACCTGTAGTTGCCATAAAGGTAACAATAGGATAGCTTTTCAAATTTAGCGTAAGCACACATGCACATATGTAGTATAAAAGGAGGATGGCGCAATCCGCCCGTGGACACATATATTTATCTTAAACATCAGGTGTTTCGCTTAAAAATCCTTGACGAAGAATGGATACCAACTGTCTTATGTATGCAACAAATGCCAGTGATGCCTCATAAGCGACATCGAATCCAGGTCACATATCCAAAATCTTAGGCCAACTATTTGATTCGAATCATTGGTTATGGATCGCAGGATGTCCCCAAATATTGCAATATGAATACGCGGAAGGAAGTCTTATTATGGCCACCGGATACATTTAATCGTGTTTGCTCTAAAAACGGTGAGAACAAGCATCTGTACAACGAAATAAAAAATTTACGAAGAAAGCCAACCAAAATGAGGGTTTCTTGTTGAAAATAAAATTGAAAACTTAATCTTCCAGACCTAAATCAATCAACCTTTATTGTAATTCTTTTCATAGCCATCGTCACCTTCAAAAAATAATATAAGTACAATTTATTAGTACAAGTTTTTAGCATGCATTTTTGACGACTCTAATTTTTAGATTTTCAGAAATCTAATGAAAAATATCCAAAATAAATTAGTCCAGCAACTCGACATCATCAATTTTCACGTAAACCATTTTTGAATGTTTTCCAAGCAATTTTTTTAAAAAAATCAACTATAAGTTTGAAACATTATTTTCATAACAATTTATTATTAAAATACAATTGCAACGTATATTTTACAAAATACTATCATCGCGAATTTAGTCATTCTGATTTGGTTGTAGTGGCAGCCCCATTTGTCAAAAGGCGTTTCACTTAGGCCAAAATAGGCCCATTGTGATAGTCATTCTAATCAAATAACATAAAATTTAATTTATCATAGAATTTTTTGTCAGAATTCTACTTGAAAATTTCGTCAAAAATTTTCGGCAAGTGTTTATACCTGAAATCATTATTACCGAACGTTTTTATGAATGCAACTTTATCCTTAAAAAGTTATGTTTCTTTCTTCTTGAAAATTTACAGCGAACACACCTAAATTTCCGAACATATTCTTCACTAAAATGTTTCTGGCGTGTTTAAAATGCCAATTTGTTTTATAACGGTTGACAAGGCCAAAGCTCGGTTCCGGCTTATGCGCCATTGATGATGATCGTGATGATTTCCCGACAGCATATTTGCAATTCAATTTTTTTCAAAGGAAATTCTGAATTTTTGTACGTTTTGAAACAATTTATTTATTTTTATTTATTTATTTTTTCCTTCCCCGAAAAGCAGTTTTGAAAATGAATTTCAATCTAGTATATAAAAATGTTTTAGTAGATATTTCACCCGAACCTTTTATAGGATTTTTTTCGCGAATTATTTGTAAGTTTTATGATTCTATAAAAAAATGAGTGGCATTTGCAGGAGATTTTCTTATTCAAAAAAGACAATTTTGCACAAAATTTTCTTACGCAAATCAGTAAATTTTTCATGAGATTTTGTTATGCAAATTAGTCAATTTTGAAGTTTCGCAAACGACAATGGGCGGTTTCAAAAGAAACATTATTTTGAATTCCACATTTTTGTCACTAAAAGCCTTTTAAAAGATTTTTTTTGAAAATTTTTTACTGAAAATTGCCGTTTAAAAATTTCCACTAAAAAATTTTTCAGTGAAAAAACAATTTGTTTCGAAAAAGTATTTCAAAAATTTTTCGCAAAAAATTTCAAAAAAGATTACCGAAATGTTCATCGAGTAGCCACGGCCCAAACAGCTATACCAATGAGAAATTATTTTGTAATGCTCGCATTGGTGAATGCACATGAACATTTTTTATTGAACATAAAAAAAACGAACCTATTTAAGAATGGAGTAAAGTCGAGTTCAAATGATGTTTATTTTCAATAAATTTTTGATAAAATGCCAAAATCTTTTCCAACAATATATCCTATAAATACAATTTAAAACAATATTTTGACCTAATTTTCAAATTCAACAATTTGAAGGATAATGAAATTTCTAGGAAGTAAAAATACAAGATTTAAGATCTTCCCGGCCAATTGCTTGTAATATCGAGAAAAGCAAGACTCGTCAAATAATTTCTAGCTGGCTTTCCATGTGTGTTATTTTAATTTGATACATAAAATATTTCATTCAGCCGTAATAATCCGTATAAATTTTTTATGGAGACTCTAAACCACAATTGCTATAAATAATGGCAAATCATTCAAGTCTAACGAAAGTCAATTATATTTTTAGGATGTAGCAGTCAGCACAGTTAAATTCATCATAAATTAATCGCTAATAATGTGTGATCGGAGTAAGTTGCAATATTTGCTAGCATTTCTACACATGGTAGAGCACGAATTGTAAAATAAATATAGTGGACCATGTGTTAATTTCTTTTTGGAATTTATGAAAAATAAAAATCAGTTAAGTGCCTATCGTGGCTGACTTGGCGGTATTCTATTCCTCGTGGTATCTTGTTGATTTTAGGTGTTCCTTTTTCAAATACAGATTTTTTTTAAGTGTGTCAATTGTCTGCCGATCAGTTGAGTCCATCACACTTTCCCCCAAAAAATTGTCCAATGAAGTCACATTACAGCTGCGCGATGTCTTTTTCGAGCTTCCAAAACGATTCCTAATAGGACTAGCGACCTTAATATGCAAAAGATCAACTGTTTCACGCCCAGTTAGTACGTTTTTCAATATTTTCCAGCGATATGCAAGTATTTAGCGAACCACTTCTTAGAGCGGAGGTTTGACACTAAATATCTCTCAATATGTCAAGCGTACAACTATTGCCCATGTCGAAATAACACGCACTTCAAAAGAAAAACGGCAAAAAGCACACCCAATACAAATACATTGGACTCTTTCATAAGTGAACAACTGATGAGACTCGAAAAAAGACCTGCTTATGAGAGATCTACGTTTACAGAAGTTGTACTGCATTCATCAATTTTTTTTGGGGGAAATATACGCCTACATCTTTCTTTTCAAAAATCGAATAGCAGTTACTAACAACAACAAAGCAATTTAACTGCTAGGACTTCGATTGACACGAAACTTGAAACATTTTTTTTTTACTTTCAAGGGAGTTCAGGTAACTAATTTGAGTGTTAAATATTTCCAAAATTACATCATTCACTTCTAATTTTTCATCATTTCCAAACTAATTATCTGCTTGAAATTCTCGCCAAATATGCATTTATCACAATTTCTATGTCATTTACGTTATCCTTTTTAATATTCTTTTAATTCACATCAATTATAGATAAAACCCGTTTTGATTTACTATGTATTAAAACACACATAGATACATGACGAACAAAAGAATCACGTGAATTTTTCTTAGGAGATATGCCAGATCTTTCTTTGGGATAGTGTTGACTTTCGTTATTAGAATAGATATGCTTAATTTGTCATACAAACATGACCTCACTTTTGACTATGCATTCAAATATGATTTTTGAAGATTGCTGGGAATTCAAAATCCTGGAAGTGTTTTCAGTAGAACTTTTTGGTTGTATCAATGCATTAAAAAATATTATAGTTTATAAACTGACAACAGCAATTAAAACTTAGAATTGAAATAAATGTCTTAATAACTTTTAGAGAGAAATACAGTAGGTAAAAATCAAAATTTATCAAGATTTATCTAAAAGAAAGATGTACGTTTTGAGTTCCGAAAACTTGAATTGAAAATCAACATTTGAAATATTTTTGACAACTTAAAGAAGTCGATAGAAATATATAAAGCTTCTTACACTATTCAATTTATATTGACACGAACAACACTACAGAGTAGCATAATGAAGTTGAAAGCAATAATTATACCCAGAAAATATTCTAACGTCGTCGCTCTCCGAAGTGTTAGGTGTTACAATTAGCAACTATAAACTATTTAATATTTCTGCCATGAAAAAAATTAATTACAATGAAAAATACCCCCAAAAACTGGGCAGCCTCTAATTAATATGTTTATAATTTTTCTCGCCTCTCCTAGCTTTTCAAACGTTTATCGTTGATTTCCATTTCATTTTTAAATTGAGGGAGCAGGTATTACCTCACGACAGCGTTTTCACGCTAATCTCAATGGCACGGAAATCGCCGATATTTCTAAAATGCCGATTGTGGCAAGAGGAATAAAAATGAAACTATCTGCCGAGTGTGGCAAAAATGACTTTAAAATTGGTGGTCTTTCTGTGTCAATCGTCCCTTTTTTTAAACAAAATTTTTACAAGCTAATTATGTATAAAATCTGTTGCTGAATCTATTATTTAAAAAAAGTAACACGTCCCTGAGTATATGCTTACGCATAAAGTTCACATGACCCAGCATTACGCGACGTGGGTGACTCTGAAAACCATAAATTAATTGTCTGGTGACTCGATTATTTATGTTGCGACACAAACAAATAGTTCACAAATCGCCACTATGTGTCACCTTAGAGTAGTAGAACGGTAGCAAGATAATATTTCCAAGTTTTGGAAAATCGAAAAAATTAACTGAACTCCATAATTTATTAAAAGTTTGAAATAATTAATGACGCAATACATTTAATTCAGCCAGAGACTTGAGGTAATAGTAGAGTTACCTCATTTACTTGACTAAAGGAACACTAAAAAGTAAAGTGGTAAGCAACACGCCCGTCTGTAACTATTACCGTGATGTTACTCTGCAAGTTGTTTACAACTGAATGAAAAAATTATTCGTCTTCGTCCCATTTCCGAAGACTACTTGTCGCCAAGTTGCTTCGAATCTGGTACTCAGTACATTGGAAGCAAACGCTCTAACCACTAAGCACACTTTTGTTCACAGTTTTTAGAAGTTCGCTTGATTTTTACTTTCTTGCTGTTTTTTTTTGATTATTTGACCATTTCTTTCTTTCCTTATTGAATTTTGGTAAGTAAACAGAACAGTATTACTTCCACGACACAATAATTATTTTTGAGTGGAAAGATCGCTTCGCACGACCCGCAGTCACATTTGCATTCGCATCGTTATTGGTCGCTGGATAGCTGCGGGTAATCATTTGCAGCTAGCGTCTCACTTGAGTTTCTCGCACGCTACCTTCGAGCCTCAGCTTACTTGTATTTTGAAGGCAATTCTCGCATAATATGAATGAGACAGCGCTGTTTTTAATTGACTCCTACTGTACAAACCACAAAAAAAAATACAAGTTACCGAACTAAAATCGATAATTTAAATAATAATCGATTTCACTGTACGTGCAAACATATTGAAACCAGCTCTATTTCTGAAATTCAACCGAAAACTCTAAGTATCAAGCAACATAGCTCCGCGGAAGTAATGATCTCGTCGACGTAGTGTGAATTTCGCATCCACATTATAAAAATAAATATAAAGAGTTTCAGCAGGCACTGGGTTCTTCGTAGGCGACCAATAACGATGCTAGTACAGATTAGTGTGCGGCTGGCAGTGCGGTTCGTCTGAAGCGATCTTTGCTCTTTCAGCTGTTTTTATTAGTCCAGTCAAATTAATTAATTTTTTGCCAAATTTCTACACTCAAGTTTTGTGAACCTAGTAGAAGGGCGAACGATAAGTCTAAAACTAAAAAGTTAATTGTGTACAAGATCAGCGGTACTCGCCATTTTGGATTAAAGTTTTTTTGTTATCATCTCGGAAACCGTTAATCTTACGAGAGAAAAATTGTGTACTTGTATAAAAATAACTGTGCTTGTATAAAAAATTATGTGTACTTTGTATAAAACTAAATTTTCTGCCTTTTATGACAGAATAGTTTTCTCTGTGAAATCACTAATTTTTTAACGACCTGTTTTTAAGTTTTTTAAACTAGTTTTCATATTACATATGAAAAGTATTAGCTTCATGGGGGGATCTGCGGAGAAAGTTATAGAGCGTAGAATTATTTATACACTTATATGAATTCATACCATTAACAATTTTCGCGCGACAACCAAACATTTTGAAATTCATTTCTGGAAAACATTATAATGAGTCATCGCAACAGACTATTGACAGACATCTGCCGCTTCAGACGAGCCGCACTGCCAGCCGCAATCCAAGCTGTACTAGCATCGTTATTGATCGTTGCTGGACATACCGGTGACTGCAAAAAACCGAGTGTTTGTTTTATGGACATCAATTTTTCATTAATTTGACTAGACCATAAGTACCATCATTGGCTTGAGTCTTTGTTTGATTATTCGACCATCGTAAGTGAACTTCCATTGCAGAAATTGTCGCAAAAAAAATTCAATCCCTTCCACAGGGAGTCGCCAAAAAATCCCTATCTAAGGTCTAATAGAATGTGTAAAAAAAATAAAGTCCATCGAAAGTTTACGAAACTGTTAGCAAATCGACTACAATTTTTTGTTGACTGTGGATTCAAAATTTTGACTACGCGAGCGAAGTAGAAAATAAGCTTTGTCGGAAAATCTCAAGCCTTGACACGTTATGTCAAGGAGTTTATTGAATTTACCATAAAAATGTGTAGTGAATTTTTGATTGGTCGAACAGAGTAGCATTCAACCAATACTGAATTATTAGCAACATTGTTTTGATTGACTGCGACCGTTCACGTAACATGTACATTTGTAATAAAATACCAGAAAAATTAATTGGATCGTATCGGCAAACAATGACATCAGCATGGAAGTGTTTTATAGATATTGCATTTAGATAGGCACCAAATCGAGCACATCGTCAATCAGATACCAACCAATGAGTAAATAAAATTGCTAACGTGCAAACAGATAAGAGACGATGGCACGTCAGTTCAATATCTTTTGCCTTGAAGAAGTCTTCGTTGTAAATATATGACATGAATTATTTAAGGGCAACCGATAAATGATCACTCATGATTCCTGGACTTTTAATATTTATCGAAGATGTGCATTTTTGCCGAGCCATAAGTATTGAAGATTATCTTCAGAAGAAGGAAATGTTCTTCCAATCAAATTATTGCAAAAACCGGTAACCGCAAACGAAGAATACTGTCCGGGTCCTCTGCACCCTTCTGTCCGACGATAAATCCAACGAATAAGAGGAAGAACAATAGATTTCTATGGATATGTCGTGCAAGTCCACCATTTGTTCATCGTTCGTCGGAAATAAATGGGCAATTGCTTCGAATTACCAGCAGTTTATTTCTATTAAAGCTAATTGGCAAAATGACGCATACAATCAACCTCTCAAGAGGCTCCGGATTGGGGACTCAGTATTTTCGGTCACTGTAATGGACATACAATCAGGAGCTACTGGTGGATTCAATAAGTGTACATGAGACCATTACAAGCCACGTCCATCCATGTCCAATAATATTATCACGAGCGTTTGTGTTCCAGCACATACAACAGCTCCACACATACAACAGCTCCACACATGATGAACTTGGCGATTTATTAGCAGATGGACAGACAGACGGACGGACTGAAGGACGGACGGACGGAAAATCAATGCTAATGTCAAGTACCACACATGTACAATTTGACCGGAGGGTCCAACTTCTGGAAGAGGCGAACCGGTCGAGTCACAATCTAATTGGTGTCGGTCTAATGGGGCTTAGTGGCAAGTCTAGAGCAACCAGGCTAATTAGTACTTGGAGGTGTTTTATGAGCTCTCAAATTAAGGAGTCAAATGCCACCATATTTCCATCTAATCAATCGCGAGGCACACGCTTGTTGATTCCTCTTGTATCGACTAATAATTAAGTGGTAGGGAAAACAGCATTGGCTAATCCAATTGATTGATTCGAGAAAGGCGTACGACTGAAACCAAACGTGAAGGCAGTCCCATCCCCGAAAGGCATTGGCTTGTCTGCATTTTCCAGCCGACGAAAAACTTGCCAGAAGAAAATTATAGCTTTGTTGCTATAATCAAATGTAAACCTTATTTAATTAAATCTAATAGATTGGAGTGACCATTTCCAATGTCTTCGTTCAGCCTCGTTTCTGCTGGCTGCCTCATAATCCACAATGTTTCTAGGGCATCTAGCTTCCTTATACTCTTTGTCTCCTTAACGACTGTCACTATAATTTGTTTACAGGATTTATCCACTTGCCTAATTATAAGACCATCTTAACATCAGTATTCATGAAATGCGTGCTTCAATACATGCAAACGGAATATCATAATAAATGAATTCATTTTGGATGCAACCTTAAAAATGCATCTAATTTTTTTTAGTTGCGGAGTCTTTCTATCAAGTCCTCGGTGTATTCCGGCTCGCATCACTTTCTACCTATATTTACAGTGAAACAAGGGAGAACAGGACATGCGTCCCTTGTATCAACTGGCCTGTTATTCTCTTACTACTCAGACACAGTGTACTGATTCCATAGTAATTTCGAGGTATTTTTTTTAATTATGTCTCTTTGCAAGATTCTGTTCGCAAGTGAAGGAATAAATACATGTTTATATAATCTTCTGTCTGTATCTTGGGGTCTTTTTGATTACATGCATATCTAATTTGTCAATTCATATCAAATGAAGCCTATTTGACATTCTTGAACTTAACTGTTGATAATTAACTTTCGCAAAAAATGTTTTCCACATAGAATACTTTCTTTTCGTTTCTTTATTGTGCCTATTTTTTTAATTTTCGACTATAAGCACGATTATTATCCCGACTATTTCACCCGGATATTTTCTACAATATTTGCCCGAATATTTGTCCAAATATTTTCTAACATATTTCCCCGAATATATGGCGGAAGTTTCGCGAATATTTGCTAATATATGGCCCGAATATGTACAGAGAATATTTTTCTTTATATTTAAAATTATTTTCCGACATTTTCTCCGAAAAATCTTCTAGAATAGTGGCCGGAATATTTGCAAACATATAAACAAATGTTCCTTGGTATATTTGCCCGAAATTTAGAACATTTTTCTGAATTCAAACAGAATCTTCGCGCGAATATTTGCTCGAAAATTCGCAAAAATTGGCGATTCTTGGTCTTAATATTTTCCCGAATATTCGCGAATTTTTCTAAGATATTTGCATGATTATTTGATCCCCCGAATTTCGGGTTAAACATTAACCTCAACTTTTGGGCATATTCGCGTGAAAATTTGCCTGTATAATTGCAAATATTTGCCAGAATATTTCTTCCGAATATTTATATTTATAAAATATTTGCGTACTTTCCAGGATATTTATCCAAATAATACCCTAAATTTTCATCAAAATTTGCCCGACTTTTGGCTAAAAATTATCGATATTTTTACAAAAATATTGAACGAATATTTGCGAATATAGAGAATATTTAACTATAATATTCCCAAAAACTTGTACGCATATTTCATCAACTATTTTCATGGATATTCACCCGGATACTTTTTAAATAGGTGATCAAATAGTTGTTGTTGTCTTTATTATATTTGCCAGAATATTTACCTGCAGATTCAAGAATATTTGCTAATATTCAGAATATCTTTCTAAATTCGCGATAGATTGCGAGTCTTGACCCAAGCATTTACTAATATTCAACCGAATATTTGCCCGAACATTTCCAAGATATTGGTCCGAACATTTTGCGACATATTCGCCCAAATATTTGCACGAATATTCACTAGAACATTAGCCCGAATCATTGCGAATATTTGGCCGAAAATTTTCCTAAATATTTGCTAATATATACTCGAATATTTTCCCGACTAATTACGAATATTTCGTAGGACATATTTTATCGAATATTTCCCCAGAATATTTATCCAAATATTTCCGCAACTTTTTTCGAAAATTCGCAAGCATATTTTCTTAAATAAGCACGCATATTTACAAAAATATTGTTCCGTAAATTTGTGAGAGTATTTAACCAAATATTCGCGATTATTCGTCCGCGTATTTCACCAAAGATTTCCTGTAATTTTGTTTCGACTATTTGACACTTTCTTTGCCCAAATATGTGTTAATATTGACAGAACTATGCAGTAGATTATTTTCACGAATATTTGACCGAAAATTCGCGAACATTTTCTGAATGTTTGCCTGAAAATTTGCCGGCATATTCGCTCAAATATTTGCAACAATATTGGCCCAAATATATGACCAACAATTCTCGAATATATTCCAGAATAGTTCCCCGTACATATAATCGAGTATGCATAAAAATATTTGCCCGAATATTCGACCGAATAATGTCCGAAAATTTGAGCGAATATTTGCCGGAATATTTTTTTCACTTATATATGTAGTTGAAACAACCTTGGAAGAAAAACCAATCGTTTGATAAGGACTTGAATAAAAACTACACAGGAATCAAGCCTAGGCCATTCTATTTGTCCTATCCATCAGAAAAATATCTTGAAGCAAGCGGTGACGGCGAGTATGCATACGTATGGCACTCTTGTAGAGCTGACAGTTCGGCACTAAGTTCGATTTCCAAAAATTACTTACCGTCAAGCAGTTTCGAACCCGGTACTCGGTGCATGAAAAGCAAGCGCTCTAACCACTAAGCTATTCAGACAAATAAACAACAAACTGATCGCAGCTTTAGAGAATCTAACTGAGTGAGACAAATTCTACACATGTCAGCTCGAAAAAAACTCATTTTTAATAGAAACTAACTCGCAAAATGTTTTATAAGTGTATTCGGTTAAACGCTTAATACCAGGCTACGTTGAAACATTCATGTATAAGAAACAGCAGAATTCTTCATCACGTTCAAAAAATTCACTTATTGCTGAAAAGGCATTCAGAACTTTCCACACATAATAAAATGCTGCTTTCTCGGCAAGTCTTAACGCCGGTTTGAACTTATGGAATTCAGTTATAGGGTTGCAAGCAATATTGAAATTCTGAAAAAAGTTCAAAATTGAAGTACAAAGTTAATGCTGTCTGGTATATTCGAGGAGCTGATTTCCATAAAGAGACCACAATATAAAGACAGTGGAAGCAGCGCTCAGGAGACCCGCAACGAGGCACCAAAAGTTGAAGTGTTGAGTCTTTGGAAGAACTGTGACGACGTACGACGATCGAAAAGAACGAGGCTTGTAGATTTATTGGCTATTTAGTGTAGTGTGTAGTTGTCCTTTGTTTCTGGATACCGATTTATGCACCACGAAACAAATAACAAAAACAATAAAAGAGACGTTGCTAAATGATACACATAATGTAATG
The DNA here is from genome assembly GCA_963942545.1 of Oxycera nigricornis. Lineage (NCBI taxonomy): Eukaryota > Metazoa > Arthropoda > Insecta > Diptera > Stratiomyidae > Oxycera > Oxycera nigricornis. The sequence continues at coordinate 112,166,764 of OZ012660.1, read as the reverse complement.
TATAAAAAAACCTTACGAACTGCACGCTTTCGAATTGTGTGTCATATATCCTTATTTAGAACAAGAATGCGACTGCTAAATAATTCCCTCTTGCTTCGCTTTAATATTTAACGAGTTGAGCGCAACACACGCCTTAATATTATATCCTCTCCACGTCATTTCATGTAACAGAAAATTCATTAAAATCCCTTTTGGAGAATCAACGTCCCAATAACAAAGAAGCGTACAATGGATGATTCCCGGGCGAACTATGCGCCGTCGGAAGAAAAGTATCAGTTGGAAACCACTATACGGACGAAGGGACGGAAATGTGAAGCAAGTGAGGTAGTTTCTAAACGGATTTCCCATCGATAAGAGCTATTTTCACCGTACTCATGCGAAATGATGCATTACCTGTATGCAATTTCGTTTTTAACCACATTCAACACACTCCTATCGTCGCAGGAGCCGCAGATCCTCCACCACCACCACTACTACCTTTCATATAATATGCTGTACAGTAACTGGAAAGTGAATATGAAAAAAATACAACATGGCTGCTGCCACACTGATTGTTTAAGGATAACACCGAACGTGTCGTAACATTTCATAAATAAATTGGATTCCCTGCCGGTCTTGTACTTTTCAAGCTGAGCAACATGGTCTGACGAGTCTCGTAAGAGGATTTGCTGTCTTGCTGGAAAAATTGGCTGCTTGATTCCCGGAAGAGGAAACATGGTTTAATCCTACAGCTAAACGAAACGGCTAGTTATCAATTTGCCAGGATACTTTCTAATATTAGTCCTTAGCAGCAGTAATAATAAATGATTTCGGGAAACTCACTCTAAATGGCAATCCTTATGTGAGTAAATAAATGATATACAATATTTGATAGCTAATCAGTTAGAATTTTTAAGAAGCTTACTGCTTCATTGCAACCATCTATGTTTACATTTTTATTTGTTTTCTAGCGGTAAATTAAAATTATTTTAGTTTTTTCTAAAAAATTCAAAAATAATGTCGTTTTGCAGCCAGCGGTTTCCTTTTAAAGACTTTTAGAATTTTCATCCAAAACACAAGCACTTGTCAGGGGTTAATCAATTTGCTGTCTTCTTCTTCTAAAGTTTATCTCGACAGGAAGATACAACATGCGATACATCTTCACCTTGTATTAAAACACATCCTATATGAAATGACAAAAGAAATTCCTACATCCAAAAGTTGCACAGCACCAAAATGTCCATTAGGCACGCCTCAGGTCTATTCCATTTCTCACATTGCCACCCCTTTTCTCCAATCGCGTTCGCCACCACGCTCTTCATCTGTTTGGTCGGCTTTCGGTCCGAAACAAATGTTCGAAATTCTTAGCTCAAGGCAAGGATCATATTTCACTCAGTACTGACAGGAAGGAAAGCCTGACAGTACAAATGAGCTCTGGCGGCCTAGTCGATTCCAGCCGGACTGCGATACTCTCTCTTTCTCTCGGGGGGCTCTACCAAAATAAACCACTAAATCGTCCTGACCAACCCTCAGCCTCGCTCCAAATTCGGTCCTAATCTTCATTCAGCCTTCATTCATTGTATACAAACACGCATACACCCATCGAATCTCTCACTTAGCCACCACATTTCCAGCAGGAGTATCAATTTCAATTTTCCGTTTTCGGCTAGTGATGAGGAAGGAGTTATCTGCAGGACCTTTTTCAATTCGATGCCAACTATATCCACCGACAACCACTAGAAATGTCCACTCGAAAGGAAATAAAATGTCACGTCAGGACATTGGACGGAAACACGGCACTTGTTGCCATTTCTTTGAATCCAATACTTGGGCTGAGATGGAATACGGCCTGCACGGAATGCGTAAGTCCTTACGAAAATAGCCGCTGTGGTATGAATCAAATCAGAACTTTCGGGCGCATCGTTCATGTGAAGGACATGATTATTCCAACTTCAGCTGAACATAATTTTTTCTCGATACAAGTGTCAAACTACTATTTTGCAACTTTGCAACGAAGAAGGGTTTAACGGGGCAGATAGGATTATTTTAATAATAATATGAAGTATGTTTCCTGAAGAATACGTTTTTGGGCGCCATCTCAGATTTTTTGAATCCGCATCATTTGTCATTGTATAAACCTTGTAGGCATACAAAGGGATGAGGGCAGTAACTATAATTTTTTTTCAACGTTAAGAGTTGGAAATCTTCAAAAAGATGCCGATCAATTCCTGCCTCTCGGCATGCCAGATTAATATATTTAATGCTGCAAACTCAATTGTGATAGAGACATGTCAATTGTCCATTCGGACGTAACATGTCCGTGTGGCAATTCCCACATCGAAATATTCTTGCACATCGCATACCAGCAACAGATCCCGAATAACTTTCGGAATATATGTATGTACGTCCGCATCCAGGCGTCTGGCCAATCTAATCTAGAAATGTTATTTAACTGTTCCATATTACCAGCACACGTTGCCAGACTATATTTTCCAGGAATTTTCAATTGGCATTCTTTGACGGAAAAAAATTTAATGACAAATTGAAAGCATACCGGACAGCGACAACAATGGACGCTATAGTCGATGAGCAAGATGGGATACATTACCACCAGTCCATGCTCTTCCGCCAGCGAAATAATGGCCTGAAAAAGGAGTTGAGGAGGATAGGGTCGTCTGGCTGAAAGCGACCAACAACATACAGGTGTTATAGCCTACCTAGCTTCGGCCATGGCTGCCAAATGCTGCCCTGAAATAATAGAAGCAAAATAAAGACAACGTTCCGGCTACACCGTCGGACAATGGATGTGACAATGGCCAGTTGTCGATGATCTTTTCACCTCCATTCTCACCGCCTTCTGCCCATTTTTTCATGCAAGACATGTGCCATGTATCGGCAGAACAGCCATAACGTAAAAATTATGGGAGAGAAAAATTGTAAGGACATGAATCGAATTGGAAATGATCAGTTGTTGAGGACGACGTTCACATTGTCTTTAAGTGTGCTCAACGAAGACTTTCGCTTCTGTCTGCTTTCATTAGTCCAGAAAAAAGAAACCTCACCAAGGCTGCTGCTCCTCCACCGAATTGTTTACTTATCCTTTTCCAAGTAGCTTTCGTGGTATTGGACGCCTAACTTGACTTCGTATCGAAGCGGATATGTTCATGAGAAACTTTCCGATTCTAGACTCTATCTTTTGCGGAAAATGATGAACGAATTCGGGATATTGATACGCCACTCGATTGAGTCACATTCAACAGGGGGCATTTTTTGGGGTGAAAGGACATATCAAAAGAATCGTCAAGGGAAGTCAAACAATTCTCTGCCCGAAACAAGAACAAAATAACTTTGATAGGACAAAACAAACCTGTCAAATATATCAAGTTCACGAACTTTGGGCTAATGTTGGTTTCGCCTGTTTTCCGGGCGAATATAACCCAACAATCAATGACGTGCGGGGATCCTAAACCTAAACAAATAATTGTAAAACGTGTTCATGAAAATTTAATCGATTTGAACACAACTTGCACGACTACATATTCCTCATGTTGATTCATTCTAGTTTGCACACAAGGTTGTTCAAGAAGAAGCCACCAACTTCCAGGAAGTGCTTGTACGCTTTTAGCATCACAAACATTTCTTCTGTGGTTTACACTTGCATAACATACACTCGAATCGTATATGTATGTAGACATCTATCTACCCACCCCTGCATGATATTTTCACGCCATTTAAATTAGCATATGAACTGATTGCCATTTTCAGTTTCATTCGGAGCCGGAGCCATCAGTCACTCATCCTTGCCGAACATTTAAATGTTTGCTAGCGAAAAAAAACTAGCCAGATTTCCTGTTTACACAAAAAATATCCCCGTCCAGAGGATGGACGATAAAGACTTTCAAGTAAGCGCATGTTGGCCTATAGGTGTATAGTTTTGCCATCGTTTTGTGTAGAATAAACAAATGTGGTTGCGAAAACGCTTGCTGAGATGAGATCATCTACCGCGAGTGAATAGAATGTGACGGGTATCTGGGATTTACATAAATCGACACGTACACGTAAAATGCATTCTTAATTTGGACACCAAGGATTCGATAGATTCACATCAGATATTTCGAGAGATGATAGTTTTTGAATTACAGAAATGAACTCCAAAATCACACAGTTCTGTCCAGGACGAAAAGGAGCATCGCTTGAAAAGATGACTTTATCAAACCGTCCCCTATTTCTTGCCACAGAAGATTTACACTATGTATCTTTCAAGATGTCAATCGCTTCACTGTTGTCAATTTCGAAATAACACGCACTTCTTTAAAATCCAGCAAATGGTCTACCCTATCTGAAAAGTACACAATGGCAATGAAAGCAAGTTGGCAGAGCGTGGAAGAGGTGGGATCCCGTCGGCGAGTGCAAAGCATCTCCTTAATCTTGCAAACCCTTGAAATGGTTGACGACGGTCTCAAAATTTTTAGTAGTGATCTATGAATTATGCCCGGTATGCTCACAGCGTAACTAGAAATCGAGACATTAAATCCGGTTGAAAGTACAGTTTGCAAAAATACAGTCAAAAGCCATGTTTAGTTTGTTGTAATTTTTGAATATGCCTCCGGATACGTACAGTGATGTATTTTTGAATTTAAATTGAGTAAAAATTTACGTCAAAACCTTCGGAGCTAGGTAAATAAAAATCTAGCCGAAGAAAATTTTGAATTTGAATTTTTGGAAACTGAATTACAAATGAAATCAATCGCATTTAAAGTATACTACGTCGTGGACACAATTTAAATAAGGTTGCTAGTTTGTCACTATGTTGCATAGCTTCGGGCTGTGAGCAGATGATGCAGTTTTCGGTAGCGAGAATTCCTGGTGCATCGTCTATTTTTTAACGTGAATTTAGGAGTTTGGATTTCAAGATAGAGCTGAGTACATCGTTGACCGCACTCGCACGTACATAGGACGCTTGCGTATTCATTCTTTGATATAAAAAGTAAAAAAAAAATCTGGTGGCGTGTGAAATTTATCGTGCCAAATTTCTTTCCTTAGAAATTTGACTATCAAAAATTACATTATGCGCAAACATATTTACGAAGAAGTCAAGGAAAAATGGAGCGCTTGTTATCGGTAGATATATATGTATATCTCTTGGTTGAACGAGCACTGTTAGCAAATCCAATAAGAAAATCCTGGTACCAAGCTGTCAGAGATTACAAGGAATGGTGGCGAATCATCGCGTGGTATGAAGGAGAAAATTGAGTGGGGTTGATCATCATCATCATCATTGGCGCCACAATCCAAATCGGACTTTTGCCTTTGGCAGTAGATGCCTCCAATTATTTCGGTTCTAATCGCCAAGTAATTGTGCTATTAGAAGCAATTTAACACGTTTTTACTGGGTATTTACACGATAAAACATTAGTTACCACCAATGGGGAAAGTGGATTTAAATTCTGATGCCAGTGATTTCCAAGCTCACATCTACGTTGAACAAAGTGGCAACTTTTTGTATAATTTCGTGACCATCATTTGTGATTTGGCTTTAATTTTTTCCGAGCTCAACAGTTTTCCATTTAGCCACCATCTTAAAAAGAAGACGAAAATCAGATCCCATGATCACCACGAAAAAAAACTGAATATTTTGCAGAGCGTCAAATCGCTTGTCAAAACTTATATTTTTATTATATTTCAAGTAGTTCCTAGGTTCTGGCAAAAATAGAATTGGTTTAAATTCTGAAATGCGCAATTTATACAGAGTAGACTATAGTAAGAAGATTTTACACGATTGCTCAGAAAGTTCTGTGTGTTGAAAAAGTTGTAGGTTAGATGCAATGATATCTGAAAAACGGGTTTCTTACCTAAAACGAAGGCACAAAATAAGTCCTTTGAAACAGCTTGTGATTTTTGGAATGTTTTAACTTTTACAAAGGATCAAAATGGGCATTTTAGAAAAGTAATGTTGAAACTTGTTATTGCCATTTATTTTCAATAGCATTTTTTGCCTCACTTTCGGCGCAAATTTTTAGTAGATAGTCCACCTCATGTTTTTGGATAGAAAACATTGAAATGTTCTAAGCTTCATAAAAAAATCTCATTCTTCCTCACCCACCGCCATTTATAATAAATTAAAATAGAAAAGCAAACTACAAATTCATTTAAGGCATATATACAACGCACGAAACCCGAAAAGTGAGGTAGGTGTTGGTGGGCCTAACGCGCAAAACACATGCAGCCAAGCAAGCGCTAGGCCATGGTAGGGCGGGCCCAGACAGCGATATTTGCGCTTGGTAAGCTTCGCTGAAGATCGTTTTCTTTCAGGGAGTAGCACAGCCACCCGAGAGTTTGTGTGCGCGAGGTAGTTTATCGTTTTTTTTCTTAAATTTTTGTTTGCGTATTTTCGAGAATTTTAGCTTCGATTGGGATAAAGTAGAGAATTTTTTTGCTATCGGGTAAGTCTTGGTATGTGCGCGAATTTCTTTTTCTTTTGTAAAGTAACGTCGGGAGGGAGGGGGGTATAGCCTATGAAGCTTGATAATGTGATTTGTTTCTTTTGTTGATATTTTTTCGTCGGAATTAATAATCGGGCATGTAGATGGCTCCTAGCTAGAGATGCAATGGCTACTGGCAGGCCAGCTCAATTCGGCGCGTAGAGTCGTGGCTGTGTTCCCTAGCATTGGTCCTAAATCCCATTTTAAACGTGAAATGGGATTCGGGACTGCTAACATTTCACTCTTGAAATGGGATTCGGGACTAATGCTAGAGAACGCACCCACGATACTTCGCGCCGAACTAGACTGGCCTGCCAGCAGCCATCGCACCTCTAGTTAGATGGAGGCCGAACCCGAATTAACTTGTTCGACAAAAGGGTTCGTTGCCTCGTCCTCGGGACTGAACGTCCATGAGGTTAACGAGAGGAAGATCTTGATGCATTGAATTTTCGTCGTCTGCCACAATTTACATGTCACCACAGAATGATTGACTGTTTATAAGTTTTGTATCTTCGTAGGGGTTCCAACGCAGAAGATTGGTTTGTCCTGGAAAATGATCTGTTACTATTCAGATATCCTAGAGAGGTAGATTGAAAACTTTCTGATCGCTCATTGTCAAACGATCGCTTCAAACGTAATAGAGACTTCATTATGACATTCGACTTGAAAGCTGTTCACATCAACTTTTTCAAATAACGTCTCTGAATTCAAGGCTCCAGACGTCTCACACAACAAGTTCGTGGATAAATTACAACGCAAACAACAGCGTCCCATTACAAATCAACGATCACTACTGTTCGATAAAAACAACCCAACCGAAATGCGTGACTGCTAGCATTTCAACATGATTAGCTAGCAAACAATAAACCAAGCAGAGGTAAACTGCATTTCGCAGACGTGGTTTTTCATTTACAAAATGTCGCTAATCTACAGCACGTCAATACTCATGTAGTATATTTACTATTCCATTTAGTGAGACCTAGAGTCGATGGCGGTGATTAAAACTGGTAATGCTTCGCAAATAGCGAATTCCAAAAAAATAGAAAGATATAAAGTGTCAACACGAAAATAGCGCATTTTTCTAGCTTTTCCAGCTTACTCATATCGTAGCCGTGTGCGTGTGTTTGTAAGCGATTGCCCGATGGATGGATCGCCATGCACATAACTACGAATGTTTATATAGTTACATATGAACGTTTGTTGGGTGAGTGTCATCATAGAAAAAACATTTATCTTATTTAATGACTAACTGGAAAAAATATTATCAAGGTGGCGGTGTATCGCTGACAGACGGAAAGGCCGAGGATCGACACACCGGGGGGAGTGGTTATTTCAATTGGAAAATTCCAGGTGGTTTTAATTCTCAAAAGCTTTGGTAGCAAACAAATTGTTTACATATGAAGTTCATAATCGAAAACGTCGTCAAGAAGTGATGATGTCAGTTTGTCGATTTTCGTTTTATTTTGATAAAGATTTGCTGGATATCAAACGGTACTCACCCATGTTTTTATTATAAATTTGACTATTTATGGAATTTTTTTTTCAAACATACATTCATATATCGATGCAACGCCTAACGAAACGAAAAATTATATAAGACGACGCGGGATACGATAGTTAATGCTGCAATTTACACTGGCTTAAGTTTTGTTTATGATTATTTTCCAACGAACGGAACACATCACAACGTCGTATTACCTACCGGAGTCAAATGAAAAGCTGAAAAATCAACAGTAACGAGATCTAAGGCAATCAAAATACACGAAACAGGAGAACACAAGCCGACAGACATTTCAAATCAACTAAGGGAAATGATAAACGAGCAGAACACACATGATATGATAAGCGAATTTTTTTCAACAATTGCAGCTATTTATGATATGAAATATTTATAAGGTGTACGATTGCGAATCGCCCGAACAATTCCCACATTTTCAAGTTGAAATTGATTTGGGTGTGCAAACTTGGCGAAACGATCAAATGCCAAGATCATGTGTGCTCATGTGAAGCTTAGATATGATATATGTACTGTTAAGTAGATGCAAATGCATGCACATTGTAGAGGATCTGTTCATTCCGAGTCGTTTCGCTTACATTATTAGCATATCTATAAGCTCGTATTAACGGCGCAATCTTATCTAGCGCGCTGTAAACCATGCGCGTACTATACCATACGTGCACATACGAGAGGTCAGACTTGAGCATACAATATGGATGTTGAGGGCCACGGTTCAGGCAATTGGCATATCGGAATTTATCTGGAAAACAGATTCACAATCTACAATACGTGCTACACAACAGTCAATAGCTAGAACTTTACACACTTAAAGACGCCATTAATTACTTTAATTAGAAATTATCAAGATATTTAGGTCGCTATCAACTCTAAAAAAAACATGTCAATTGATATTAAATTGTTCTACAACTTCTATTGTCAGAAAGTTATGTTCATACTTTCTTAATTGAAACTCGCGCGAAAAAGATAGGTCAACAAAATGATTTTCTCTGGTATCAACTTTTTTTTTAGTTTTTTTTTGTCTTTCATAGCCAATTTTCAGTACTTTAATAGATTGTTATATAACTGACACACGACAGCCGAAATTGAACGCGCAGCTAATTATCACCTCAATCTCGCTGATAATGGTCTCGCGGAAATTAAGCAAAAGCTTTGTCATTAGAAGTTTAATCAAGAAAACAACTAACTGTTGCAAGTGCCATCTATGGGCAGAGCAAGTGAACTAGGTTCAATTTTACTTGTCAATTCGACACATGGCAGCGAATTTCGAACAATTTGAAGGTAATTACCATAAAGATACTTTCAATGGGCATTATAAGCGTGTACTCGGTACAAGGATGTAAATCCATTTGCAGTTGTTTTTCACCTTTTAATCTTAAAGTGACAGTCTAATTGTCAGTTACAATGAGCGACACGTAGTGTATTCATTTCAAACGTTATTTTTCAATAAGTTTTTGACATTTCTTTCGATGTTTTGAAAGAATTTTATAGTCAATCAATTTAAAATTATTAAATTCCATTATATATTAAAAATACGTTGATTCCCATCAAACAATTTCAAATAGCGGCGATCAATATAATCCGAGAAAGCGTGTATTTCAGTGTCACAAGCTGCTCAAAGAAGCCCATATGTCCGTAAATCATTAGTCGAAGAACATACACAGACAATTACGTAAAACTTGTTGGAATATTGCTTGAGTTGGCTTCATTTTTGGTACTTTTAAGGGGTATGGCCACTGTAGCAGGTGCAAAATCAAAAATCAAAAATTTTTAAATAATTTTTTTTTATATGGAAATTTTATTTATTTATAAAAATAATTAAAAGTACATAAAACTACAATATTGGAGAATCGGAAAAAAATTATAAACGCATATTTTTCAAACAAAATCGCCAACTTTTCGTAGCTCCATTCCGACGTGTTTTTCAAATCGGCCGAACAAATAACTCGAACAGTTTTCATCCGATCGACTTCAAATTTTAATCACATATTTATAATTGCATTTCGCGAAGAAGTACCTGAGATTTTTTATAGATCAAAAAATTTCCATTTTATGACTATTTTTTAACGATTTTTTTTCGAAAAAAAATAGTGTTTTCACTTCAAAGTTTTCCCATTTTCCGGAAAATCAAAAATTTCTAAATTTCCTCAGGTACTTCTCTAGGTATTGTGATGTAGTTTAACGTTTTTTTTTGTTTTGATCTAGGTTCAAAATTGAGGCTGCTAGCTGTCCGGTCGCGGAGCGCTTAAAAAAACACCTCGGATTGGAGCTACGAAAAGTCGGCCATTATTTTTGAAAAATGTGTTTATAAAATTTTTTTCCGATTCTCCGGTATTGTAGTTTTCTGTACTTATAATTATTTTTATAAATAAATAAAATTTCCATATAAAAAAAAATTATTTAAAAAACACATGATTTTGCACCTGCTACAGCGGCCATACCCCTTAAGTTCAATCCACTTTCCCCACTTCCACTTTCCCTTTCCCAAAAATCCTCCCTCTTTCACAGAATAAGAATTTTTTAAGGGATGTTGGTGTATACAGCTGATGAAAAATACTTGCAGCTTACTGAGAAAACCCCAATTTGTGAATGAATCCTTCGGCACAACTCATTCACGTTAGGTTTGTTTTTTATTGGATTCAATGGAAATTGAGAGAAGTAGTATTAGAAATAAAAAATCATTAAATGTCGCAATGTGAAACGGGTTATTACCAGATAAATGTTATTCTAAAGACATTGTTGTTAAGATACTAGTACACATTTGAAGGCCAAAAAATAGCGAATTTTTATGAATTTTTTGCTCAGCTCCTGCATTGAATATGAATACGTAACTTTTTTCGACACTACATCTAACTTTTGAGAGTACAAAAAGGAATTTTTTTTAAATTTCTTTATGGTATTTCATAGAGGGCGCCAAAGCGGACACCTCAAAAAGTACCCTATAGCATGGCCGACAGCTAATCTCAAAATTTGCAAGTCTGAAACAGAAAACTCAAAAAAGAGTTTCAAAAACTAAGGTCTCTTACGTGACAATTCACCACCGTTTATGGAAAATTGAGAGAGAAAAAATTGGAGAGGTTTGATTTTTTTTTGAAAAATCAACCCTCGTTGATTTTTTGTATGCCAAATTTTTGTTTTCCGAATTTTTGGTCTAATTGAGGTGAATTGTCTTGTAAAACATGTTAATAAATTGAACGTACTAAAATTTATTCAAATCGATTGAGATTAACTGGCGGCCAATTGAAAAAACGTACGAAAATCGCGTTTAAAGTTTGGCTTCATTTTAAGTAACTTTTCGATACATTTTTTAGTACCCTTTTTATACGTCAGAATAAATAATGAAAACGTGTAAGTTGACGAAAATTGCGTGTTGTATTGTGAATGAATAGAAGAAACCAGCATTTTAGAAATAGGGGATACACGATCGATGCCATGTGGTCGGCGGCTGCAAGAGCAGCCAAAAACGCGCAATCACTTAAATCCGTTTTATACTATTTTAACGTTGGAGTTTTTTCAAAATATTTTAAGGTCTTTTTTAAAGGTGTGAGGAGTTGAAAAATGCCAAAAAACGATATTTTGAAATTTTTAATGTGTACTAGTACTTTAAGTCAATCAAAGCTGATTAATATCTTCATAATTTGAGCAGATTTTCAATAGTTTTCAAAGCATCGTTGTTTTATAAAAAAACTGCGTAAATTTTCAAAAAAAAACCAATCAAACTTGCATTTTTGGCAATCAACGCTTTGAATGGTAAAATGTTTTGTAGGCGATACTTTGCAAGATCATATGCTTTGTAATACTTTTTATTTTTATTGTAAAAAAATATTTTCATTTTAAATGCATTTAAATCGATTATTGACTGCATATTCAACGTTTTTCAAGACCAGCTGCAAAATAAGAAATAATTTTGGGTTTAATTGATGTAAAAACGTGAAAATATACAAATTCAGTGATTATGCCGAAGAGATGGCAATTTTGAACGCAACTATTCAAAATTACCATCACGCGGCAAAATTTCTTTAGTAGACGCAATAACAAAAACTGCATTCATTTTTGCTGGCGCTCTTATGTCCTTCAAGCATCGATGTGAAAATAACAAATAACGTAGAAGAGACTTTGTAACCTTTCCCCTCTCTGATTGATCCGCGTGAATATCATCCACCAAAATCCTTACGTAATCAATGGACGCTCCCGTAGATGATATGATTCATATTAAGGGGGGAAGTACGCTTAGAGGCCGAAAAAGTAGGTATTTTTTGCAATTGATTTGTGGGGAAATGAAGACAGTTCTTATTAAATCAGTATATTTATTTTCAGCGATGTTTGAGGGTGGAAAAAAACATATTCTACAAAAGTGAAAGTTGAAAATTAACAAATTTTTCAAGGATCCTGAAAGCCATGTCGTCGCTGACGTCGTAAATTGCGTAAGCGGTGCTGGCTGCAATTTTCTTTTGAAATCAACAAACCAGACATTTTCTTACTCGAGAAGGTTTTTTTTGTAGATAGACTAAAATATTTGCGAAATTCGAAAATTAACCCTTCAAAACAGGCGCCAAAAAAAATTACGATTTTGACGAAAAATTTCGTTGTACTTCCAGTCAAAAATAGTCCCAAAATAATTTGTTTGTTTAATCTTTAGTCTATATAGAACAGTTTTTTATGCTCTTTAAAATGAATGCTAGATGCTGAAAATCGATTCACTAGTTTTTTTATTATCACTTCCGCAATGTTAAAAAACATGGTTTCGAGAAAAGGCCGTTTAAAGTTTGTGGTCAAGAGAAAAAGAAATCGGCGCCAGGCACTTCAGGGATGCATATCTTCCACAATTTTGAGAATTAGCTTTTGAAACTTTGACATGATATTCTTAGGCGATACATCTATCGATTAAAACAATTTAAAAAAATCGATTTTAAAAAGTGTCTAAAGGTACTTCCCCCCTTAACTTATTTCAATTGCTGTTATGAGTACCTCTCATTATTATTATGTAAAATAGCATTATTTTCATTATTATTTTTGTGTTTAATATCTTCAATATTTATTTGAATATTACTGGGAAGTGGACCGAGTCGACCTTAAGGGTCGCACCTTGCGGTTTGTTTGTTTTGTAGGTGTCTAGACCGTGTCTAGAGCCAAATTTTTTTTTAAGACTAAAATAAAAAAATCATGCATTATAGAATTAAAATCCCCTTAACTGGAATTTTTCCTATTTTACACTGCAATAATTCCTAATCCAGCTTTTCCGAAAATCTCCATAAATCGTAATAAACCCTCGATTTCTTGGCGCTACGAATTTTCGGGATTGAAAGGTCCCAGACACACTGTGGACGCAGATCCTTTCGAGCATGGGTATGAAGACCTTTTACCTGGCTTCTCTGACTGCATGGAAATTTCGCGTACCTGCCTAAGGCTTCGAACGAACCAGACAGTCGACAAGGGTTAATTTCCTGGAACTATCTCACCGCGACAGCCAAGGTTTTACAGAGCATCCGGGCACGCACACAAAGATGCCACAGGTACTCTCGATTCGCGATAGGTGGTTGAGGTCCTTGGACAGTTTTGCTTTATGTTATGCGGTTGTGAAGGCAAGAGGAGTTTTTGGAGCGATGAGGCTTGGAACCGGGAATCAAATCAGCTGATAGTAAAGTGCACTTACTTACTTATTGAAAGAAACACGTGGGCACGCCAGTAAATCCAACTTGACAAGGAGGCCAGCACTCGCACGCACCGCGAACTCCGCGAGGACGACAAATGCGCACCGGTTGCGGCGTAGATGCGCCAAGTACAGCACAACAACGGTAGACACCAGGCAGCGGCGAAGGTATGTGGATTTGTTTGGAAGGGCACCGCGGAACGCTACTTCCCAGGAAGCAGGCGACAACGGGACACTCGCGGACGGGCCGAGGAGATTCCAGCACTGATCGCGAAGAACACGCGAACGGGAAACAATCAATATCTGCTCAGCGGTGGCTGCGACTACCCATCAGGGGCGCGGTTGCAGGCGCACCACGACGGAATCGGCGGGAAACCCGTAGATGACGGCTCGCCGTTCAAGGACACGCCAAGGATCGCTGCCAAACTCGTGGGATTTGTCAGGGCGGGCAGAAACGCTGCGCGCTGGGCCGCCTCGACTATAAATTCGGACTACAACGGAAGCAGATTTATCCAATTTCGTCTTTCTGGCGTGGACGCGCGGCTGACTCCGTGAACAAGGCGCCGATCACAAAATCCGCTGGCGAAGCCTGGAACCTCGCAATTGGCACAGTCAACAATCGCACCCGGGCAACGGCGGGATTACGGAATTCACCCTTATCGGCCGCGCAGCACAAAAACCACTTGGACTGATCGGGCGTGTGCAATAAAACACTCGACGGCGGCAAACACGCGTGCGACAACAACACGATCAACTGTACACTAAACGATTTTTCGAAGCGAACGCGTTGCGCGGACGACAAACAACGCCAGGCACAGGCGTTTCAGTGCACCGTGCGATGCCATGCGTTCTCAAAACGAGTCCCGCCCCTGCCCGCACGGCCGTCTGATAAATACATTTCCATGACCGTCGGCAAAAAACTGTTGACGATGACGAAAGATTCCACCAAGAACAGCCGAACTTCTTGGCTGGTACTCCCCGCGCGTTGCTCTTCCTAGAAATCCACAAACACCGTCACCGCGATCGAGACGCACTTTGGACGCCACTGCGTTGTTGTGTTGAGAGAGGATCGCCATTTCGCCGACTCTCGCTCTCTGTCGTCACCTGAGCGCGCTTTGTTTGTTGCTGCGTCGCATCGCACTTCAGGCCGCGTCTTCAGGTGCGCTCCGTCGTGCCACGGCTTATGACATCGTCTCGTCTTCGGATACACGACACAGTGCGATCGGCCGAAAACGAAGACGACTCAGCGCGTCATTCGCCGGATTGAATCGCTTGTTCGCGCGTCGCATAAAACACGCGCCAATGCGTCAAGCTTTTGCGCTTCAACGAGCGTCGCAGCCACCGTTCGAGTCCGTCTTGTGAGCAGTGATGCCGTTTGGATCCATTCCGAATATTTGTGATCCTTTTTTGCCGCAAAATTCAAAATGATCAAAATTACACCTACATTTTATTTTCATCCAAAATGAAGGTTACTGCAAAATCAAAAATAAATTTACCGCTGCCCTACCCTACTACAGTGTCTCAAATAAAAAATTGATTTGATATCGAAAATTTATTCTAAATTCAGGCATTTGAAGTTGGAAAATGATTTATCTAATTAATCTAATCAGGACCAATTGGTCCTGAAAACTACGTCAACCTTGCATTTTGGGTTGGCAGGCCGATTTTTTTGGCAATGTGTGGCCAGTTCCGCTGTCAGCTTAAGTGCAATTGTCTGGGGTCACAGCCCCAATTCTGTGGGCTCCATCTTGAAAGCAGAAAAAAATAAGAAACTACATGCTCCACATGAAAGTTGCATCTGGCAGACTTGCGTAGAATTAAATTTAAAGTAACTTGTGCATACATCACTTGCACGTGCTGTCAATACTAAAAGAGTTACACACCAAAAACCACACCCAAAAAGGGGGAATCATCTTCCGAGCGCAACAACTTCATTGTATTCAAGTTTAACGCGAAACACGTTCGGAATCTTTTAAAAGTCAATTTCGTCACAAGTCGTTTGCGGTATTGATTGTTTTAATGACTATACATTGGCGGGAGTTACTGCATCCCAAATAGGGGAAAGCCGCGTGAAAAACGCAATTTTAAGCCAAATAATTGGCTTCCGATGGCACCCCCCGTTGCAAAGTTCACGGAGCAATTCGGTAGGCAGGCAGATTTCCATTGCAATGTGTACTGTTACTGTGTGCTTAAGGGGGGAATAGGGTTAGGACAGCGTTTTCTCAATGATTTTCATGAATAGTATAAAAAATGAATATAATTTATTGAAACTTTGAAAATATTTTATAAATATATTTAAGTAAATACTATAAATTGTTTGAAGAATTTCCTTGAAAAACACCGAAGATATTAGCGACCCCATATTGCAGGTCACAATCAGACTCAGCATTTTGCGTACATTCTGGAAGCCGCAATTTTTATCTGAACTTAAACGTGGTTGGAATTTACTTTTATTATATGTCTATCTTCTATATGAACCTAAATGCTATCAAAAAATTAGAAAATTGAATTTTTTACATAAGTCAAAACAAAAAAGCATTATTTTTGGCCAACGTTTACAACTTTTTTGGAAAAAAAATTATTTTAAATAATGATAATATTCCGATTTTGGGTTCATATAGAGCGCAATACTGGGAAGAAAGCAACTGCCAATTTATAAAACGATTGGTTGAAAACTTTTCAAACTAGCGTGTACGCAAGTTTAAAAAAAAGTCGTTTTGAGAAAAACGCGTTTGAAAAAATTAGTAGCGCTCGGGGCCTGAAGGAGAGCTACTCACTTTAATGGCTTATAACAATAGAACGAGTTGGAATTTTCATTTAAAAATTTGGGAACATATTTTTCAATAGTTTTATCAACAATTTATGAAGTAAAAAACTGGATTTTCTAAACCGTCTAACCGTATTTCCGCCCCCTAAAATTCAAGTCACTGGAGTCAATGAGGTCCCAGCTACAATCCTTTGGGCGCCATGTTGAAAAGATGAAAAAATCTGACAGCTTCATATCTCAGAAACCATGGCGCCCGCTTAAAAGTTGTATACGGCAAACTTGTGTAGAATCAGTGCAGCAACTTGTGCATATTTTACATCTTCGTATTATCAAGATCAAGAAGAGTAAGAGGCCAAAGGCTACGCCCCAGAACTGACCCCAGAAACTTGAACTTAACCTCATTGTTAAACTGGCCACATAATCTGCCTGCCGGCGAGTCCAAAATGCAAGGTGGAACCACCATTCGACAGGACTAAATTTAGGAGCCGAAATATTTCGGTCTCATGTAGATTTTCTGAAGAATGCATTAAACAAGCCGTGAACTGCAATACCTGTGTTAAACATTGACAATTCCTCAGCAATATCTAGGTGTTAATAATATGAATAATAAAATAATAATAATAAAAGTAATAATCTCTAAATAATAATAATAATGAAATCCCATAACAGTATGTGGATTGAGTTAATATTGATCGTATTATGTCAGAGAGACTTCATTGATAACGTAAGTGTTTTGGTAGGATGAGGATTGAATCCTTACGCAGAGCCAAATTCTAAGCCTTGCTCGACGATACACCTAGAGTGAAATGTGGACTATTCGATCTCAACGCTTTCTCTTCCAGCATTTGAGTCAGAGGTTCGATCCTAGATTACGACATGTTCGTACGACAAATATGCCTTATGCATGTGAATCTCGTCAAAGAAAACAGTAAATGATGTGATAACAATAGCAGAATCCATCATAGGATGTCTGGTTAAATAAAATATACATTGAGACGCCATCTTGACGCTGATCGGAATCCATTTGTCGTGTAAAGATGTCCTCCACAGGCATCGAATCTCAGGCTGATATACTTGAAGTAGAAACTGATCGCTCCAACCTTCTTATCCATGGTGATAGTTGAAGAACGAAAGGTTGAATGATAATAATGATGAATGATAAGCTAACTGCCAAAACTCGCAACTAATAATCGTTGGGAAATATCAACACAAATAGAAAACTGCTGGCACGAAAGAAGTCTCAGACATTTTCTTGTCTATTTGTCTGCACGAAGCTCGCAGCAGATCCGTGAAATTTGGTGTGCGGGCCTGATGCGGACGTTATGCTGAAAAACGCAGATTTGTCGACTTGATGCGTGCTGCGAAAAAATCTGTTGACATGTTGCGTCCAGAAAATTTCGTCTTGGAAACGAAGTCCAATACCTTACCACGCCTTTCCCCTTTCTCACATATATTTCAATTTTGGTTTCCAATTTGCTATGCGAATACAAAATATCCACAAAAGATTTAAAGTAATGTTGACACCCTAAAAATACCATTGACCAATCAATTTTCAACTGATATGTAAACATTTTAGACGCGCACCCAAATCGCATTTTAATTACTCAAGAAAATTGCAAACACATGATCTCCAATAAACCGAAACGCGAATATTTCCACAATAGAAGTGTTTGCAATCTTCTACAATGTTCATGAGTTCCTCGACAATTTTGTTGCTGTTGTTGAGTCGATTTAGCCGAACTCTAGTTTATTTCCATTTCCTAGACTTGTTGCAATTCTTGTGTGTTTGTTCGGACAACAATTGCATTGCACTACGTACAAGAGTAAATTTACATTCGTGCATATGTACAGCCCCAAAGATATGCAAGCCTGAAATAGAAAATGTGGTGCAACAATAACGCAAAACGTAGAGATCATTTTTTTTGGCATTGTACCGCGGAATCGAACATATTCTGCTCGCCGTCAAATTTTCAAAAGAAATCCTTTCGCTCGCCAGGAATTCGGGAAACATGAGTGGCCCAGTATCTATCAGAAATGCAGAATGCAGAACCGGCGGGCAAATATTTATTCAGCAGAACGGTAGGAATACCACTAATTCGATTTTTATTAATGGAGTACAGAGGATGCGGAAATCCCTGAGTGGATGAAGGATAAAAATTTAGTGTTTATATTAACAGATCGAAGTACTGTAAAAGAGCTTGCAAAATCACTTCAATGACTTGTAGTGAGCATGGCGTTTGGATTTAATTCAAATGAATCGCATCGCAATTCTTCAGAGAGAGCACTGCTGCTGCCATAGTTCGCGCGAGAATGGGCGGACGGAAACACACAACAGAGTTTCCCTCTTCTTTCTCTTTCCTGTGGAATTCCGCCAATGTATTGTGACGTGATTGCTAATGTCTGTCAGCAATTTATGTACGTATGCACTCCACGAACGGAATAGTGTGCGAATGCCAGGTGAACCAAACACTAATACGCGTGCATAATTCCACATAACACGTTCTATATTAAATGTGCCGCGGATTTGTTCTCGTGTTTGTGCTATTATATGATTGACACGCACGTACCAAACCATATTTATTACTATTCGAGAATTGAAAAAACCGACTATTACTGAGAGATGCTGCACAGGACTTATGGGCTGTACACTATAGGTATCTCTCATGAATGGGCACGCGAAAAGGAAAACATTCGTATTAGCAGAGCTGATCAAAAAGCTGCAAAAGAGTGCAAAGAAGGTCAAGTCCTTCGAAGACAACAACAAAAAGATGCTCTAGACATCCTTGCTGATAGCCTTACACTTTATGGACGTGGTATTGACGATTCTGCCTGAGTAGAGAAAAAAGTCCCTTTTTCCAAAAAAAAATTTCAAAAGCGTTTTCTGAGACTTTTTATCACGGAACTCAACAAATAATGGACCGATTTTTTTGAAATTTTGAACACTTATTCTGTAAACAGTTTAAAAGTTAAAGCTGTCAAGGTATTTTATTTTTAGACTACGATTTTTTTAAATAGGAATTTTTCCGATTAAAAACCACAACTCCAAAAATAAATTTTTCTTTTTTCGTTTTTTCGGTTTCAAAATTACACCAAAAATTAAATAAACAGAATAAATAAAAAAAATTGACAGCGTTACCTCAAAAAACTCATTTACTAACAGAATCTTTTTGGTTTTTTGATTTCAGATGATCCAGATATTAGTTATGTTTCTTACGGCAATTTACTTTTTTTTGGACGTCTATTTGGATGTAGAGTCACTGGCTCATTTTTAAATATTTTTCCGTAAAAAAATTATTGGTTACTGTTAAATATATGTACTTTAGTATATTTTTTCAGTAAATGAACAAACCTTTACCATTTTGCAAAAAAAAATTCTCAAAACTATGCTTAAAAAATCGAAAGTACTCATCGATCTTACATGTGTTAAATTTTTTATTCAAGATCAAAAGTACCAAAACTCATAGCACCGCAGTGTGTTCTATTGTGTTTTATTTCTATTAATACAAAACTCTATAGTTTTGGCACCATTTGTTGTTTTGACCATTATCAGGTTCTAAAACACGAATTTCCATACATTCCCAAATTACCTCCGGAGCGTTATTTCGACGGAATCACGAATGAAAACAAGTTAGTAATCGATGTCGGCACACGCAATAGATGTCGCTAGTCGATGCTTTCGAATTCACCACACTGTTTGTGACACATACGTCATAAGAAATGTAGTGCTTCTTACAAGAGTTTGTCCACTGCAAGAAAAAAAATCGAATCCAAACAGACGTGAATGCAAAGAGCTACTTGAAATTTATTTTCATTGAATTCTCCTTTGATTTTCAAAGAAAACAATGACAGTCCTGAGATAATCTTCATTCATAAGAACTTTTATAAATAGTTGGTTATCCATATTTTGAGACCACAACTCTTCAACATGTGTATCTGACAGACAAAAGCATATAAACGCAATCTGAAGCATTTTATAATGCGTCCACCCTAAATACGTATTTTAGGGGCAATGTAAATGGGATGTAAGCGTTATTGCAAAAACATGTAATACCAGTTTGTGGTGCATCATATCAAGCGACGAGAGATGCGATTCATTTCTCGCAGCATCCGTTATGTCCATATATGAACAATATAGATTTGTGTGCGGATTGGAGTGCGAATCGTGTGATGTATATTAAAAGGTACTAGGAAGTTATTACATTTTAAGAAAAGGACGCATGTGTTCATATATACACGAGCTAGTCTTTAATGTGGTTTCCTGTTTCGTTAGAATACTATTGCGAATCATACTATATGATCATCCATCAAGGATTTCGCTTCGAGCACAGTAATCCGTTGCGGTGTAATATTCTTATGTGCCAAATTTCACCCAGATCTGAGAGGACGATGCCGTCCTTTCTCCTTGTTAGATTTACTCAATAATTCATACTATATTTAACTGAAAAAAAAACAGCGTTAACCAGTACGTTTAATGAAATTTTCTAGCCTGAAATGTTAAAAACATAGTTAAAAAATCAATTTGATTTTAATTACATATATAAACGTTTCGCCAAGGAAATAAATTCATACATTTCACCATGTATTATGAACTAAATGCTTTAATTTAAAATAATAAATTAAAGTCTGCAGGAAAAACATATCTACTTCATATTAGTTGAATTAAAAAGGATGTAAAACACGCGGAACAGGATAAACATTGTTTCTGATTAAAAGGTTGATAATAGACCCCAAAATTCCTGCGGTTAGTTTGTATAAATTCAACATAATGCTCTTCTTTCCATCGATGTATAAAAAAACATTTCACTGGACTAGCTCTCAAACAGATTCCAGCTTTATTAAAAATTATTACCAATAGTGAATTTTAATTGAATAAATTATGAACATTTGAAATATCAATCAACAGAAAACACAACTATTTCATAATTTTTCCAGTAAAACAATTTTGATATTAATTTATTCAGTATTATTTTGAAACTTCAAAAGCATTTCACTGATATGAAAAATTTGTTGTGGTACAATCCAATTCCGCCGGTCGGTTTTATCCACCTTCACGATTATTCTGTAAAAAGGACTAGGACTCCTCTATCATATCATTAATAATTCAACGACGCGTTGTGGAACAAAAGCCTCATGACGGCTAGTGACATGTGAATAATAATCATTTTGTGACATCACTTTACAGCATACATACATATACATTTTTCTGTCATGCATCCAAATATAATTTACGCCCAGTACATTCGACGCAAAAATATTTGAACACATGCTGAACAGCTTTAAGTGTGAAAATTTATTGAATTTTTGAAAAAAATTCCTGATGATATGAAAAAAGCTAGATTACAGATTACGCAAACTGTTACGGCGTTCAACATCTCGACTCTGATTCAAGGACTCATCTAAAATTGGCTACAGTCGCAAATCATCAGTTTCTGCAGTGCGAATCCAGTTTCTTCGGTAAAAATGAAATTCCGTCGCTGACTACCATGTTTTTAAGGACGAAAATCGAAAAATTATCTACACTATCCACTCTCTATTGTCATTAAGTGTGTTTATATGTGAAATATTATTTCTGCCCAGTGCAAGTGAGTGAATGAGTCGGTCTTTCTTTCGCGCTATTTCACTGTAATGACGGTTAAATTTTCGATTCATGTTCATGTGGTATTCATATATGTACATACCAAAACAGTGAGAGGCATCAAGCGTTTCATGTATATTCATTTTAACCGCACGAAAACCAACCAACCTACATATCTACAGGCATGTGTGTTTAATTTTTGGATATTCATTTCGCAAGGATGGATCACACGAGAGAATCAAATCCTGTCGCATTCCATTTGATGTTCTTAATAATATATTTACATAGTTTTGATAATGTTGTTCTGAAAATGTTCAGAGTTTGATCAGACATACTTCGAAACGTAGACATGGATTCAATGGGCATTTGAAAGTTACTAACCACTATCGTGACATCTTAGCTCTTCAATTATAAAGTCTATCTGTAGATGAAAGTAAGTTGAATCTATCATGACAGGATTCTGAATAATTCAACAAGACTAGGATGTCATGGACACTGAAAAGTTCTAGGAACTGCAATACACATCAAATAGTTAACAAATAAGGTTACAGATAGTTCCTATGCATGGTTAGTCTAAAACATCTTCTAAAAATTAATTTAAATAGTTTTTAATAAAGGACTACGAGATTATGCATCCAACAATCTAATCGGAAGAGCTTAAGTTAGCTGAAGCTGCAATGCTCTCAAAATACGAAAAGCACTGAATTCTGGATAGTATTTTTATAATAGAAACGTTTTATTTCAGTTTTACTAGTGACACTTTAAGTCAGCAAGTCCTTGGAAGGGTAAAAAGTTATATATTCTTATGACAGCAAGCATCATTAACATCCTCTCTATGGATAAAGTGAAGATTTTTCGGTAGTTAAAATTGAATTTGCGTGGAAGATTCTTCCGTTTTAGATGTTATTAGATCTAATCGGCTGGCCATAACTCAACGGTCTTCCAAGGACATGACGACTTAGCCCCAACACATACAGAGAAGGTTTTCTTTCTCAACTTAGTAAACTCCACGTTCCAACGCAAGTAAAGAAAAGAACGTATAAGGGAGGCACCACCGGTCACAAATATGCTTCAAAAAAGTCGCACGGCCGAACTAGTACGTTGCAGAAAGAGTGTCTAGACAGGTCGACCAGCAGATTCCTATTACTTGATCGAAGTAGCTAGGAGAACTGTCCCAAGCCAGTGCGAAGGAGGAAGGGTGTGGGATCGATTCTCAGATAATCCTTTCAACAGGTCTGAGTTGGAGAGATGATGATAAATATGATGGGGCATATAGTCAGCCATGGTGTAAATGATGACTTACCTTAAAAACGGCGATTGGTCCGCAGTTTTGCAGCCCCTTACCAGGGGTATACTAGTACCAAGGGAGCCGAGGCCCCAGGAACTTTACAGGCGTCGTTTGAAAGTACCATTCGATACCGATAGCTATTCGGCACTCCTTCTGTACTGTAATGCATTGGCCTGCTGTTAAGCTTCAACAAAGGCTGCTGTAGCCCAAAAAGTGGCAAGGATTTTAGATGGGTTCGGTCTATACCATAGATATGAAGGAGTCCAAACAAGCTCTGGGTAAAACTGGTACCTAACTTGGAAAAGAAATGCTCATTCTTAGTATGGGCTACTGACTAGTTCGTGTTTACGGGCTTTCGTGCGAGCTTTTTTGTAACCCATGCCTCAGAAGCCGTGGTGTTTAAGTGATCCGTACGTTAATCAGACAAAAACTTGGTACTAGTGTTATCCTAAGTCCAAAGCTCGTTCATTATTACTAACAGGAACGAGAATCAGCCAAATCTGTTCCGATTTCTTGATCATAGAACCCACTGATTTGATAGTGCACAATGCATTTCCAAACGTTCAGAGAATCCTCGAATATCTATCAAGTGTCGAGTTGAAATTAAGGGAGCCTTGCCTGCAAGTTAAATATGAAACCATAGTCACATTATTCACACTCAGCGGGAAGCTATCTTTCTGAGGATTCAGCACCCACAGCACCAGATTCAACCTTAGTAAGTCTTGATAAGAGGAAACGGAAGACAATTTCAAATAGGTACAACTATTGAACATCAGCACTGGAACGATCATCAATGTCAGGTAGTGTGGCAATATTCAAAAAAAAACTATTCAGCAAAATATTTTAAATTTGTGACGCGCTCCTTTTGCATCACAGCCATGACTGGCTAGGGAGTTGGGTAGTTTTTTTGGACGCCATTTATTTCGTGCGACAAGACTAACCGGTCATAAATCTCGAAATGATAACGAGTTTGGACCCAATACCACAAAAAAAACTTTCCGTGGTGAACTATGCAATCACTAGCACCAAGATAAAGAATACACCTCACTAGTATACTTTACGATGCTATTCAAAGAAAACTTACTCTACTCACTGACTACTTTTGGCTTTACTAGATGGCTTACTAAAGTGCCGTTAACACCGGAGCACTGGACGTTGCTGCTCCTACTATTCCTGCTGGTGCTGATGTGCCACGCCTCTGTGTGGTGGTTGTTTTTGATCAACTTTTCTTCGTTTTACCTCCTCGTCGATCCACAAATATTTTGTTGGGGATGGCGTACATAACACTTTGCTACCAATTTTGTCAATATCGCCTTCCAGTGTGTTTCTTCTTCCGTATATGGCCGTGTTGAAATCTCTAGCTGTCGTCCATCATATCAAGAGCTGTAAATGTTGTTCACCGTCAATATAAGATTCCATAGCTTGCCGTTTCAAAAAAGGACGAGTGGTTTCAGCCACCTCCATGTATTGATCCAAAATAATGTTCTTTTCCTGGCTTTTTTTGTGAAAGTGGTTGAGCTTCTAACTCGATTGCAAGTGAGTAAGTCTCTATTGATGAATGTATTTAGTATGTGAACGAATGCTATCCAACAAAGCTTACCTCCTAACATTATGTATAATTTACGCCATGATTTCTTTGACTTATAATCCATATTGTATCTGCAATAATCTTTAAAAAAATCAATAATAAAATTTCTACAAACCTCAATAGAATGGTTTCATACATTCAATTAACAATAGTCATAATATCGTTCCTCGAGGTGGATTATATTAGTCTTGAATAATTTTCACCTCGGATGAAAATTATTCATGGCTTCTTTTTTTTGACCAGCAGCAATGAGATGCGAACCTAACAAACTCTACTGTGGATGCTTTCTGTGCATATTTAAAGGCTCTAAATTTATAACTAAGATACCTTTGTTCATCCCCCATTTGAACTCATGTCTATCATGAAGGCCTTGATGAGAATTGATGCTTACACCAGTCTCCGCTGCACATGACATTGTTCACGATTTTAAATGTATCAAAGGAGTTCATTTAACTTTCAATGCAACTTCTCTGTGCAGCAAACATTTTATATAGTGCAGGAAAAATTAAGTATTGCTTTAATTAAAAATCTAATTGTCATATCCAGGTGAAACTCTGAGGGAATGTTCCAAAATGATTTGTGGTTCACATTGAAACAATTCTATGTTTAAGTGATAGCTACAGTCCATGACCAAAGTTCGATTTTTAATCAATTGAAAATGGAAACTTCCTATTTGTATTTTCCTCAATAAATTCTAGTGAATATGTCAACTAATTAGCAGAAAACCATTTTTCACTTGTAGCAAAAACCAAAACTGTCAATTTTCATTTATCATTTTTCCTATTACCAACCAATCAACATCACGTCAATGGCGACAAATTTCGAACAATGTTAACTGTCAATCGGTGTCACATTGTCAAACGTTCAAAGGTGCAGCCTCGCTTGAGCTGTCACTTCACGTGACGTCATCCTGAAAAATGAATGAAAAAAACTAAAACTTGGCCACTTGTTCGTATGCGACAAATTCAACATGTCACATGTGTACGGTAACGATTAACATCTAAATTGGTACTAATTAATAGCATACAAGTCCGCAGTGGATGTTCCAAGCAAAAAGAGGAT
The DNA here is from genome assembly GCA_963942545.1 of Oxycera nigricornis. Classification (NCBI taxonomy): domain Eukaryota; kingdom Metazoa; phylum Arthropoda; class Insecta; order Diptera; family Stratiomyidae; genus Oxycera; species Oxycera nigricornis. Next base: position 112,140,857 of record OZ012660.1, on the reverse strand, counting down.
ACATTCGCCGAATATGACAGTTGGCCTGGTCGCTGTGCCAACTAAGGGATTGCAATGACAAATCGGTTCCCGATAAAATGGCGCAATAGATGCGTGCCGGGGTGACTTTGAGATGTCGAGACAGGGATTAGCTTTCTTTGCTCAGCGTCTGACGGCGACACTTTGCACGTGAAATCTGTCTGGCGGGGATCAAAAAGATGTCCCGAAAGACGAGTCCAGGCCAATCGTAGGGAACAAAGGGTGCAGCTGCGTGTCATGCTAATTCCGGACCATGTACGAGTCTGTCCAACCGCCAAGCAAGCGGGGAATTATTTTTAGATAAACACCAGAAGATATCCAGGCGACCAGATGAGATTCTAGCATACTAAGTAATAGTATAATGGTTCTGGCGGCGGCATAGACTTTTAAATTTAGATTTATGTATCTTTCACACGCCTTCATCGGGTGCTCGCACAGATTTTTTTCAAATCGGTCCCGGGCTGCCCGCTATGAATGAATACACTTTGAAATATACACCAGGTCGGGTGGGGCGGACGAAGATGAATAGTTGTCACTCGTTAAGACAATGAAATCATTTTAATTCTCTTCTTCTTCATCTAGGAAATTACTCCAGTTTGGCTCATCTTTACGGCTACAGGAACTTCCTTCATTCCTAAACGTTCCCGTAAATGTTTATAAACAAATGTGTGACTGTACGAGCTGTACGGGAGATTCCGAAGTCAAGCCGCTTGTTGCGGAAATTGGGATAATATATTTTCCGACTTGGCAAATATTTTCCCGATAAATTTCACGTGCTGATGGAATTATCTCCACCGACATCAGTCGAACTGCCATGGTGGTCAACGTCGAATCCATTCTCAACTTGAAAATAAACTTTATTGTATTTTATCGTTCGAGAATTATTGTCTTGGGGTGATGAGAATAGAAAGATTGCCGGCAGTGTTTCGAGTCCAAAGAATTTCCGAAGCATCGCAGGATTATCGTATGTATCTGCTATTTCTTATGTTTTGAATAATTTCGTGAAAGAATTTTTGCCCAAGAATAATTTTGCAATGCTTATGACATAAAAATGTTGGTGGGTGGATTTTTAAAACAAAAAGTTTGTCTTGGATAATTTAGCTGGGAAATTTATTAGAAATTACTTGATTGCAGAGACTACATGGAAATAAAAAAAATTTAAAAACCAGCCGCCCAGCATATTGAATACGAATTTTATAAAGTTGCTCGTAATTTTTTCTTAGTGCGCTTTCTAAAAGCAGATTGTTTTTATAAATACACAGAATATGTCTTGTATTTACTTCACTCACGAAAAAAGTTTGTGATAAGTAATCGTCGTTACTAATGTGAGATTTTTGACGTAAATACAAGATAGACTTCCATAAATTTTCTGCAAATTTTACAAATTTATACCTATAAACAGCTTGAAATTGTCTACAGTTTTTGATTCTACACAAAACAATCATTTATTTGTTTCAAACAACGCCACAAGCGATGACAGGTGCTTTTAAATGTCACTTGGCGTGTACTGATTTTTTTGCTTCGTTGTCTAGCGGTTGGCTGTACATAAGAATGCAGCATAAACACTAAGTGAAACGCTACTTTACAAAATGACTATTTTGTTTAACAGAAATACGTTTAGTCAAAAATACGTCTTGTCGCGCACGCTGTTAAAGATCGCGAGAGAGAAAACTTCGTTCTGTTATTCGATGTGAAGTTAGCATCGAATTCCCTTTTCACACATACATAGGTGTGCTGTAGTCACTTTATGGATCCTATAGTTGCTTGAATGTGTGTACCCCCTCTTGCATTGTACAAAGACAAGACGCATTATTAGTTCGTGCAGGTCCCAAATACCCTCATAGTATTATTATTATTATTATTATTATTATTATTATTATGTGTTTTAGTAAAATTTTGATCAATGTTGTAAAAAATGTTACTTAAAATAGGAAAGTGTGGTTTTGGGGTGACGGACGACATCCTCTTCAGGTGATGTCATTTAACATCCGCCACGAGACAGCACGACCACGTTAGGATTATTGATGGATTAAGCTCATTATACTTCAACTATATTTATTATTTGTATCCGCGAAGTATAACGACTGTCAAGTTTCGTATATTAAGCATACGTAGCCATTCCATATATATTAGGGGTTTCGAACCTCCTCTTCTAGTTGACAAACTCCTGTCCACTTGTGTGATTTTTCTATTGGTTCGCAACTCTGCTAACACTATTATTACTCATTAATGGAGGTTCTAGTTTCCAGGCTTACAGCCCGGTCCATTATTAAATAGGAAAGTGTGGTTTCGGGGTGACGGTCTTAAAAACAAATCAAGATTAATTTCTAGAATTCCAAACCTCTATTATAAGGTTCGGGATGTTTGACGCTAATGCAGATAATAATTGGATATTGTTATAAATAATTTAATATTGTTGATAACAATCAAATATTATTATATTAATATGATATTGAAATATATAAACTCAACTATCATTACGATCCAACATTCTTAATAACGAATGATTATTATTAATAATAAACAAATATTCTTAATAATGGCTGTGGATTCCGTGTCCGAGATGGAGGAGGAGGTGGAGCACGACGAGGAGAACAAGGAGGATGACGAGGAAGTAGACGAGGAGAAGGACGAAGTTGCCGAATCTTTGGTAGAGGATGACCAACTGGGGAAGGCGTCTTCCTCTACCAAAGCTTTAATGGTTAGATAAAAAATTAATAAAAACAAGGAAATTATAATAATTTAGAATAATAATTATTAATAATAGTACTTCATAATAAAAACAATTTATAGATTTCTTATTCACCCCGATGGGAAGTTAGTCAAGGGTTGCACTTAGGCCACATTTTTTTTTGGATTTTTATGCGTCCACCTTTTTAAAACATGATTTCGACAAAAACATGATTTTGACAAAAACACGATTGAAAATTTAAAATCATTCTTAATGCAATTTCAAAGATATCGACCAGTTTTTTTACCCTTTGTCGGCAATCCGATCGTAAGGTCCGAAATTGCTTCTCTTGTGAGAACTAAAGCTTCCACGTAGCACTCCAACAAGGTTTCTTCTTTATTAACTCTTTTTGAAAATATATCTACAAAATATATATTGTCTTGTGCTTATCACGGCGCGATCTTACATCTATGGCAGGAACATTTTTATTGAGATTTGCGCTATTACCTTCCTTCGCCTGTCACCTGATAGTTGAGGGGTTGACCTTCAAGTGGCGCGATGGTGAATATAATTACTCAGCCAACTTGCCGCCTGACTCTGTACCAACTAAAGACATCTTTAGCTCGACAATATGGACAGATTTTACTACGTTAAAATGGCTCCAAAGAAATTAATCATTTTATTACTACATCAAGCTAAATTTTTGACTTCGGAGCAATCAAAAGTTGTTCAAAAATTCAACTTTTGCAAATGTAAAAAGAATACCTAAATTGTCAGAAATATTTTAAGAATTTCTCTCTCAGAATATTATTTTTTTGTGATTTTTTACGTCATTTTTTGTCAAATAGAAACTAAAAAAAATCCAAACATATAATATATTATTTTGTAATGAAGTCTGATTACATTACGAATATTGCTTTTACAAAAAAAGGAAAAAAATGCACGAATTTTTGGTATGGTAGGTAATTAAAAAATATGAGGGACCATCCATATATTACGTAACACTCCAAGGAGAGGGGTGTCTTTGAAAATGTTACTGAGTGTTACATCGTGGAATTAAAATACTCTGAAAATTGCGTCACGTAATAGATGGCCCCTAAAAACCTTCTTTTACTTGGAGTATTTTTTGTTAAAAACACTATTTCCATCATTTTTTTGTGTATTTCCTTTTTGGTTAAAAAATTTTCGAATCCAGTAGACTTGACTAGCTGACTGGCAAAATGCAATTCAATATCTTTTTACCAGTATCGCTTATTGAGTTTGAAAAGACATATAACGATGTCTAAAGATTAGTTCAACTAAGTAAAGCTGTAAAGTATCATCCTTCTGTAATCTTAAAATTAAAACAGCATCAACATGTACGTTTCAAGATCTCCATTCAAATCGCATTTCCGACAATCATGCATTCTATGCATAATAATGCAACCCTATCTATCTATTTTCCTTCGTAAATAATCATCATAGATCGTGAAATCCTGTTTTGCAAAGCATGTTATCCAATTTTCTGTTTCAATAGCTTTGCTCCCGTGCACTTGTCGATGGAACAGGTATCGGTTGTAGGCGACTTTGTTTTCTCATCGTTTCAACATCATTTTTTATCCTTAGTTATCCTGAAATGTTCCGTAAATTCCAATCGGTTTATAGCTAGCTACTCGGGAAAGTTTCACTTCACGGTATTTGCCGATAATCTATTTTGTTTGGATATCAATTTTTAAACGTTGATTTTCTTGATGGGGGGTGGAGAATGGGGCGGGCAACAAGTGTGGGAACGTTAAATGGATTATTCAAGAGTAAGACATCAAGTCGTGAATAAAATGATTAAATGGTTTGCACTTTAGCATTAAAATTATAAAAAAAGTGACCTGAAGCGAAAGCTTGAATATTAACAGTCTATTTGGTGTAAAGATAATCAGTTGCTCATTAGTTGGGTGAAAGTTGGAGAGTTTTGAATTTTGATAGGCTAACTATAAAATGTAGATCTTCGAAATTAAATGGAGTAATTTAATTTGATTCAAATTGATAACCTATTCTGTATCTCTCGTACAATATATTCAAACTCTTGGAAATTGGGTGAAATATTTAAAACAACAAAAGGATGAAGAGGATTCTCTTATAAAACTGCAGATGTGATAACACGTAGTTAGCAAGAGGTGCCATATGTCTTAATCCTTTTTGAATATGTTGTAATTTTTAAAGATTGATAGATAAAATTATTGGCCACAAGTTCATTTTCGAGCAGAAAACATCATCCCCGTTCATTCCCTTAACGCTTGGGACAGAAAACTTTACGATTGTATGTCTGAAATATATAATCCAGTTTATGTTAATAATATATATTTCCTACTAGATATGTATGCTTCGGCGAAAGCCGCACTAAACTCTGCCAAACCGTAATAAATGTGAATTAGAGTTCGGGGATGTCTAAGCCAAGGTTTTGGCATATCAAAGTGCCCGAACTTTTGATTGGTCTCGGGTTTTGGCCCCATCGACACATTCGATGTTGAGCTAGGCCAATGTCGTCTGTTAGACAAAGATAGTGTTATTATTGCTGTGATTCGAGCGTAGAGTGTGCATGTCGGTCCGTGACAAGCAAGCTTTTTTCCACTCAGTTTTTGTAGGAAATGAATTCTTGTGTTGAAAAATTATTAAAACTTTTAAAAAAATTGTTTTCAAATTTTCGAACCGACATTTTTTACTCTTTTATCGCTGAGGCTGCGAGAACAATCAACGTAAAAAATAGTAAAGCGATTGTTGCTTGTTTCCAAAAAAGTCTACAGAGGCAAAAACTTATCTAGCAGAGCAAATACTTATCTAGCATGGCTGAGAAGCTAAAAGCACCTCCGTGAAAACTAGAAAAAAAGTGAATTTTTTTCGTGATTTTTGAAATAACCGTCGGTACACCGAGGTAAATTATAACAAAAACATATGATAGAAGCTCCCGAACATTTTTAAAAAACTACGAAGCTTTTGTATTGTAGTAAGAGTATTTCTGTAAATTCACACAAATTTTCACTTATCTTCAAATTTTAAAAATACCATTGTAAATTGTTTTTCCGAAATTTTTTTCTAAACTTTTTTTTCTCTAAACAGTGAATATTTTCTGATCTAAAGCAATGCAAGACACTTCATTTCTGGCATTCAAAGGCTTATACGCTAACACTAAAAAACAAACTGAGTGGCATTTTATCTATTTTAACCTTGTTTGAAATCAACATTTTTGTCTAACACTTATTTCATAGTTCATGGCAAATATTAGTAAGTTTACATTGTAAAATTATTCTGTATTTTGAAATTGTAACAACCAATGACAAAAATACAGCTTAAAATAAGTTAACTATATTAATGTGCAGTATGTTTCACAGATGATTATTTGAAAATTAATTGTTCATTTTTGAAATTTAGCAATCCCTTGCCCTTTCCACAATATATAGGAGGTATATATTCGTTTTTTAAATCGTAGATTTATTTTTTTCAATTGGAACTTATTTTAGCGTGGCGTGGGCTATTTCGAAAATCGTGAAAAACTCGCTTTGTGAAATTTCCACGGGGAAACTCATACCTAAAAAATACTTCCGCGGATTGTATAATAAAACAAACAATGCCCTACAAAATTGCCAAAAACTGTAAACTATATAACGCTGCCTGGATAACGGTTGACTTGTTATCAAATCAATAGTTATTTTTGCATTACGCGCTGATTTAACGAGTGTCAAGCTTCCCGCATTCATAGGAACTAAACACGGTGCGAAACGCACGAATGGCGAATTCAATGTTTTGTGACACAAGCATGAAAGGTATGGTGTCGCACGGGCGAGGAATGTGGTCCAGGGCACATTGGATGGAAGACACAGTAGACAATCGGCCATATAAAAGCACACAATTTCAAGTATGACCCGCGGTTCTACGGGATAAAATCGTATGTGTTCCTTCATTTATCATATGTTGATAGCTATTCACTGGTTGAGTCTTTACCCGAGCTCGTACGCCTGCTTTTAATTTTGCGCGCAGTAATACACTTAGAAAAAAAGTTCCATGAATTGTGCAATGAAAAGTTTTCGCCGATATTTAGCTCATTCGATTTTGTCAAAGCAATTAAGAGATATCGAACAGACTTAAAAACTGTGTCGTGTGGAAGGACAAGTCCACGAAAATGGCTTATCCTGTGCATATCTGGCAGTGCTTGGCATACGTCAATTTTTCCAAGCACATGAAACCGTTGCTTGGAACGAAATTTTATGTTTGGAGGTCTCAATTGCAAAATGTCTACTGTATCCTTTGTGGTCCAGGGGTTAATTGCGCTGAGTCGCCTTATGCGTGCGCGAATTTAAGGTTTGGAGGCACTGGCTGTGCCAAATTCATGTGGAACTCATAATCAAGGAAAGGTCCCACGTATTTGACAATATTGTGGACAAAGAAGGAACACCGACATATACTCCACTAAGCCAAGTTCCGAGATAGGCGGATTTAAATGTTCAAAGTTTAATGAAAATTTTGCTGTCTTGGAATAAGCAGCAACGAGCTACTCTATCATAATCTGAAGGGTCGATTTTTGGGATTGAGATGAGGTACTCTACTATAGAATGCCGTAAACATCAAGACAAAAACTCGTTTCAATCCAAAATTGGAACAAGTGTGTTGGCACTAAGCTATAAGGTACTATTTTCATATATCGAAGACATTAAAGTTAAAGTGCTGCACTACTTATACGATTCAGAAACAAAATAGTGACTGAGCTTGAAAGATTAAACAGTCACGCGGTTTTCGTGCTTATCTTTTGGATTTAGATCGTCATATTTTCTTTGGTACAGATCATAGTCCTGCAAATCTTTTAATTTCTAATCGAAGAATTTTTTCCTTGAGCAATTAAAAAAATTGATTTTTCGAATCGAATTTATTTTGTGATCTTCGCGTTTCAGGCAATATGTTATATACTCCAAGTTGAGATGTATCAGGACGAAATTTCTGAATGGCGCAGCTTTCTATTTGAAGCCAAGTGTGTGTGGCGACCGGTTACGGTGAACGAGCTACATAATATCTTTCCTAACAACGATCCTACATCCTCCGACAATAGTCATACAAATAATAAATTCCGGTAAATGTGTAGACCAAGTTAATAGGTTCCTTTTCAAAGATACATGAAATCCATCGTCAGTATTCTAATCCTACAATCAAAGTTACATTTCGGATTCTAATTACCCCCGAATTACTTAATCAACGATAAACGTGCGTTCTCAGCAATCTAGAATCGCATAAAACATTAAACTCCCATTATAACGAGGAGCTCATCGCATAAATTGTAATTTTATATCATTCCCACCTCAGTCGCCTCATCCCATCAAAGTAAATTTCCAAAAGACATTAAATATCTAAGTAAATAACAATCATAACTTCCTTAGTGTCATCCATTATCCTTCGTATCAAGGACTGGCTATAAGGAACCAGATCCACCATCCCCACCCGATCCTATTACAATAGCGAAAATTTAGCAGTCTGTCTCGCGACAGTCTTAGTTCGCATAGCCATATTTATGTTTGCCATTTTTTATATTTTTGCCAAGGACCTCCACTTACTTAATGCGAGATTTTCGTCCAGGTGCTGGGCGTAATGGGTGGGGCAGGTGCTCAAAGAAGATATGTCGTAGGCTAACAACTAAGTCACGGCAATTATTTACATCTGCCATCAGTCATCTTCATATAAATGTCCAATTTGGTTGCTCATTTTGAAGTATATCCCTATGTTGTGTAATAAAATCAGTAAATTAAAATATCAGCGAAATCAGGACTGGAATAAAGCGGTTTTGGATGCGGGACGATGAGCCGTTTTAGGAAAATGGTGTTGTCGCGTTGGTTGTATTTTCTAAGTTTTGTAATCGTGTTTCAAATTTTGAAAGCAGTTGGGTCAAGGACGCTTGGATGGGGCTGTAATGTATCGACAGAAAGTGATTACTTTTTTTGCTCCAAAATGCCAAGAATCTGGTCAGGCTTGCTCGCACTTCTGTTTCAATATTAACTCATGAAATCAGTGTAATTTTTGTCAAGTTTCATTTTCGGTATATCTCTGTGTTCTGACATTAGGCTAAGCTGTTAACCCAATTGGTTTCCATTGTCAATTTAACATCCTATCCAAAGAACCTCAATAAAAAGCTTTTTTCGCCTCTTGCATCACGATTGGCGCCAATTGAAAAAGATACAGGTGGATTGTTTTCGTCCCTAGAACACACAATGATTAAGATAAATTCCACCTGTAAGGATTCAAGAAAAATGGTTATCATTTGAAATGAAAACCACATAGGAGCGAAACTACCCTCGCATTTCAACCTGATGCCTCTGTGATAAATGCGGCAATTAAGCGCACATTTCTATGAAACTTATGAGTCTCAAATAGGTCTCCTGTTGCCAGGATACAACGATCAGGCGAAAAGTCATCATCTAGTCCAACAGCCTGCCGAAAAAAAATTTCTTGTTTTGAATGGCCCAGAAAATGATGCGTCTTCATTTTCATTATTATCCGTAAATCCGTTTTGTGGCGGCCATTCCATTAGATGTTTTGTTTGGGGGCGGTTGAAGGTGGTGGAGGCAACGCTATGAGTGCATAGCGTTTTTAAATGTTGGTCGACTGTCGGTTGGTGGGAGCTGTAACCGTTATGAGTTATGATGATGAAAGATGAAGTTAAAAAGCGATTTTAGAGAGCTTAGCAACATTCCAGCCAGTTTTGCTGATGACTTGTTGTTAGCAGATCATTATTAGCCATGTAATTTACTTAAACTACATTTAATGTGAGGCTATCAAAAATTATTCGAAAATTTCGAGGGATGCGAATTATGGCATCATTTGGTTTTTCGGTTGATGCATAATGAAGCGAGAAATAGAAATTTTTTTGGGCGAATTTCTCGCATTTAAGCTTCCGTACTTGTTTCATTACATTTTCATCCAAGCAAATTGAAATCAAGGGCACGTTCTGTGTTCACTGATGCAATGAAAAATGCTTAAGAGTTTTGAAAAAGAAGAGAAGTAGCGTAAATATGGAGCCTTGAAGCACTGAGATCGATTGAAACTCAAGAGCGGCAATTTAACAGGCGAAGCCAATTTAATAAAAATTGATTCGCAATTTTGTTTGCTTACGATTAATTGAGTCGAAATTATGAACACTTTCTACTTGAAAATAAAAGAATTTGTAATCAATGATAAATTCTTGGACAAAGAATCTGCATGAAAAATTGAAGTAACTAACTCAAGGGTTCAAAAGTGGAACTTACACCAAAAAAATTAAGAACAAAGGCATTTTCTTCGTAGTTTGACTCGCAAGTAATACTTCAAGAAAAAAAATCGGTCTTACAAAAAACATCATTTTTTTTGCACTTTATACAGCTGCAGTAAAAAATAGCACCATCACAAGAAGCAAAATTTTTTGAGGAAGAAAAATCTAATACATCCATGCAATCAACTTTTAGACACATCAATAAACACATTAAACTCAAAAAAAGGTTTTTAGGGTAAGAACACAAAATTTTATTTACTGTTTTGGAAACTTTATCAGGTTTTGTAATTCAACTATTCAGTTTAAAAACTAAAAACCTAGGCAAAATTGAAGAATTTTTGTAAAACCACAACTATTAAAATACAGTCAACCCTCCTATTACGCAGTACCCTCAGAACGCGGTTTCCATATAACGCGGAGCTGAAATTGCGACAGCCCTCCTATAACGCGGTACTCTTCCATACAAGGCGGTAGACGGTTTCCATAGAACGCGCTACGAATTAGCCTGGTTTGTACGGTTAAATCCGAATTTCTTATAGCGCGGTTTCCATATAACGCGGTACGCACTCACCGCGTTATAGGAGGGTTGACTGTAGTGCTATGCACCAAAATTAATATTTCGTCGCATATCCTTTGTTGGCAGTTACAGCTTGCCAAAGTTGTGTCATAGAATTGATCGAATCCTGACACTTTTATTTCAGGAATCCTTAACTTCAGCCCAGAGGGTATCATCGTTAGCCGGTTTTACATGAAAAACCTATTTCTTGACATCATCACAGAGGTTCTCAATTGGATTGAGATTGGGCGACTGTGCTGACCACTTTATACCATTCACCAAATTATCCTCAAACCATTTTTTAAGTTCTAACTGGTATGTTTGGAGTCATTATCTTGCTGGAAGGCCCACAATAACCGCATAAGTGTAAAAGGCAGCATCACTTTTTCCAGTATATCAACATAGAATAGTTGATCTATTATAGTTTTTATCCAATCCATAGTAGGAAAAACAAGCCCATACCATGATGCTTGAACCTCTGTGCTTAACAGTTTTGGTCGTGTATTTAGGGTCGTTTTCCGCATTATCTGGTCTTCTAACGTAGAAACGAGAAGTTTTGCTGCCATACATCACAATTTTACTCTCATCCGTCCATAAAACGTCCCTCCATCCTTTCACCAGTCAGTTTCAGTCAGTCAGTTCAAATGTTGTTTTGCGAAGCTTATACGATTTTTTTCATGCTTAGCAGTTAAAAGAACTCTTTTCTAGGGTCATAGGCTTTTAAACTATGCTCTCTAAGGCGGCTGCAAACTGTTTTAACATGTGCTGTAATATTCAGATCCTTTTTGATTTCCTTTGCAGGTTTAAAAGGCTCCGTTACACTTTACTGAACCAAGCGTCGAACGAGGGACGACGACATAATCTGTTTTCGTCCAGGAGTTTAAGCTTTTAGTGCAAATATTATTGCATTGCGAATCATGTTATTAGAACAGTCACATTCACATATCGTTGCCTAAATACAAGAAGAAGGCTCTATTTTTTTCGATTTTTTGGGATACCTGTATATAATTGAAGAGATCAATGTCTGCAGTGTAACGCAAAACCTTGGTGTCTTATCGAAATAAGCTAAGGTCATGTCATATCCATCATTGTCATGATTTTCATATCCTGTTTGTGTGTGTGTGAAAAGTTTCCATGAATGCTATAGAACTATTTTTGGCACTGTTTCAAATCTAATTTTTGAATTCAGGTGACGATAAAGGAAGAATTATGGCAAGGTGTGAATAATTAGAAGGAGTCAGAAAATGAATGGGTGGATGATACTAAAAGCTAAAGCGTAAGACGATTTTTAGAGAGTTGAATCCTTTAATTGGAACTAAGTAGGACACCTGCAAATAAGTAAAAATAACAGCGAATTCGTCAGAGCAGCACAATGTCTGAGAAATATAAAAAGACCGAAGAGACGTCCAAATCAAAGTTAAACTACGATAACAAGAATCTGGCCACTAAAATGTATTTTTCAATCCTCTCGGTGATTAAAAGTAACAAAGTGCACCGAAAAAATAAGCTGCGCGTCTATAAAACGATCATCCGTCCTGTATTGATTTACGGATGTGAAACATGGACTTTGACTCAAGCCTCAGAAAAAAGGATTGACGTCTTCGAACGCCGCATTTTGAGACGTATTCTGGGGCCCGTGAAGGACGGACCGGACTGGCGAATCCGGTACAACCATGAGTTGTACGCTCTTTATGACGAGCCACCGGTATCGATTCTGACGAAACTGCTACGACTTCAGTGGGCTGGCCATGTGGAGCGTATGGATGACAGGCGAATTCCCAAGCGCTCCATGAAAGGCCGAGCAACAGGAAGCCGCCCACCAGGAAAACCACGCAAACGATGGGAGGATGCAGTTGACAACGACAGCGAATCCTTGCTGGGATTCGCTAATTGGAGGACGCGGTCGCTGGACCGAGACAGTTGGAGGCAGTGTCTTCGGGAGGCCAAGGCTCGATTTGGGCTCGTGCGCCATTGATGATGATGAACAAGAATCTGGCAGACAGAAAATAGTTCCAATTGCCAACCAATTGGCAGGAATGGACGAAAATGAAGACAGTACAAACCATGGAGGCTGCGCAACCTAAAAATGGTTGATGCAACTGCAAATGATGAAATTGATTCCGTTTAAATAATCATCCTTCTCGATTAGATTTTGATAACCCCACCAGCTCTCCTCGAATAAATTCATTTCTGTATATCTTCAGGTGGCAATTAAGTACTTTACCAGCAAACTTACCGAAGTATCTCAACTTCTTCCATCAAATTGAAATGAAAGCCATTAACAGTTGCGTTTATTTAAACTTTTTCATCGTCAAACCATATTCTCTGTGGAGTTTCATCAATTATCATGTCAACATGATAAAGCACACTTGAAAGTGTGTTCAATTTACAATTAAGAAATGAAAATAAATCAACTCATTGTTCGATTGTTTAAATGATGCAAAGCTACTTTTCATGTAGCTGCTCCTGGAAAAGGGCGAAATGGAAACGAACGAACAACCCATCGGGCAGATACAAACATACGGGAAGAAATGAACATCCCTAACGTATATTTCGTGACGCTGCAATGAATCATTAATAACCTGTTGCCTCCGTGTTCGGTATGGCAAGCGTCGCACCATTGTTCTTATATTTTCAGTATGAAATATGTTGAGTCCTTGGGGGGAATCGTCTTCGTCCGGCGAGAATTTGTAAATTTCATAGTTTAGGTCGGATGAAGCTGGCAGAAATACACTCATATATTCATTCGGGAACAGGAAGACGGGTAGACATTCGGAATACAATGGCATCTGGTAGAAAATGTGTAAAAAGGACCAATTGGTACGCGATGAATGACTTCTTTTAGGCAGCAGAGTTTCAAGCCATTCTTCATTGAGCACTGCTTTATTTTGACTGCTCAACGCTACAAAGGCAAAAGGCTTCGATATAAAGTGTTAATTACAGAAGGAAGGATGCACTGCCAACCTGGTTCAATACAATTATTCTAGAAGAGGTGACACCTTTGTTAATTCTCGAAGGTTTTAAAAATATTTGGTCATGTTATAAACAACAGGGCGTGTGAAGCGCATTTAATTTTTGCTACTGAAAATACTTTTTGATAACACAAATGGTTATCATAATTGTTTAGCAAAGTTAACTAGCATCTTTTTGAGCCCTATTTTGAATGTTGTTTCATTAGTAAATAACCTTTCATTGGACTCAATGTATTAGATCTTTCAAAAAGGCTAATCTGTTTATATCTTTTTGCCGTTTGACTCACTTACGAGAATCGTTTGCCAAAGAAGGTTCACAATATTTTTTTAAAAAAAGACAGCATTATTTATTTTCTTAGCATTATACATCTTTTTAAAGATGAAAACTTACGTTATTTTTCTGCATAATTGCCGTTTCTATCCAAACACTTGCATACGATATTCCAACTTTTGTATACCCATGACATAAAATTCTATCGCCTACCCTTTGAGAAATCAGGTAACCTCTTCCTTAACTTCATCGTCGATGTTTAAGCACATTCTACCCAAGTGTTTTTTTTTGTTAATTTTAGAAATAAGTGCTAATTACTTGGGCTTGGTCAGGACTGTAGAGGAGGTGGGCTATGACAGTACAGCCGAAATCTGGCAGCAGTTCCCGCGTTTGAGCAGAGACACGAGCTCAAGTAGCCTCACAACTTTGGACAGTCTTCCTCTCCGGCGGTTTTGAATCGCCCGTCTGAGTTTTCTTAGTGTGTCACAATATATGTCATTGTATTGTTGTTCCAGGAGGCAAAAAGTCGGCCAACGATAGCCTTTTTCCTGTCCCAAAAGACGTCTGCCATGATTTTTCAAGGAGATTTAGTTTGTTTAAACATTTTTGGCCTCAGAGAAGTTGAGTGATGCCATTTCGGTACTCACCGTGCATATACTTTGCGATAGGCATGTTTTTCGGTCAAAATCTTGTGAATTGTGATGCTGGAAATCTCAGAACCCGAACAGCAAGTTCGTGAATTTTCGTGCGACGTTCATTGAATTCTCATGTTGAACAGCGATGGCCTTTTCTCTGTAGACTTCGATTAATTGACAGTGAATGTTCATAGGTGAAACCCCTTTCGCGTTTAAAAAACGTATCAATTTCGCATCTGGCGGTAGTGGGAATGGAGAATTCTATTTTTTATGGCTGCTAGACCGACACTGAGCCGCATAGCGTGGCGGGAGTATTGCGGTAGAAAGGACGAGAGTTGCTGTATGCGCCGGTGTTGCGAGATTTCACCTAACATATCTCATTTTTAATAGGGCTTGGGAACCTTATGGACTCTCAGAGATTTGTGAGATTAAAGTTGGGGCAGTGTTCTTTGTAAGCCATTCAAAAGAACCAATAATGAGTTTCGCACTGGCTGCAATATATCCTAAAACTTCTGGTTAGTTCGTTAAGAAGAGCGTTCAATTTTTTAAAGAGTCTGGTAATGTTGACGATGGATTCAGGTAAAAGTCCTAAAAGAGCGACCTCTAAAAGGCAAGATAATGTCATCTGTAGCTTGTCTGAGAAGAACCCTGCACTTTGTCTGTGAAAAGCGATACAAAAACTGAGAGTAAGTGTATCAACTAGTACGATAAGGCGAAGATTGCAAGAATCTGATATCAAAAGAAGAAATACACTTGCGAAGCCGTTGTTGACCGAAAAGCGTATAGAACAGAGACTAAGTTGGGAAAAGTGAAATTTGGACCGTGATTTTCACTGATGAATTTTCATTTGTTTTATGTAATTACTGGAAGACCTCCTGGACGAAAAATGATGCAACAATGTGGCGTACAGTAAAATATCCACCAAAGATGCACGTTTACGGATGCTTTTCGGAAAGAGGATTCGGAAGCTGATCATTTTTATGAAAACTCTGAATGCGAATCAAATTTTATAAAAATGGTTTGCTTAAATCTGCTGAGAGTTTATATGGATCTGACAATCGCGATTGGATTCTCCAAAGGGACAACGATCCTAAGCATCGGAGTCGTCTCTGTACCAGCTAGAAAGAAGAAAATGGAGTCACAACTGTGGATTGTATACCATAAAACCGAGACACGAACCCAATAGTAAACGTATCGTCACCAATGAAGAAGAAACTAAAGGGCCAAAATTTAACCACCGCATGGCAGCTCACGCGGGTCCTCAAGAGGATATGTAAAGGTTTTACTATGGAAAATGCACAAGAAATTGATTCAGAGCTGCACATAAAGATGTCAGGCAATAATTGACAATAAAGGTGGCTGGATTCCATATTTGTATAATATCAAAAAATGTATTCGTATGATGTTGCAGAAATTGATTTAATCTAAACGATTGTTTTTCATGCTTTTGTGAAACACACTGTAAGTGTCTGGAAACAAATTTCTGTTAAATTTTTTTTCGTCAACAGTTCTTTTTCGATTCGCATTTCTTTCAATTTTCAATCCACGGTTAAAGTTTCATGATCATCAGATCCATGACCTACTGAAGAGGTTGCTTTCAATTGTTTCGGTGAAAAGATTGCTTCTTCCAATTTTCAAATCTTAACAGAGATTTGTTGTCCATGAACAATTCTTGCTACCCTAAAAGCCATCAAATCTAGATTAGATCAACGTTACGTATAGTTTCAATATAATTGGATTTAAAAATCTGAACAATTTATTGTTTGAAATTTTATAATTTCAGTTTATTTAGAATCCCTTGCCTGCAGAAACTATTGAACAGCCTTCAAGATTTTCTAGACTTACAAAAAATCTATTTTTTAAAGCAATCTATGTTATCGTGGAATCTCAAAGATGCTATAACATTGAAAAGTCTAGTAAAATTTTAAAAAAATTGGTAGAAATGCTATTGGGTGTGAAAAAATCAATTACAGTCAAATTAATTGAAAAGCTACCAACTTCAGATTCCAATGTTCGTCTAAAGAAAAAGTGAGTAGATTGCTAATTTAATAGGAAATGCCCGTTCTCATTACCGAATACTTATGAACCAGGTAAGGGCTACAAATTTCAAAGGCCAAATTCATAAATTTTTCTTTTCATTGGCGACCATTCACTTTTGAGTTTATTGAACGTAATCTCAAATCTGCTCTTGAAGTAAATCTAGTTAAATTGAATTGCAGACGACTGTATTCGTTGAAGGGGATGAGAACGTCAAGTAAATCGGCAAAGTCGGTCATCAATTCGTAAACTTATTCGAGACCAGATGAGACGTGAGGACAATTTCAATTTAGGGCGATCAGAATCTACCAATCAAATGTTGCTTGCGGAGTCGGAATCGCCACTGTGGTTACCTATTATCAGACTCCAGCAAAATACTCCCAAATCGAATTACCACCATCGGCCAGCAAAGCTTGAAATTTTATTCCAGTGAATAAAGCGGGTATCAATAATGATGCCAAACTTTTTTGCGATTGTGCAGGGAAATGTGAGACTACCACCAAACAATGAAATTCCACGATAACTCCAGCAAAGCAACAAAAACGACGAATTTTACTGCCACCAACTAGTTGCTACTAAACTTCATACTTTGACATGTTTAAAAAGCGACCAGGTTTCCAGCAAAAGAAGTGCTTCGCCGTTAAACTTCTTGCGAATGGAAGTTAATGCAACCGATCCGAATACAGGTGGACGAGTTTTTCGCTTTTTCAACTTGACTTGCTGTCCTGAACGTCCACAACTGCATCAGGTGCTTACGAGTAAGGACAACTAAAAGCACACAGTGTAGCCGAGATTTTACGATCCTTAAAACTTTTTGACATTGTATAAAATATACTGGGCGGAGGCGAGGCGGTGCAAGGACGACAATTTCGGTTCCGTTCGAGTATACAAAGTAGTTATCCGAGTTGGTTTGTGGAAGCAGTGTCATGTAGAAACAATACCCGAAAAATGACAGCATTCTATAGCCATTGAAAAGTTTAGTCTGAATCAACGGGAACTTTCTTCTAACAACGAATTGTTTTTTTTTTGATGAAGCCAGTGACCGTTGAAATTCGAAAATCCTTTTGTAAGCATTCAATTTCAGCTGTAACGCATAAATTTGTAGTATCAGCTCGAACTGTTTGGTATTCAATGCGAGGGTAGTAATTTTGCATCTGCCATTGCAGTCTAACATACTCGTACTCTAGACGATTGAAAAATGTGCTATTCAGCGAATTTCAAGCGTACGTAATTTGGGTGCAGCATTCAAATGCAAATAACCGATACGGGAGCTCAGAGTAACCTACAATTAGTGACTACATATCCTTTGGTTATTTTGTTCGTTTTTTTTGGGAAGGAATCCTGGGAATTATTGGTGTGAACGTGAATCTTTAAATACCATCAAAGTATCTGAATTAAATCGTTAATGATTAGTGGTATACATATTAGATAGGCAGATATTTCTCATTAAAAGTTCTATCACTGATGCATATAAAATATAACCTCAAGGATTATAACATTTAAAAGCTTTTGAAAAATGTAACAGTTCTGCTCTGATTCGACTTCATTCCTAGCACAGATCCTAATTTTTGGCTTTATTCCGAAACAATACGATTAACAAGCTCGACGGATAGGCAAACAAGCCACAATGCGAAGGATGACTTCTTACGTAAGATATGGCCAAGCATGTGAACGAATCGGTATCTATAGATACAAAATACGAGTCCGATTGGATTTCCGGCGATGGTGACCAATGGTCACCACTTTAGGCAGCAAGCATGTGCATTGAATTAATAACATGACAGACACCTCTATGGCATATTATTATTGTTGTGAGGAGTCCATAAAGGTTAACCGAAAGATGAAGCCACCACTACTGCTGCGCATTGCTTCCACTTACGGAATGGATTTCCGGACGAAGAAAATTGCTTTTGTCTTTTTGAGTTCGGTGTGACAAATTCAAGTTTAGATTGTTTTCACATCACGGCCACTGCAAATGGGAAAGATAAATTTCGAGTAGGATTAAATCACTTGTGTTGTGGGTGTGTTCATTTGAATTGAGTCGGATAAGTTGATTGTGTATCTTAGATTCCAGCGCATAGCTTTTAAATCCATAGTGATTAACTGTTGCTGTTCATATTTGATATTCCGAAAACAAGAATCCCAGAGAGTCACCAGAAAGGACACTTTATAAAATAGGATTCACCTAATAAGCTGAACCCTGCAGGGGCTAAAATTTTGCTTATATTCATTTTTTTGGTTTATTTGTATTTCTTCAATGAATTCCTAGATTTTCCCCTTTATTTATAAAACACAGATAGGGTGAGGTGGGATAATTGTAAACAAAATCCTAATGTTTTGCATTGATATTATTCCGTACCCATTGGTTGTTTTTCGAGATGAAATTTTGTCATTTGTATATAAGTTAGTTTATCATGGGTTAGAACCTCTTAGTCTAGTCAACAACTTCGTCTTTCTAGTTGTGCATTTGGTTAGCAACTCACTAACACTATTATTGCACATTTAATGGGGATTCTTAGCTTCCAGATTTTGTGCTGGTACATCATTAATTTAATGGAAAGTGTGGTTTCGGGGTATCGGATGGCATCCTCTTCAGGTGCTGTCATTTAACATCCGCTACCAGACAGCACGACCACGGTTAGGCTTGTTGATGGGTTAAGCTCGCTATGTTTCAACTATTTTATTATTTGTATCTGCGAATTATAACGACTGTCAATTGGTTCGTATATATTGACTGTATATGTTGACTAGACTAGGAGGTTCTAACCCATGATAAACTAACTTATATAGAATAGCGACGTAAGCATAAATACGAACCAATTGACAGTCGTTATAATTCGCGGATACAAATAATAAAATAGTTGAAATATAACGAGCTTAACCCATCAACAAGCCTAACCGTGCTCGTGCTGTCTGGTAGCGGATGGTAAATGACAGCACCTGAAGAGGATGCCATCCGACACCCCGAAACCACAGTTTCCATTAAAAAAATTGTCATTTGTGTTCAAAGATACTCTCCGCCTGAATGCTAAATAGTGAAAATTTTGACACTATGTTGATTTTCAAATGAGAAATTCCTGTTTACATTTACCCCAGTATGTTTTCAATTGCCCCAAAGACAAGAGGGTAAATGGAAACAGCGATTTCATCACTATGTTAATGGCGAACACAGTTTCTTCTAAGCTATCTGTTGTGTTAGGCGGAGGTGGCTTTTCCTTTTAATACGTCCTGGGCATCCTGCAAAGACCATGTAAATCAACTATCGTCCAAACGTTATCTAGGAATATTTACTGAGATAAATCGCACTAAGGAATGCCAAATTTGGGTACAGTACACACAAAAATTATAATTCACAACTACGAGTAAATGTTTGGTTTATCGCCACGCAAAGGGCAGTTCTTTTGCTGTTTCCAATTACCCCAGGGTAAAATATCTATGGGGTCATTGGAAACATAAAGCTTACACATCAATTAAAACAGAGAGAATCAAAATAATAAATATTTTCTTTCAATAAGATCTCACATAACAAATTGAAATAGTTGTAATCCCTTACTTTGCGTTTTTTTAAGGGCTGCAGAGGGAAGCTTGCGCTCTCCAAACCTCGATAAACAACTTTTTTCTTATTGTCAACTTCAAACAATGATGACACTTCCATCAGCAGACTGAAAAGCGCGGGAACTCTCTTAATGTCTTTCGAGTGTTGCCAAGTCAACAGTCGTCAGCATTTAAGTTTATTATAATCACCACGAGGGCAGCTATGCCGTTTGTTTCCATTTACCTCATGTTCCCATTTACTCCACCTGATCCTAAGTATAATTTATTCATTTGACAAATATTTCTTTCATTTATTTCTCATTTAAAATACATATCGTTTCTTTGATTCGTGAGGTTTATACGCAATGCATAGTTTGGTTACATTTGGCGGAACATTTGGTGTCTCTTCCTTGAAGGCGTAAATAT
This sequence comes from Oxycera nigricornis, assembly GCA_963942545.1. NCBI lineage: Eukaryota > Metazoa > Arthropoda > Insecta > Diptera > Stratiomyidae > Oxycera > Oxycera nigricornis. The sequence continues at coordinate 112,120,479 of OZ012660.1, read as the reverse complement.
TGATATCATTACTACTGAATCCACGGTTTCAACAGAAAAAATCTGCATATGTAATGCAAAACCATTCAGAAATAAATGAAACAAACAAAATAAATCCATTATTGTCACTGTTCTGCTTGAAATAAATGCCGTCACTCATTCATACTATTTTTGGATAGGGGTAGCATGAAAGCATGACCCATCGTAATCGATCATTTCATTTCATTTAAATATTTAGTTAAGTTAGCTGAAGATTTGAGGATGATATTGTCACATTCCCCACGAGCTTGCCTCAGTGGGTAACCAGCAGTCGTAGGCCTCACCATTTTGAGCGCCATTCGACCACCAGCCACGGAGATTATGCGTCTCGTGAAGAACCTCTCAACCACGCGATTGCTTAGATTTTGAATTTTTGGGAAGCATAAAATTCAATTAAAGCAGATTATGATGAAAATGGGGATATATTTTGTGAATATCTAACTCATCTAATTTAATTTCAAACCTAAAAGACAAACGAAAAAGTAGGTACAATGAATAAAACGGATAGTATTTATTCTTCTTTAACAATCTTTTAACTAAATACGGCATGTGAGTGCATATTTCATGTAAAACTTAAAATATTGATTCGTTAGAAAGCATCCTTAGAGAAGTCTGTCGTGAGTGTTGATATGTAAGCCTCAATACACAATACTCATCCAGATATATTCTCGAATCTAAAATCAATGTTATACATGCTCTCTATACACATTCAAACAGTTTGCCGAACTGATCCTCTCCATGGTATTTGAATAGGATTAAAATAGAGGAGCGTATATACATACATAGGGGCTACATGGAGACGACCTGACGAGTGAATACAACCCAACCACATTAACACTGAAAGAATAGGAGTGAGAAATGCAAGGATTTCCTTTCAACCAATTGCTAAGACTAAAAGTAACAGAGTCTCTGCAACAGTACCTGTCGTACCGAGAAGTTTCTATGTCGTTTGGAAAGTGCAAGGAGGTGGTCTTTCAAAGCACAAACACCGAACGGAATATCTTTAACAAGGCTGGCACTGTCTGTGTGTAGCTTACACATAATTGTCCTACATGGGAGCAAATATTTGGTTTTTATTTCGCTAGCTGTGACACTGAGGAAGATGCAGCAGCACCAGCACAAGGATGGTCGCATACTACTTATTTTAATGGGCACTGTTTCTTCCTCTTGTGTGCAATGATCGACGAAAACGTCCTTCTTGGATATGGAAAATGAGAACAAACAGTTTGGGGTTGTAAATTTCAATGTAGGTCATCCTAATGACTAGAATTATATACGTATATGCCAGCGATTCTACAACGAGTTGAGTTTCTGTGTGAGTCGCTCAATTGCACTTGAAACTATCTGTGTTTTTTTTTTGTTGGGATAATGCATTCCAGCAAGATGAGAGTTTCATTCAGCATCCTTGCGAATTTTGGGTGTAAAATTTGGGAGGTTTCGAAGAATAAAATAGAATTGACTTGAACTTTAATATTTTCAGGTCGTGCAAAAATTTAAGATGAGTTAAAGACGGTTGTAGTTATGCCTGTTAATTGACCATAATCGCTGATTAAATCAATTACTAAGATAATTATGGATGATAAAATTCTAATGCCAAAAAATTGATTTCCAACAAAAAAAAACATTCAAATCCCCCATGCAGCATAAAAATTGCAAATTGTTTTCACCTGTGGATTAAAAGCCAATTATTGTTACTGTTGCTCTCCATTTACCATTCACATGGAAGTAGACAATGCACATTTGACTAGCTTCGTAATATACGCGAACCAATGGTTACGGTTTAATTAATTCCCGTGAGGATTTTGGTTTCGCCAAATATTGAGCATAATTATATGATTTATAGATCCGGCCTTATTGTTTACTGTACACTGCCCGAACATCCTGCTTTAATTAGTTATAATCAAATGTCCCCATGCATTATCAACTTCAATAATTTATGCAGATCGGCCGGAATAATTTGCTTAACAGAACAATATGCCGCCGGGTTGAAAAGGCCAACACTTTGCCCGTGCAGTGCAATGGGGTGGAAGTCATTACAATTGTACATCATTCGGAAAGGATATAGGTAACAGCTTGTAAAATAGTTGACCATAATCAACAGAAAACTATTAGCAGGACAAATTCTAGTGTTTGTATGATATGCAGTCATATCCAAACTATGAAGAGCAGAAGCTTTGAATCAGGCGTTCCAAAACCGTTACGAATCCTTCGAATCGTATCCAACCATACCAGGAATTTATCTCACGAGCGACAAACGCAATCATCGCCTGTGTCTGGAGAAAGAGCAGAATTTCAATTTCTTGCAGATATTTTTCATGAGAAACCAAATTTTAAAATGAATTTTGAAAGTGTGTCAAAATTCGAATGCAGATTTATAAGTACAAATCGTTACTATGTACAATCCTAAAAGTTTCTAGTCTTTGTGAAACGCTACTTTAAATATGTTATAATCTGAAAAAAAAAGGAAGTTTTTTTTAATTCCTCAACAACTCGTGTTTCCAAATCACTCGAAAAGAATATATTCAACACCGGGGAGCAGTTATTTCGATACACATTGCAATTATGAGTGGAAGCCAGAATTGCTTTATCCCAGGGATTAACGTCATGAAGCACAATACTAATTTCCGCTGTTTTTGCATAATCCCTTGTAGCTTCGCTCCATACTTTCTCTAGGCACCGCACGCAGAGAAAGATAGGCCAAGGTGGATTATATACAAATGAATGGTATTTGTATGTTGGCTGTTTCGGAAGTAGACTTCGAACATATGTACAATGTTTTCCCTGCGGAGAAGATAATATCTAATTATTTTTTCGAGTATCAATTTGTTTTAGAATATTTTTTCATCAGAATAAGATGTGTAGTACAATAGCGGGCATGTAAATAGTTAGCAAAATCCTGTAAATGATGTTAATAAAATGTTGGCCACTGACAAAAAGCACAAAACTCACCTAACCTTAAGATTTTAACATCCTGTGGCTAAATCATAGTCAGCCCACTCAAAACTTAACACTAAAGAGTGAAAAGTCCCTTTAAACAAATTGTTACATCATACATGGATATTATTTTCCGGCATTGAGCTAAATATTTATGAATTTCAAAGCCATCAATATCATAAATTTACTTCGCCCATGCGTAACAATCTATATTTTCACTGTGCCGCGCTACTCAAAAGAATATATAGCTGCCTTTTCTCACTCACACGAGGCATGCTGACTTCCGGATGACAGAAGGAGACGGACATCATTCACCGCGTGTGTGCGATTCGATAGTATGCGAAATCGATCAATGTTACGATCGAGATATTGGCGCGTAAGTTTAAATTCTAGGGGACTGGCGATCGAAACGCGGACAAAAGGAGACAGAGTTTGTTTTATGTGGAATTTGCAACCTACAGATTCTCAGCATCGTCAATATTTGCACAGGTTATCCTGGAAGTGGCCGCTATTTTATTGTGCGTCTGGGTGTTCATGATTCATACGATCCTCAGGTATAGATTCGTCAGTATCGATGGTTCGTTACAAAGTTCATAAACCTATATTTTCAGTTTACACCCTTCTGCATGGATATCAGGATTTACGTATGATTTTATGCTTAAAAATGTCGACGTTTTTGCCTTTAGTCTACGATTCAAGTAATCGGTTTGTAAAGGTGCAGTTTGTGTCTTTGGTGTTTTTATTGTATTTTATTTATTTATTAAGAATTCATCTTACAGAAACACAAGAGGCACAAGAGGCTATTGCCACAATGTGAGGCTTAAATTTAATTTTCGGGTCGAAAAACACTCCCAGATCTTTTATTTGAATAACAAGTGCATGTGGAATAAGTCTTCAATTGGACTGAGCTTTAAGGAAAAGGACATTTAGTGACATTTCTGGACATTAAAGGAGAGAAAATTAGTTTCATTCCATGAAAAAATCGCGATTCAATACATTTCTGAACGAATAACGCCGTCAATTTTTAAGTTAAAAGCATAACGAAGACACTGAGAAGCTACGAAAGAAGGAAGATCATTCATGTAGACTAAGAAAAGAAGAGGGCCTAGAATGGACCCCTGAGGAACGCCGGAGGTTGGATGGAAGAAGGAAGACTGTGCTCCACATAGACTAACACGGCATGAGCGAGATCTGTTGTAGGACTCAAGCCAGGAGAGTAATGGTCGAAACAGGCCAAAGTGAGCTAGCTTCTGAAGTAGAACATTTAGATTGACAATATCAAATGCCTTACTGATATCAGTGTACACTATATCAATTTGGATATGACTGTCGTCAGCCTTTGCGTCAGGTTGGTTAAGTTCAAGGAGATTCGTGATGGATTCGATGGGACGATAATTGGAAACAATGGAAGAGGATCCAGATTTGAGTACAGTAAAAATTTTAAGTAATTTTCACAAACTGGAGAAGATAGCGGAGGAAAACATAGCATTAAAAATGTAAGATAGTGGCACGCCTAGTTTATTTATTTATTAGAAATTCATCTTACAGACAAATATATCCCAAATATAGGAAAATTTAAACAAAAAAGAAATATATAACAAAGGTAAACTAATTACATAAGATACACTTTACATTTTGTTTATAGATGTAGAGTGAGTACGGAAACGGACCAAGTTGCAGGCTATTTTGGTTACGAGGAAGCCGTAACATCGGCGAATAGTACAAAGTCTCAGTCCTAGCATATGCAACTGTAGATATAATGTCAGATCTAGCAGGGCGTTATGAAATACGATACTCTAACCAATCAGAGAGGCTAGAGTTTAATTGATGGTGGTGCAGCTGAAACAGAAAACACTCATCTAGGAAGAGTCTGCGGGATTGTAAAGTAGGAAGTTGTAGCAAGGACAGTCGCTCTTCATATGACATATGTGTAATTTTTAATTTAAAGATAAGAAAACGAGTGAGGATAAGGATTTAGTGAATAAATTAGGAAGTCCGTCTCGCCCGAAATGTACGCTGTAGTCTAAAGAATTGATCAAAGTTTTGATTTCAGTTGGGTTAGTGGACATAAGATCAAAAATACATAGAAAGCAAAAAGGAGTATCAAAAGATTTTGGGAAAATAATGGCAAAAAAGCAGTGAGGCACTCTGGGAGTGCCCGGTGGGAAGTTTAGCTACGTATTGAAATTGATTATATATAAAGGTTAAAAAGTTGTATATAGATAAATGCAGGAAAAGTTCAGGAATTAATGTGACAAATTCAAAAATCTAGGATGCATATAATATGACAAAATATGAAAAAAAAATTATTGCCTTTATTCACACAAAGTAACTTGAAAAACACAGAAAGAGCGGGAATTTGAACCCTCTACCTCGAGAACAACAGTCGGGCGCTCTGCTCACTGAACCAGCTGCTTTTCTCTTATATTTGCATATCATTGCTATGTATTGTGCTCACTTTGAATTTTAAGAAAAACTTCCGTTCGCATTTTCGTTCGGATCGCTTTTTCTGGGCTCACTCCTATCGCACACTTTTCATTAGAACCTTCGTAAAGGAAGCTATACTTCCAAAAAAACTGAGGAAATATCTCGCAGATTTTTTCAGAAGTTGACTTTTGTTTATCGTCCCGGAAAACATTATAAGGAATATTGAACAAAGACTTAAGGGAATTGACATAAAACCAAAACGGCTTTGTTCGGTTAGAGTAGCAAAGTAGTTACGCATAGCTCTTTTAATTTTCAGTTTTGCTGAAGCACATTGTTTTCAAAAGGCAGTATGTATAGTATTCCGGAGTATAATTGGTTTTGTAAAGGCGATTTTGTCTGATTTAATTACTAAAAGAGCCGAAAATGATGCTTTAATATTCGATTTGTTCTTTTCGCTGCCGTCTTTTATGAGGTTGTTGCTATGGCATGTAGCTTCATTCACTATTCTTTCTAGATTCAAATTAATTTTTAAGCATTGTAAGCTCACCTTGAACTGGCTCTGCATTGATCGTAATAATTTTCCATATCCGGACTAGTCCAGAAGATACTTCAAAGTAAAGCCGATTGGAAGTCTGCGAAGATTTGGTAAACGGAATTTGTGGAACCGAGATATTTTCTAGTATAAACTTTATTGAGAGTACTTGATCTCTCGATGCTGTACTATTTTTCTATATGCGGTATCCATTTTCTGGCTACCACTTTCGTTCGAACTTTGTATGCATCCTACAATTTTTAACTTCCCAGTACATGGGAAGTTCTTGTAATCGCCTCGAAAATCGAAATTGAAATTTTCAACATTTCTTTAAGTTTTGAGGTCTATAGAGTATATATAAAGTGTTTTTAGAGAGGGAGATGTATGTGTGTGTGTGTATGTACGTACGTACGTATGTACGTTCGTGGACACTTTTTTCTACGACCATAACTCACGTAAACAAAGTCGTATCAACTTCGTTGAGGTGTCAATCGAAGCGTCTTTGCGATTTTAAGAGCTGATTAGTTTTTGGGAAACTTCGGTCGGGCGGGGGGGGGGGGTGGTGTTGCTGTTTTGCCCGTTTGAAGGTCATTTCTGTCATGCGTTATATCTCGCGAACCTAACGCACGATTTTCTTGAATAAGGTGTCAATCGACGCTTATTTACATTTATGTGATTCTATCAAGTTTTTATAAAAACTGTTGTAGCCGTTTTTTAATTTAAGAGAATAAAGTGCAAAAAATTAGATTTTGTTCCATAAACAATAAATTTATAACCTGATTTGCGAAATATAGTTATCAGTGTTTATAAAATTTATATACTCCAAACAATGTTTGTAGAAACATCATCAAAACTTTTTCTCATGATTACGTAAAAAATTAAATTACAAATAAAAAATCATTAAAAGTCATCATGATTTTGAAGGTCATTTTTATCATTCACTATATCTCACGAACCAGATATAATATTTGCATCATTAAGGTGTCAATAGCGTGTATTAACATTGTTGCAATTTTTTTGACATAACATAAAAATTGTTTCAGCCGCTTTTTAATTTAATGAAAGAAAATGCAAAAATTTAGACTTTTAAGGTTTTAAGGTTTTTTCATAAAAAATAACTTTTTAACTTGATTTGCATAGCACAGTAATAAATGTTTATACAATTTATACATTCTTATTAGTTTTTGAAGAAAAACCAGCAAAACCATATTCCATGATTATAAAAAAACTAAATTAAAAATAAAAAATCATTCAAAGTTATCATGTATAGAAGGTTCATACGAATGATATTACTTTATATCTTTTATTCTAAAGAAATTGTTGTAAATTCAATCCAAGTTTTATAATATTTGCATAATTTGAGCAGATTTTTAATAGTTTTTACAGTGTTTTAGTGTTAATAAAAAAACTGCTTAAATGATGGAAGTCCAAAAAAAAAACCCTTCCGTAGATGATATGATTAATATCACCTCATTCCTGTTGCTGCTATGAATACCTCTCATTATTATTATTTAAAGTAATAATATTTTTAAAATTATTATTTTGTTTAATATTTTTAATGTTTATCTAGATATTACTGGGAAGTTGACCGTGTGGACCTCAAGGGTCGCAGTTCGCGGCTTGTTTTCTGTCATATTCATTCATTCATTCAATTATGAACACATCTGTTAAAACGTAAACGTGTTCTATCTATGTCCCAACAATAATGGACCAATTATCCTAACTATTCTGTTGATTATCAGCGAAATTTGTAGTTTTGCAATCAAAGATTGGTCATTCCATCCATTCCAGCAACAAGTCACATACAATTCCACTTCGCCTGAAGGACGATAACTATTCAACAGTATGCTAACGCAACGACTACCTCTAAGAGCGGCAAAGGAGGAAACTTAGAACACTCACATTCCGTAATAAGCAGGTAATTGATGTACTTGTTCAATGCCAGAATTTCAGCAATGTTACATTGTAAGCGGATTCCCCGTCCATAGTCGATATTCTGTGTAATACTCTGCATGTATGTTGGCAGAACAAAAGAGAAGAAAGTAAGCACAGGGTATGCTGAATACAAGCACAGATATTTTGCCGAAAGGCATTTCATGTTACTGTCGGTCTGTCTTTCTGTCGATTTCAAACATAATTTCCCATAGAAATTCCATGAATTTACTTTTACTGTGACGTTACCTGAAATCCACTAAGGGTGAACAAGGAAACATGCACACTGCCTTTATGATGTGTTGCGTATTGTTTTTGAGATTTTTCAGATTGATGCTGCTCCGTCAAAATATTATTTGCAATGAAAACGATATTCCAAATTGGATATTCGAACATTGTTCAATCACAGAATCATGTTTCAATTAAAACCGTCAACTCCAGCTGATATCACACAATCAGTACCAGTTGCATATCAAAACGATATTTAACAGCTTTCTTTCATAAAAACTATGAAATCCATGCAAACAAATCCTCCGACAAAAGAGCCAAATAATTTCGCTTAACCGTTACGAATGCATTCAATCTTCAGCGCAAATAGTGGTGAAAATCTATTTTTTGTGCCTAGCACTCAAGATTGCACACCGCACACACACACAGACAACCCTAAAGATACAAGATACTACATTACGACAAGATTCTTTGCAAAATCTAAAATGCATAAACCTTGCTCCCTGAAGAAATCGCGAAATCCACATTCCCCGAATGTTACACGAAATTCTCGTTTCTTGCGTGAATCCAAAGAATCCTTGGTTCGCGGGAATTTCGACTATGCTTGCAATTTGTTAAAATGTCAATTTGTTCATTTTCACAAGATACACATTTTTCCAATCTTGGCGTCGTCGTAATGTTTTTCTTTGCCCTTCTGAATATTTTCATTACGAGAAAAGTTCAACGGGTGACGACGGAACAAGGCGAAAAAATATGTACAGAGAAATGTTCACGACTGTGAACGAGAAAATCGGGAAATTTTTTTAGACAAAAATATTTCAATTGGAAATTTAAATAAGATGTTGATAGTCAACAGGTCAGTCTTCAGTTTGATTATTGCATATCAATAAATATAGGAACAGATTGAATTGAGGATTATGCTGATTATACGTTTTATCATCTTCGCAATATAAACGTTAAGGATTCTTAGATACTAATTTGTTAAGGTATTATCTTTTGGTTTCAATTGATAAATATTAGTCCAGCTAAAAATACTAGTCCCTACAATATGGGGCATACAACTTTTCTCATACCGTGAAAAGATACGAATGCTGAACGATTCAGTGTTTAGACGTTTTGAAAAAGAGGATGAAGCCAAGACAAACGATGCAAACAGTCAAGAAGTGAGATTGGCAATGACCTAAAACAGCCCTTTGAAGCACCTAAATAGTCTTCCAAATATCCAACTGAGCTAGTACACACTAAAACAAACCATCAATAAGTATGCAGCCTCCCTTCAAGGAAAGATACTACGGAGATGCTGGTAAAATGTGGCAAATACAAGAAATTATGTCTTAACTGCTCCAATTGTTATATTGGACAGATAACAAGATCACTGGTGGTCAGATTTGAATATCACAAAAAGAAAGCAGCAGCGGTCAAGAAGAAAAGCGAACACGATTTCCAGTCAAAATTGCTCAACTAGAATTGATTTCGGGGAAAAGCAGAACATATTTGAGGTCCTAATCTAACATTGGTAAGGAATGCCTTATCAGGAACAGTTGAGGTCCAGAAGCATTTTCAGACTTTTCCGATCAGAAACAGTGCAGGATAATCCAATCATTCATCGGGCATTCCTGGTCAGGACTAGAGCAGAATTTTCAGACTATTAAAAGATGAAAGTAACATCAAGCTTTCCTGATTAAGACCCCATCAAGGCCAGAGAGATAATCCAGATCGTTGAAACATTACAGTCTGCCCGACTAAGGCAATCCTAATCAGAACCAGAGTAGGATATTCAGACCGTTAAAACATCATAGTATATCTGAGATTTTTGATCAGGATCATGTCAGAATCAGAGCAGGATATCTAGACTATATAGTTGGAATGGGGTTTTCCGTAGTCGGTGCCATTGCCCATAAAATTTTGATAGATAATTAAACGTTCAATAACTATGACTCGAATTTCAATAGTTTCTAATTTATAACAAAAAACACTTCAAAAAATATACGAGTCTGTAGTTCAAAATGTGTGCATTGCAAATAAAATATATGCGAGCAAAAAGATAGGCAATTCAGTTTTCAACTAAAAACACCTGAATATTTTTTCTGTAGCAAAAATTTGAATCCAATTTGGCCTTTTATCAGGACAAATTTTTGGTTTTACACTGGACATGCACAGTAACTCTCCTAATTATTCCTCGTGCAGAATCTGACTTAAGAACTTTTGCATTATGCATCAAAAATCTACAGCCGCCACGAATGGATCAACTTGACTGGATTACAAATCTCATTCGACCTTCCGTTCATCAACTGTCGCCATGAATGAAAAGACCAGAATGTTTGGATTCTAATTTAACCATATGAGGCTGAGGTTCAATCCTCGATAGTGACAACTTTACCCGACAAATGAGTTCCAACCGAAGTGCGGATGCTTTCTATTAGTGACGAAAAAATTTACGATAAATGAAACCCCAAATGATGATTCTTGCTATTATTTTCATTGTGTGTGTTCAATCTATGTATAGAAAATCTTCAGTTCCTGTTCCAGCATTCCTGCTCAGGTCATGAGTATTCATTGGTGTCTGCCTTGTTTTTCATCCGGCATGCCTGGTCGAGTCCTGATCATGTTTAGCCAAATTTTCCTAGTCGGGAAGCTTTTGAAAAACCGCTGAATAATCAGTACTGACATGAATATAATAAAAAAGTTCAAATCAAAGAAAAGTTTAACAAACGCAATACAAAAGTATTCAATGGATAAGAGAGCATTAATCGGCAGAAAATGTATTTTAACAGCAACTGTGATTGATTACGCTATCCCAGAAAATTTCAAAAACTATGACTTTGCCGATAGAACACAGCTTCCTTATAGAAAAACGATTCTGAACCTCCTCGAAGTCAAGTGTGAGGTCTAAAATAAAAACTGAGTTAAACAAAGCCAGCAAAGAGCTCAAATCTTCAGCTCCTGAAAGCAGTTAATGCAGATAACAATTATTTAGTAGTGAGGATTATAAAAAAATCACAGGATCACACCCATCAAGGATATAGCTGCCCAACAGGTCAGGGGCCTTACCAAACAAGGAAAACATTTGCCGTACAGCTGTCCAAAGTTTTCAGTCCAACAACAAACCGAAGAGATCACACAAGTTCTCACTAAGCAGAGAAAAAAGTACCCAATGAACCAATCAATTTGTAAATTAACTTTAGAATGGTAGCCTAAATGATGCCCAGAACACGACCAAAAAGTGTGGATTATAACCGAGGTAAAGTTGCACGCCTTACTATCTTCAGCCACTACTCAGATCAATCAAGGCACGTAAATATAATAGTTTTATCAAAGGATAACAAAACCAAATGTAAGAAGGAATCATAAAGATCCTAATGCCTACACTCACATATAAATTTGAAAGACTTCTTATACAACTTCTTATATAATGATCCGTTTGCTCAGAACTGAAAACACCATCCCCGATTACTAATTTGGATCCATGTGCAAGCACGGTACCATCAAAAGAGTCCATAGGCTAGTAAACTGCATTAAAAACGCACTAGAGAACAAAATCCTATATTTTTTTGGATTTCAATGAAAAAAAATGCAAAATTGTATCCGAATTCATCATCTTATCAAGCCATTCAGATCAAAAAGCATACACAAAATCCCTTCTCTTTAAAAAAAACGTTCATACTTAGTCACTCTTCAAATTTCCAATTAAAAAGCTACTCCAATCGACCGCACAAAAGAAAAGATAAAACGCGGCCAAAGCTGGGAAAAACAGAAGAAAAAAACTAGGTGGAAAACGCTTGAAGGCAGCAACAGACAGAATGAGAGTATCCAAGCCATTCATCTCTCGAGCGGCCTATCTAGTACTCTCTCTTATCTATCTATCATATGATTCTCAAGAGTAATTGATCAAATTTTAATCTGCCCCAAAAGCCGCGTGCCTAATTGAAATCGACGAACAAACACTAGTCAATCCTCCATGCAGCGCTCCACAAAAACAAGGATTCTTTCCGGCGATGGAAGTTGAAGCGATGACGGTGTGCTGCGAGGAGCAGAGCAAGTGGCCTTGCCTGGCTGCCAGCTTGCTAGGTGCCTGCGTCTGCATGCAATAGGCGAGAAAAGTAGGCTCGTCAGATAGCCCGGGAGGCTAGCAGGCTGGTATAGTCGAGTGGTGTACGTGGTGATTGTTCTGGCTTATCTACTTCTAGTCACGTTTTGTCCAGATATTAGCTTTTGTGCTAGCGCCACCACCGGTCGATCCCTTCTAGCGATCCAGGGTGCTCCCAGGACCAATGCTATTGTTCGCTTCCCACGAGCCGTCAGCAGCTACCACTGTCATGGAAAAGTTGGCCTTCGTTGAATGTTCCCCTTGCTGACTTGCTTCGTCCTGGAAGATTGTAGGCACTCACGTGCCCACCCCCGCATCCTCTTCGATACTTTGTCATTTTTATTGATTTTCAGTCAATCGCTTTTGTTTTGTCTTTCTCAAATCGAAAAACCAAAATCTTGTCCGTTCGGCGATTCATTGAATTAAAGCAGAGAGACGACGACAAGGACACCCAACGATCCGATAAAGTAAAGTAGAACTCAGGCAGCCTGTTGAATTCGCCACGGGTCGATGTCACCCTCGTCGTCCTTATCGCCATCTTCGTCGATGCGTTATAAGAGAAATCAACAGGCTCTTGACTTCTTGAGCTACGCCATGGAGAAATCCTTCCGCCTGGAAACCTCTTCTCACGCGTCCACAGTCACCCCACATTGGTGGCGCCAACACCAGAGTCTATCTATCTTTGCAGTCGGTATCCTTGCGTCGCTTTTGAACTTCTAGCCCAGCGAAAAATCTAAAGAATCCAAAGACAGAGCTCAACCTCCCACGAAAGGAGCAGAGATTACTGAAATCGCGTTATCGTCATTAGGAGAATGCGATTGGCGGCAAACAACGATATGCAATGAGGTAAGTTTGCCAGGTAGTTGGCAATTAATTACGGCGTTAATTGTAACCCCGGCAATTTATTAGCGGAATCGACTTAATTCGAGAGCTTTGACAAGTTGGTCATGGGGCGCGTACATTTTTTGATTTGCTCATTCCGATGCAAGTCTTTCTCGCCTGGCTGTTGGTGATGGACGTGACGTTGGCAAATTATTGGGGGTCGTACGAGAAGGTGCGTTCAGTGTTGACATGGTAATATTGCCAATACAATCGAGGAAAAGATGAAGTAGTACTTCAAGATGAAGAGAATGATATCCTCCGTTTGTCTTTCTGTCATTCTACTACTATTGCGTTTATTCTTTGCGCTTATTTTTGAGAAGAGTTTTCACACATTCTCTTTTCTCTTTTAGATGAAAATTGATAGTCTTTTATTGTACGCTGAAGAATATTCTCTTTGGTGTTAGTAGACAGGTAGTATCAGATAATTTTAAAATCCAGATGACAATCTTCTTTGGGTTAGGTTATGTTAAGAGATATTTGGTCTTCCACATCTACACGGCGTGAAAACCTTCCAAGTCATTGTGTAACCCATCCCAATTTCTTAAGGAAATCCAGGAGTTGGTCCATTCTAATAGTTCTCAGCCTACTCAGCTCCGCGACAGAAATTGTGAAAAGAAGTGTTTAAGTCTCGTAACATGAAAAGTTGAACATGTGCACATCTATCTCCTCTTCTTCGCTACAGCTCCGACATACGTAAGTCGCCACACGATCCATCAGTAGATCCTCAAGATTACTCTACATCCCTCGATATGAAACACCGTAAAAACTTATGAAATACTTTCAGTGCAATCCTCAGAGATATAAACCCATTCAAAAGCATATGCTTTTGGGGAAATTTTTTCAATTTTCAAATGTGTTTTCCCATCGATTTCCTGGTTGTTTAAATACTACAAAAAAGTAAATTATTGACTGAGGAACGTTAAGCTTTAATGAACTGTGGTAGCACAGGTGAATTTTTTTTTCGCTTGTTTAAATGATCATTTGAGTACATAAAGATCTTTCTTATCTTAAAATAATGCTGAATTCAAGAGAAATAGCAAACACAGAACATTCAATTAAATAGTCCGAATTAGTTACATAATTACAGCTAAAATGACAAGCCAGCAACACTGGTGACCATCCCGTTGAACGTTCGCAAGCCTTCCAATGTCGACAGACCGATAAATAGAGTTTCGTCAATGAACCCGATTACCATTTGAAAGATCGCCCATTAACGATTGGCCTACCTAAAATTGTTCGATTCGTTCAAATGTGAAATTGATTGTGATATTTATCAAATTGTGAGCTACTCCACTGTTGCCAATGTCCTTACGATACCATCCCCATTCTCCACCCGTCCTATTGTATGAAATACATAGTCCTAAGCGGACAATGCCCAGCGGAAAGCACGAACCGCCAACGTCGGAACAGGATGGGTTGATTGAGAGGGTATCATTTTTCGTTTACGCCGCACAACAATGAAACATTTCTTTTGGGGGTAGTAATTAGTCGAAATGAATTTCACATTCTCCACTGTATTTGGTGTTATTGTTCAATGCATGGGGGTTGGATTCGAAATGCTTGCCTACCCTTTTATCACGTGAACTGGATTAATAGCGAAAAAAAGACAATGGCAAAAAAGTGGGTGTTGGATTCTATGGTTACATTAATTGTTAGTAATAATTCAACTGTTGCCTGATGACGATGCAAAATTGGAACGACTGCCAGGTTTTTGGGAAGATGTCGTGATAATAAAGTGAATGGAATCAGCAATGAAAAGTTCTCGCATGGCTTTTATTACGGATCATGATACAAAAAAGAGTTGATTTTGGGTGTAGCTATTAGAAGTTTTAGGAATAAACAGTGAGTATAACATGTTGCAATTTGTCTACCACAAAAAAACACTTACCAGAAAAAGACGCAGTACCTTCACGTTCAAGTTGAACTGCTTGGAAAACGTAGCCACGACAACAAGAAAATGTGCTCACAGTTTCAAGGAAGCGTGAAATAAATTGCGGAGGAAACCGTAGAGTAGCAAACTGGCTTTAAGGTACTAGTACACTTTAGAAGGTAAAAAAGACCATTTTTCAAGTATTTTTTTCTCAGTTACTTTATCAGATATTAACATCTTTTTATCAAATTACTTCATATTTAAAAAATACAAAAAAAAGGTTTTTTGTTTGATTTATTGTCCCTTTTTATAGAGGGCGCTGAAATTAGGTTCCGAAAAAATTAATACTCCACGGCGGACAGATAATCTATGGAGTGGTTAGTCTGAAATGAAAAAAAAATCAACTGGATGCTAAAAAGTAAGGTGTCTGACATCGTAATCCACTACCGTTTTCAAAAAAAAAACTTGTGAAAAAAATGTCAAAAGTCGATCCTTGTTAACTTCCCAGTATATGGGAAGTTCTTGTAATCGAATCGAAAATCGAAATTGAAATTTTCAACATTTTACGTTTTGAGGTCTATAGAGTATATATAAAGTGTTTTTAGAAAGGGAGATGTATGTGTGTGTGTGTGTGTACGTACGTACGTACGTACGTTCGTGAACACTTTTTTCTACGAGCATAACTCACGTAAACAAAGTCGTATAGACTTCGTTAAGGCGTCAATCGATGCGTCTTTGCAATCTTAAAAGCTGATTAGTTTTTGGGATACTTCGGTCGGGGGGTTTGTTGTTTTGCCCCTATGAAGGTCATTTCTGTCATGCGTTATATCTCGCGAACCAAACATACGATTTGCATGATTAAGATGTCAATCGACGCGTATTAGCATTTGTGTGAATCTATCAAATTTTGCAAAAAACCATTGGAGCCGTTTTTTAATTTAAGAAAAATAAGTGCAAAAAATTAGGGTTTTTTTCATGAACAATAAATTTTTAAGCTGATTTATGGAAGACAGTATTCAATTTTTATAAAATTTATATAGTTCAAGCAATGCTTGTAAAAACAACATCCAAATTTTCTCTCATGATTACGTAAAAAATTAAATAAAAAATAACAAATCATTAACAGGCATCATGATCTTCAAGGTCATTTTTGTCATGCGCTATATCTCGCGAACCAAACATAAAATTTGCATCGTTGAGGTGTTTATCGACGCGTATTAACATTTTTGTGAATCTATCAAATTTTGAAAAAGAATTTTGTAGCCGTTTCTTAATTTAAGGAAAAAAAGTGCAAAAAATTGGTTTTTTTTCATAAACAATAAATTTTTAACCTGATTCGCTAAATTTTGTAATCGATGTTTATAAAATTTATATACTCCAAGCAATGTTTCTAAAAACATCATCAAAACTTTTTGTCATGATGACGAAAAAAATTAAATAAAAAATAAAAAATCATTAACAGTCATCATGATCTTCAAGGTCATTTCTTCCATTCACTATATCTCACGAACCAGATGTAATGTTTGCATCATTAAGGATTTAATCGGCGTGTTTTAAAATCTCTTTGATTATTTTTCCATTATAAAGATCCGTTTCAACGTTTTTTTTTAATTCAATAGGAAAAAATGAGAAAACTTTTGAGTTTTTTCATAAAAAATATTTTTTTAGCCTGATTTGCACAACACAGTAATAAACGTTTATAAAATTTATACATTCCTATCAGTTTTTGATGAGAAACCATTACAACTTTTTTCATGATTCTGGAAAAAATTCAATTAAAAATAAAAAATCATTCAAAGTTACCATATGAAAGGGGTTCTTCCGATTGATATTACCTTATATCTTTTATTCTAAAGACTTTGTTGTAAAGTCAATCAAAGTTTTAAAATGTTTGGATAATTTGAACAGATTTTTAATAGTTTTTGCAGTCTTTTAATTAAAAAAGCGGCTTAAATTTTGAAAACCATCAATATTTGCATTTGTGGTAATCAATCATCCTCACCCATCCACCAAAAGCTTTGCGTAATCAGTGGATGCTCCCGTAGATGATATGATTAATATTAATCCCTAATTCATTCCTGTTACTGCTTTGAATATCTTTCATTATTATTATTTAAAGTAGTAGTATTTTCAAAATTATTATTGTGTTTAATATTTTTAATGTTTATCTAGATATTACTGGGAAGTTGACCGTGTGGACCTCAAGGGTCGCACTTCGCGGCTTGTTTTCGTAGTTTTTCAAACGCCAATTTTTTTTTAATTTTTCGATCATGTTGCGGTAGATTACGATGTAGGACACTTTAAATAAATATCTTTTGAAAAATCGATTTTAAACATTTACCATCGGTTAATCTGCTATCCCTGGACCAGTTTGAGTTTATAAAGAGTCAAAAAATGCAAAACAAAAACAAAAATCAGTTTTTTGAAAATTATAAAGTGTACGAGTACTTAGTACATTAAATGAAATGATTGATTCTTAGAAAAATGCAAAAGTTATGTTAAAACCCGTATTTAGAAGAGGTTTTTCATGGATTGTCAATAAGAAAGTGTTTTTCCTATTTTAATGTTGATACTGGATCAATACTTCTTTTGTTTTGAAGGATTGCGTGTAACGGCACGCAATGAGCATCGCATCTAAGTTGCATACGTTCAAATCACGAGGACACCTTTGGTTCGCGATGTTTTTGGGTCCTCCTTCAAAACGATGATTTTGTAAATGGGGCCATTTTCATCTTGAACCGACGATAAAGCAAGAAAAAGTCCTGACAAAAAGAAACAAGATCAGTTTCACAGATTCATATGATCTTTAAAAATAGGTAAAATAACTATTTTTTAGTGGGGGAACCCCCATAACTTCTCATGGGGCGTGGCTGCCGCGAACTTTTTATGCCATTGTAGTAGGAGAGCCCCCCTCTTTTGATCCTACCTACTAACATCCTCTTCGGGGGTGAGGGCCATAATCTGAACCTTTACCATCAATTCACTAAGGGTATTTCGTGCAGATTTTAAATTCCCATAATTCCTCTGCAATTGGTGATGGTACGGACGGCGTCAATTGCAAGTATCATTGGCTCAAATAATTGTGACCAGCAAACTTGATAGCCATCTGATATATATTTTTGGTTTACTTTCCACTGAAATGTAAACATTAAAATTTAATCACGCACGCGACTCTTAATGATTCAAGAAAATTGCTGCGTTTATGGGCCGACCTTCAAAATTGTGTCCGCATACGCACATACGAGTATCTGTGGATGGGTGATCAAATCACGCAATTTCAGTCACAATTTCGGTTGCTTCTATTCGCCCCGTTGTCTTTCGAGCTATAGTAGTTGACTTCAGGTGACAACAAGTACCTACCTCAAAGCCACGCCAAAAAGAAGTCATCGCGCCTATTAGAGTCGCCAGCCCCCATGACATTGAAAACGAACAAGACCACACAACACACAAACAGGAAAATGGTCTCATATCGAAATAAATGTTACCTAACCAAGCCCAGCTCGACCTAGAGATTGTTGGATAATAAAGCAGAGGTCGAGGTTTCAATTCGGCGGTGAGCTTTTTGGTAAGTCTCATACAATTCGTGTATTTAGCCATAATTTATTCACATGAGTTTGGCGAGGTGTGAATTTGATGCTTCTATGTATACTAGTTCAGTGTACAGAGTGGGATTTGGGTAGTCTTGTTTGAATTTTTTGATAATATTTCAAATAACTCGAACAGCAACAAAAAATGAAAGCTGTTTACTCAGCTGAATTTTCTTATGAGGAACGTTCATTGCATCGCTTTCGCTACCAAACTTATTTGATTCAGGATTTTGCGGGATAGGTTGAAGGTTTTGTGTCAATAGTAAACTTCCGCATAAGCTAGCAGGCTCACTTATTCTCACTTTCATCAGTGGATAGAAATGAATTGCAGAGTTACCTTTATATAGATATAGCAGCTGGAGATATGATTAATCTGGAAAATATTATTTAATCACAAATTAAGAATTTCATTCAAGAGAATGTCTTTGTGCTGATTGTATCGTGGTTACGCTTAAACATTAAGAAGATTCAATTTAATGGTAACTTTTTCACAAATATGCGAGCTAACCTCTACCACAAGGAGCAGTAAGATTTGGTTGAAGAACAGACCTCATGACCTATTGTGAGCAATACCGCATGGTTTGCACGGCTAGGTGAGCAGATTTAACGTTCTGAAATCACGCTTCATACAACACCCTTACATTCAGGTTTATTTTTATTCTAATACAGCTGAGTCACAGTAATTAAAATAAAATATAAAACTTCAAAAACAAAATCATAATAAACGTACATAAAAAATTAAAAAGAAAAACAAAAAATTAAAACAAGGAAATGGTAGAACAATTCCAAAAGCATACATCGATTTTAACTAAGCACGGTTACTGATTTTTTTGTCGCACTTGTAAATAACACTCTCGGATTGTAAGGCATTCTCTAACCCTGGAC
Organism: Oxycera nigricornis; assembly: GCA_963942545.1. Lineage (NCBI taxonomy): Eukaryota > Metazoa > Arthropoda > Insecta > Diptera > Stratiomyidae > Oxycera > Oxycera nigricornis. The sequence goes on along the minus strand of OZ012660.1, from coordinate 112,101,097 downwards.
TGTTCTTTTATTAATCTTAACATTGAATCCATTGTTTTCTTTATTGTTTTATCCGCCCATTTTCGATGAACTAACGATTGACACTTCGCGTTCATACTTTGAGTTGCATCTCACCAGCACGTACCGTTACCGAACTGATGTTTTTTTGCGACTGTATCTCACTTTGAATATATTTTGTTGCAGTTTTGCAGAAATCTACGTCTCTTATACATGTTAACAGCTAGTGAAGGATTTCAAATTGTTTATCAGGATATCTAAGTATGATCGTTCGAGAGTAAAAATATAATAAAACATCTGATTGACTAGAATTGTGAATTAAAGCCTACTAAAATAGATAATTTAAGAGTAACTTAACTGCAACTTGACTCAAAATTATTATTACCATTATTGCTATTAACATTAAGGGCTGAGAATTAATCGCTGGACACATCAATAAAGGAATTAGTTAGTACTGAAAACGAATGTTTGGACTTATCAAGTTGTTTATTACATTTTTAAAGACAAATTTTATACGCGAAATTTGATACATAAGCGAAGGAACTTGAAACATAAGTTGAACCACTTTATTTTGCGCTGTCTGAAGGTTTTGTTGATTTGACTTAGTGGTTTTAATAAGAATAATGAAAGTGTATTGCAATTCGTTCTCTAAATTCGATAGATACATCCGACTATTTAGTGAATACAGTGATTTTGACATGATACAATTTTTTGTGACGGTATGTTAAATGTGACTATGAGGCGAGTTATGATTTCCGTGTGTTGTCTGGATATATTTTGAGTTACTCAAAGGAAATTCAACACGGGAAAATTGTATGAACCCTTTGTGTGAATATTTCAGAGCTCGAAATCTCGTAAAAAATGTAGCCAGTGTTTTATCATTTTCAGATTTCATGTTCGAATAGTCTTCCTGTTCTTCAAACTTGTAAAGATATTGCACAAGATTGTCTATGATAATTTGTGGAATAATGTGGGATGTGTATAAGACAACATCGTACGTAAAGGGATCTAGTTCGTAGATCGATATACTGTAGATATCACTCGTGGTAACATTATTTATAATTGGGCTTAACGTTGACTCATCTGATACATCAGCTGGTATAGAAGTAGTATAAGGATTTATCTATTTGTTAAAAAACTTCATCAAACGCCAAATGCCTCGTAGATACACAATTGTCAAAGCGACGTATGGTATCTTGTTATCCTCTTGAGCTGGTGGACTGTATTAAAATAAAGGTAAATTTCGAAATAATAATAAACTTTGTTTTTTTTTCAGTGAATTCTATCAGTGGCCTAGGTATAAGTATTTCAACAGTTCATTGATTGGCCTACGCTTTGTACAATGTTAGAATTTTTAAACTTAAAAACCGTCATGTGGTTTGCAGTTTTCCACTGACTCGTTAAGTACCCTTACGATCTTCCATGTACTAAATATGCGAGTGAGAAGAAGGAAGTATTTTTCGAATATATTTGCAGTACCTACGAATTTGATATAACCGGTAAACATTTTGGTTGAACGCTAGTTTTGTAGAAAAAAAATTACTAAATAATTTCTTTAACATTTCACTGGAGTGTAATTAATTTCGTCCATTTAAAAAAATTTCGTGCTGTACATTTCAAATATGTACGGCGAATTTTTTGGATTTATAATTTGATAAAATGTAAAAATAATCTAATTTGAAACATTGAATTGAGTTCCAAGGGTGTTTCTTATAAAAACTTGATATTGATATTGATTTAAACCATTGGCGGCTTCACCATGGAAGTGCATGAAGTGTTACGTCTTTATCAACGTTTAAATTCTTTCATTTAATATTTCTCATATTCTTGAAAAAATTATGAGCCGCTTCTTACTTAAATCTACTAAGCCAACTCTAAAAAAATAGAAAACAATACTCTTCTTCGTTTAGTGGGTATTGTTCAAGAAACATGAAGATACCACAGGAGCTTCTTCCAAATCTTGCAACAAATTAACGCTCCTACTTCGCTCCTCTTACCGTAAGTGTGTAATAAAGAGATTCTTTTTTTTGACTTATTTTGGCAACTCTAGTGACAAGTATTTACTATTGAAAATGTTGGATGCAATATGCGTGGTTTCTGAAGTTACATTAAAATCACATTTCAATTTATATCAATTTTCTAAAAAAAGGGAATTATTTTTAACGCTTGTCGTAGCAATTTCGCAAAGAAAATATGTTATGCAATATTATATCTCAAATTTATATGTTTTTAATTGTTAATGTTTTTAATATAACACAACAATATCGATGCAAGGGATTACAAAGTCAAATCTGGTTTTTAATAAGAGTCGATAGGATGGGATATTAATCAAGCAACATATTTTTGTAACCTTAAATTCGTTCTGCTGAATTATTGTAAAATTTCATGATAAAATTTATCTTTTTAAAATATATCTTAGGCAATCTATAATTTTTAACAGAATATCAAAATATTTAGTAAATTTGTGTAGTTTTGAAGTCAAAATTTGACCTAAAATCTACTTGAAACAGAGAACATTTAGAGAAGTGTTTAAAAGACAGGATAAGAGACAGAGATACATAGAAATAGATAAAGATGAGAAAAGATGGAGGAGGAGGTAAAGCATCTAAAGATATCTATTGATGTTGCATTTGAAATATGGTTAAGTGTGCGAGGAAAGGAAATATCTTTGTGTAGTTGAACAGATGCAACTGATTGGGTCGATTCACTGTATACCTTGGTTCGAAGCCATGCTGCACGTTCACTGGAAAGGACTTTTGTAAGTTGAGTGAAGCCTATCAAGCGATGGTTGCTGCCGCTAAAAAATAAATAAAAGTATTATTCAAAATGAAAGACATCATCAATTGAAACGCGTAAAAAAATAGGTTTCATTTATTTTCAATACGATTGTTTGTGGAGTGCGAAATCGTTTCTAAAATTTAGAGTAATTGAAATTTTCCACGATAATTAGTTTTGATCTGATAGGCACTTTGAGGTACATGTAATATTGGTATTGTGAGCCTTCAACGGTTTGGGAAAGTATTTTAAAAAACATTGAATTCAAATTCACAAGTAATATCCATCATTCAACTTAACCTTAATGGACATTTAGATACTCAGAGAAATATCGAATGCGCTAACTGTGTAATTATTTCAAGCAGTTTTAACTTGAAAAAAATATTGAATGACCATTGAATGTTCATTAGGCGTGACACACAACGGAGTAGTAAAGTTTTAATGAATAATGCTCATTCATTGCAGCATTGAGTCTTGAACTTGATTCACTTTAATTTGGCAGCTGTTTTCGTAACTTTCTACGATTGTTACGAATTCTAATTATCGCTAAAATCCACATGACATCACTCATTTTTTTTGGAGAATTTTATCCTTGTCAACCGATGCAACTGCGTCAACACAGATTTGCGAATTGGCTTTTGTTTTGAATTTGAGCTTCTCAGATTTGTTTAGCGTTTAATGCGCAGATCTAACAGTGATGTGTAAGTTTGTTCTAAAATTTTCCCAGCAGTCAATTTTCATTATTATGGCTTTTTTCCCAGAAGGTTTTTCTCTAGAGGTTTTGTTTTCGTCGTATTTTTTGACAAAATTTTTGTCATTGTCAACAACGATCGCGGATTATCTTTTTTTCCAACTCTACTTACTTATACACAACTTCTTAAGGTTATATTATATATTAGTTATTTAGCATAGGTTAGAACCTCCTAGTCTAGTTGGCAACTTCGCCTTCTAGTGTGCTTTTTGGTTAGCAAGTCACTAACACTATTATTGCACATTAGTGGAGGTTCTTAGGTTCCAGATTTTATACTGGTTCATCATTAATTTAATGGGAAGCGTGGTTTCGGGGTGTTGGATGGCATCCTCTTCAGGTGCTGTCACGTTGAGCTATTTATAAAGCATAAAGTTTAATTGCCGAGAGATGAAACGCATTTCCAACCATGTAAATTAAAACGAACCTTCAAAGTGCTTATGATAAACAACTGTTGGAAATTTAATAATCAATTATCTATTTTATTTGCTTTTAAATAGCAATTATCGACGGCGCTACAGCCCAAAGTTCATTTGGGCCCTGAGATAGTTTTAGAGTAAACTCATTTCTTGATCAACGTAACACTGGGAGAGAAGTGGCCAGCAACATGCTCGCGCGTAATTAAAACTCTGACTTGACTTAGGAGCTCACTTACAGCTAAATTTAAAAAAAAATGCTTTTTGTTAAGCAGACTTGAACCTGGTACTCGAATCACTAGAAGCAATAACAAATAGGGTGTTAGTTTCAGTCTCGTATGTTTTTGACCAGCGATTAAGTGTTTGAAAGCAGGGTTATGGACATTACAACAATTTTTGCATATTGCCTAAAAAAATAAGAATCGTTCATAAGAAACCATTGTATTTCATATTAAAAGTTTTTGCTAAGTCGAAAGCATCTTTGTTGTACCATTATGTTCCGAAAGAGTGGACGATATGAAAATGTTAATTAAAGTGAATTTGGTGTTGAATTCAAGGCAGAATATTTTTGTTCTTATTTTCCTATCCTTGACTCGTCAATGTTCATTCTATCACCAGGGCGATTGCAGTTTAATTCAAACCAGCACATTCAAATTATGAGCCACATTTCTCGTAGTTGATGACGGCAATCAAATAATGATCGACACATTTGATTGGATTAATGAAATTGCCCAAAGTAAATTCAGGATACAAACAGTAATTTCATTGACGTTCGATTGGTGCCAGTTGGAAATGACAAGACCTGTGACATGTGTAATTACAAGCTAACTAAAGTTAAAGGATCTAGATACGAAGTCTACTTATCCTCGGCGTAATAAGCTTGAGTGAAACAGTGGTTTGGTATCGGCGAATGTTAATAATTTATTTTGATTTACATGCTTTGGCTGTCATATACATACATATATGCATAATTAGAAAGCGTTGACATGTGTGTATGCATTCTAATTATGATAGTATACAAATCAACTCATTTGTTGCTATGATTGGTTTCCCAATTATTACTGGAACGTAATAAATCATCATTTCATATAATTTACGAAATAAATTTATGGCACTACGTCTGATATTAAGCGAAGTTCCTGCGACAGCCAATCAACAAGTGAACAAAGGGATGATTGTGGGTGACTAGGAAGGGGATGCTCAGCATATGGAAAGGGTTTCAACAATACACTAATATGCCGTAGATTTATTCTGTTTGAACTAAATGTGTTTAGTTTATTTATGAGAATTTCAAATTGTACACTCACTGATGTGGTAAATCAGTGGTTTTTATCAATTAAGGCAACATATGCTATTGTTTGATTATTTTTGGTTAGTCATATGTGATCGTGTTTATTGACAAAATGGTTAATATGAAATGCAAATAAAATCGACCACATGTTTCAGGAGTCAGCACTAATGGTACTCTGAAGTTGTGGTAGAATCACGAATGTTGCGCTATGTATTATTGGTATGTCATTCAAGCAATCGTGCACGTGTTTTGCTCTACACATTACACAAAAAAAATTTGTTTATCTGTTATGAAAACCAAAAATATTGTTGTTGATATGAATAAAAAAAATCGGATATTTTTTTCATAGTATGTAGAGTGAAGCACGCGCCAGAAACTCAGCTTTAGACACACAGATAGCACAGTGAATATTAACTATCACTATTACATGTAAACTCTTCGCCTATGTAAGCAGACGGAATTTCAAGGAAACAATCATTAACACTTCACTCGTGAACATAAGATCAGCATTGAACTGAAACTCAGCATTAGGCCCAAAAAAACCAACCAAGTGGCGCAAGTCAAACACTGCCACTTCACTCTCTTGCACTAGAGCATCTGCAAGCTGGAAAGGAGTTTGAAAAAAGTGACAAAGTGAGTTCTTCGAAATTCAAGCTGCTATTTAATTATAATCCAAAGTGTATACCTCATCCGAAATTGCAATGGAATGTCGCACACAATTGAATGAGCTGTCCCTTCGTTCTGAAGTTATCTTATACTAGATACGCATGGAGAGCTGGCACTGAGCTCTAGGATTATACACCCACAACCAAAGCCGGTCACCTGCTAGCTTCCAAAAAGTTAGGATTCAAGGAGCATTACATAAGAGCTGCAAACAGAGCCTGGCTACTTGAAGAAGCTTGCCAAACAACCAGGCAAACTTGGCTCGCATTGAGCCCCAAACACACCAAGCATGTTCCCAAAATGAGTCACCATAGCTGCACTGATGGGGCATTGTCTAATAGGCAGTCACACAGAAAGGCTCGGCGTTTCCTTCAACGATAGGAACGATAGGAAAATACTGTTCAACGCTTTCTGCGTCAATGGTCAACACTATCTAGAATACAAATGCAAATTTTCGGCTCCACCTTTTTGGATACCCTCGCAAAAGAAGCTAACTTAAATATGAGCTGCTTAGCCAGTTTCAGAAGAGAATCAAAATGGTCCGCGGCATAAGTTAGATTCTAGTACCGTCCTTATTTTTGTGGTATCACAATGGGTCTTTCGAGACCTTAGTGAGCCATCTCTAGAGCCTTTATAAACAACCAACCAATTGCCAAGAAAAAATTATTTCAGCTGAACACCCAACAAGAAATGATTGACAATAGAAGTCTTAATTGAAAAGCGTCATCTTCTGAAAATCATCAGAATCGAAAACAGGAAACTCAATACATTTTTTGTCTTTCTTCGGTTAGTAGTTAGTTTTTGTCCTTGCAAAAATTGCGCATCCAAAATTATTCAGTTTACACTCAAATCACATTTAAAGCATGCCTTGAAGAATAGCAAGCATGTTGTCATCTTAAGGTGGCGCTGAAGAGTTGAAAATTATCCTTAAAGTACACCAGATGACCATAACTAGGCAGGATAACGTCGACAATAAACCCACACAAAACTAATTGTGCTTGGAACGTGGAAGCATCAGTTTATGGGTGAATACGAAAAAATTGTGTTAACCACCACGCTAGCACCTAATTAAATATGTTCCTGGTGAGCTGATGATGATGAAAAACAGCAGGCGGCTAGCATAATGAACTTGAGGCTGGTATATCTGGACGCGTCGTACTGCAGAAGTTTGGGGTTAATTTGCAAAATTATTGATGAACATTAGAAGGAGGGTTTTAGTGCCTCGCAGCGTAAAGCAACAGACATGAATTTATGTTCTGACAGATTCTTCCTTGTTAAAAATTCAGATTGTAGCTCGTAAACGGAATGATCTAATCAAAGGGTTCCACGCTGAGATATTGACATCTGCCGTCCTTTGACAATGTACCTGAACCATCTCCGGTTCGGGTGGGCATATCGCCGACCGTAACATTGCTTATTGTGTCAAACTAGACAACAAACGATATGCAACAAAAGGGTCAGGATCCACATCACGCCGGGAGAGCTCCACCATCACATCGCCTTTCATGCCTTATAGCTCAAAGCTTTCCCTAGACGATATGTGAAATGTCATGCTGGGCGAGCTTTATTATATTAAATATTGTTTGATATTTGCATGTAGTGTGCACTCGGCACAGGCAACCATCGGGCAAAGAGGAAATGCATACACGATAAAATCAATCATCACAAGCAGCACAATTCCACTGAGACTGGAGTATCCTTGTTGATTTTTATGCATGTTTTAATATGAAGTGTAGAGTATTTTCTTCACTTTTGTCATGTGGCGTTAGTTATTGGAAGTGGAAGTAAATTGAAGAGTGAATGTCCCGTATAATAAAAATACACAAATAAAATAACTCACATATTTACATATAAAATATCTTGTTGAAAAATAACAGTTAAATTTTTTATGCTCTTCATGGCAATGAAATAACTCCAATATTTCTGCAAACAATATATTCCCCAAGTAATAATATTCCATAGTAAGGCTTCCCAAAGAAAATGGACGTTAAAAAAAAATTTTACAAGTTAAAATTTTTTGACAAGTTAATGCTGGTCAATTTTCGTGAAGCGAAGTAATGAATGCAGATTGTTTTGGGATCGGCTTATACTACTGACACACTATATGATGCCTAATAACTTAGCCGTAATAAGGTAACGGCTACATCATTAGCAATTTAATGAAGTAACAATTGACTGTTGGAAGGGCAATTTGTATCCACAGCAAGTGAATCAAGTATTTTACTTTTCCACTGGCATAGATAATAAGTAGCACGGACACTAGAGGCGAAATGCCGCACATCTGTTATACAACGCGTAGTGTGGAAATGTGCACGCGTATTAGTGTTCCAATTTATATCGGTACAGATGACATTCGCACACTAATTTGGTCGGGGCGTGTATACGTACACGAATTGCTGACAAACAATTGTGACCTCGCCACAATACATTCAACCGACTCCACATGAAGAAATTTCGCTGCATTCTTTTACTCGTTCTTTTGCGCGCGAGTATAGAAACGATAGCTAGAGCGCTCTCTCTGAAAATAACTATAATTTTTGTATCTTTTGTATCATGTTTTGATGTTTAGAGTGCCAGGGCTATATATCGATTATGCTATGCTTTTATGCTTTTTTTAAAAATATTTGACAGATAATGTTGAATAGTTTCAGTTAGTTATCGAAGTGGTTCTTCTAATAGACCAAATAAGTGTATTTTCGGTGTTCGCAGCACGTAAATGAGTCTATCTGCACATGTTTTAAACCCTTAATACGTTTTATGGCATAACAGTTCAACTTTTGGACACATCTGTGCACAATACGTGTTAGCTTTTAATGATAGTTCAACTGACAGACACGATGAGCTATCCATAATGTGTCACTTTCTCAATAAGCCATACCTCATAATGAACTAATAGCTTATTATTGGCTCTAATGTGTCAGTAACATTGATATTTCTATTTTATTCACCATAAAACGAATTAACATAGTATTTGGCTAACAGCTGTGACACACAATCATCGTTTTGGACGGAGCTCATTTCCATTTTTGAGGTTATGTCAATAAATTGAACTGCAGTATTTGAAATTTCAAATTTTTGTCGGTGTCAGCATTGGTCCGGGTAAATAGGATGCTCTACAAAGAGAAGCTAGCTTAATTTCTAACTTTAAAAAATCCGGGGGTGTATTCTCTTCAATATAACAAAAATGATCTAAACATAGTAAAATGTGTAGATTCAAAAGAATTTCAAGAAAAAATACATATGGAACCAACAGATGACCCACTCAATACTTCCAGAAAATTATAAGCGAACATGTTTTTTCATATAGTCTGTATTGTAATTGAGTCAAATAACAGAATTGAAGCAATGCTAAATTTCCTTAGCCAGAAGTATCTACAGCTCAAGACGTCTTGATGGCACATACAATTTATTTAAAAACTAACACTTAATTTGTGAAAGCAACCCAATTCTTGCGAAATTCTCATTGACTGCTTCAACCAACTGTTCGCTTTTTTTTATTACTGTGCCCAACAACAGACACTCTAGAAACTGCCTAGACAATATCAGTTCCTTCTTGCTAGTTCATTCGTTACGCTGCCTGCGAGTGTCCGTTCCAGGATATACTGACCCAATTCCATTCGGAAAACTTTATCGTTGTCATTTTTCTTAACGCCTGTTGACAATCTGGCTCACTGCCAATTCAAGTTGAATGTGTCTGCATGTTTGTGTGATTGTGTCGGTTTTGTTTGCCTTACAAAGGTCTGAGCTCACGAAGTATGACATATTTGGGATGAAAGATTCTTTGCTGTGTCAGTTTCAAGGAAACAGAAAGAAAAGTTGTTTTGCTCAGTGATTGAAATGTCCTTTCAGGGTTTTCATTTACAAAATGGTTTCTTTCTGAATTTTTCATATTTAAGATTGTTTAAATTAAATTGTATGTAAGTTAATATTTATGAATAGGTGGAATAACAAAAAAAATATATAAATTTGGAAGGTATGACTTTCGATAGGTACTCACCCGAGCATTCTCTGTTCAACGCAAGTCTAATGTGGTGTTGCTTCAATACACACCCACGCACACAAAAACACAATCACTGTCTTTTCACTTGGGCTTTGGTAGTGGCCTAGAAAATTATACGAATGCACGTGGAGAACGATTTCGTTTAACTCCCACCGGGAACGCACGCAAAAAAGGACACCCAGTCAAAGTTTCGCCTCGATTCGTCATTGATATGAATGTGTCTATATGTTTGTTCACGGCACCTGTCCCGTTCGACTTCAATACGGGATTACCTGACAGTTCGTTTAATTACTGGCGCACAAAGGACGAAAGCACAGAAATCAGTTTGCATGCATGACGTCACGGCAAACTCACAACGCTGACAAACAATAGGTAAATCAGCAGAAAATCGAAATAAAACGCGACCGCACTACTGTCATCGGGCACAAATAAAAAGGACATCAGCCCACTAGTGTCTTTGCTTGTTGCTTCTCCGCATTCCTACCACTGTGGAGGATACACACCTTGAACACAAACACACAGCCACGTTGCGGCTGCCAACGCTTTCCAGTGGCGTGCGCGCCAACTGTCAGCTGCGAACGATTGTGTTGGAAACTGTGCCGCAGTCGGGGACGCCTGCAGGTGGAGGACTTCCTCGCGGCCTTGCTGGGACGGACGCGTATACTGTCTAACAAGTGGTCGACTTCCGCAATATGGCGCGCGCGAGTGCTGAGCCACTGCCCGTTATCAGCAAATCTGCGAAGCGTCCCAAAGCGGAAGCAAGATTAACATGTTCCGGATTAGAAGGACCATGCATGCATCAGCAGCCGAGTTTATCACAGAATCATCTACTGTCAAATTGAAGCGACACTATCAGAGAAAATATTTGCAATTCACAAGAGTTGATCTGGAAACGTGCGACATCAAGGACACGTTATTGTCAGCGCCTCAACCACAATCCACACACGACAGCAACAGTTTGGAGCTCTTATTCTTTGTGTTTTTCCCGGAAACAAAAGAAGTTGCCACCAACACGCCGACTTGAAGCGGTGCACACAACGTTTTGACAGCCATTGGCCAAGACACGAGTCCTGCGCATGCGCAACTATTTCGCCGCTACCAAACGTGGGCTTCATATTTGTTGCATCTTGAACTTGCCACCGTTAAACGCACGTTGAATGTTATACACTCAAGCTTTCCACTGTGTGGTAAGCTTGCTTGTTCTGCAACGGAAGGGAGCAGTGATTACAAGGACATGTCAGTGGGTTTGTTTTTTTAGTTCGAAGCATTCCTACTTGGTTTTTAATCATAAAAATTCTGGATAGTTCTCCATGGGCTTTACAGTTATTCAGCATTTTGAATACATCTTTTTATCGGCATTTTTTACATTGATCAAAATTTTGCTAAAACACATTACTATGAAGATATTTGGAATCTGCACGAATGAATAGTGCATTTCATCAGTTTCAAAATTAAACTATTTTTTTCAGTATTTTCACCTTCAATAAAAAACGCTGGACCGATTAATGTCAGTCAGTTTTAAGTTTTGTGATTACGCATCGAATGAAATCCATCCCACGTCAATATCATTTTTGGTTCTTAAGATGAATATATAATATATAAAACATAAAAAATATATATAAAAAATATTTAATTTTCTCAGATTTTAAGCAGTTAAGTCTTCACATTAAAATAAAAAAGGCAATGTAAAATTCATTGAAAATCTACTCAAATTATGCAAAACGGTTTAATTGATACAATAACAATGCCTTTAGGATAAGAAACAACAGGTAATATTATTCGTATCAACCCTTTTTATATAAGGACTTTTAATGATTTTTTTTCAATTTTAATCTAATTTTTTCGTTATCATGAAAAAAGTTTTACATGTTTTTTTCAAAAACTATTACAAATATATAAATTTTACAAGCTTTTTTTAATTGTTTCGCAAGTGAGGTTAAAAATTTATATTTTATGAGAAAAATTCTAATTTTTCCATTTATTTTCAATAAAATGAAAGAACGGCTTCAACAACTTTTTTCAAAACTTGGCAGAATAATACAAATGTTAATACGAGTTGGTTGATAAACAATGCATATCAAGTGTTGGGTTCATGAGACAAAATACATGACAGAAATATCCTTGGTGAGGTAAAAACAAAGAAAAACACCCGAACGAAATTTTCCAAAAACATTGCCAAGACGCTTCGATTGACACCTCAACAAAGTCAATCCATTTTTCACGTGAGTTATGTTTGCAGAAAATACTGTCTGCGAACATACGTACGTACATACACACACACATATACAGATTTCTTTTCAAAAACACTTTAAATATACTCTAAAGCCTTAAAGTAAAGTTATCTGGAATACGTGAATTTGAATTTTCGGGGCGCTTTCAAGAACTTCGCGTATATCGGGTTGTTAACATAGCATACATTTTCCTTCTACGAGGGGCAATTCGCTTACCTTTTGAAATATATATGCAAAATCCTGATTTGCAGTATCTTTGATCTTGAATAAAAAAAACTAGCACAGATGAGATCGAAGTGAGCTTTGAAAACCTCGTTTATAATGATATTTGAAATGAACATACCAGCTCTAATTCCCAATTTTAGGCAAGTGTTATTTTACGTTTGACCTTTTTTGATCTATTTTGATCATAAGTCTAGTCATCACGTCCGTAAAATGGGGCTCCTTTGTACAGGTCAGATGGTTCTAATATTTTCATATGTTGTTAGATATGATAAGGAAGTCAGAACCGCAAACTTCTATCATCCCCACCATTGTGCAAACTTGGTGCTAAATCGGCCCTCTCCCAGTTTTTGGCCTACAATCTCTTCTATGTATGCTTTAGCGAGAAACGACTTATGATCAAAGTTGTAGAGGTTGAAATTTCCAACAAAATAAACAGTACAAATTTTTCAAGATCACCAACAATGGAACTATGATGCACCGAAGAAGAAGTAAGGGCGCAACTTTAGCAAAAAAATTAATTCTCGCTACTTTGGACCGCAAGAACTCGTAGAAGAGTTGGTTGGTTATTTCCATTTGTCTTTTCAGGAACTTCACCAGCTTTTTTCGATTTTTGAGTACTTCCTGATTTCGAAATTGGCGCTGCAACGAAACATCTAGTGGGCTACAAGAATTCAAGGCTACCTTTTTTTTCTTCTGGCTTGGCGAGAAAATAAGTGAAGAACTTATCTATAAAAATGTATTATCACGATTGCATACAATTTATTTCTAACTCATCTGTGAAATATTCTATGCGATCTGTTATTGTGGATAATTCAAGTTCGAAGCTTAGGAATATAATCAAAAATGCTTCGATATTAATGTATGTAATCATCCCTTTGCATGCTTTCTTACATCATTTGTGTAAATATTACGGAAAAATTGAACATTCGAATCTTTCGCGTGCAAAAGTATGTCAACATACATCAATATTGGATATTGACTCTTTTTGGCTTAATAGTCTCATGAGTTATTTACTATAGATATCAATTTAAGGAGGGAAGTACCTTTAGACACTTCAAAAAATCGATTTTTTTAAATTATTTTAATCGATAGATATATCGCCTAAGAATATCATGTCAAAGTTCAAAAGCTAATTCTCAAAATTGTGGAAGAGAAGCATCCCGGAAGTGCCTGGCGCCGAGCCGGCATAGCTCTTGACCACAAACTCTAAACGGCCTTTTCTCGAAACCATGTTTTTTAACATTGCGTAAGTGTTAATAAAAAAACTAGTGAATCGATTTTCAGCACTTGGCATTCATTTTAAAGAGCATAAAAAACTGTTCTATATAGACTAAAGATAAAAAACAAATTATTTTGGAACTATTTTTGACTGGAAGTACAACGAAATTTTTCGTCAAAATCGTAATTTTTTTTGGAGCCTGTTTCGAAGGGTTAATTTTCGAATTTCGCAAATATTTTAGTCTATCTACTAAAAAAAAACCTCTCGAGTAAGAAAATGTTTGGCTTGTTGATTTCAGATGAAAATTGCAACCAGCATCGGTTACGCAATTTACGACGTCAGCGACGACATGGCTTTCAAGATCCTTGAAAAATTTGTTAATTTTCAACTTTCACTTTTGTAGAATTTGTTTTTTTTTCAACCTCAAACACCGCCTAAAATAAATATTATACAGATTTAATAAGAACTGTCTTCATTTCCCCACAAATCAGTTGCAAAAAAGACCTTTTTTCGGCCTCTAAAGGTACTTCCCCCCTTAACAAATACGCGTGGGAATTGCAATGAATTAATTAATGGTGACTTTTTAATGCTTAATCATAAATGAATAAGCAACTGATTTCTTGTATGATGGAAATTGAAATCAAATAATTGTATTTGTTGTAAAATGACTATTTGAAAAGTTTCAACCATGCCCAGTATTAGCGTATGCCCACGCTGGGCGCTGATTTTTAACTGTGTATTTAATCATAATAATAATAATAATAATAATAATAATAATAATAATACTAATAATAATAATAAAATCACATGAAATACTAATTCACAGATTAGTTAAAAAAAATCATTTTATTTAAGCGTAGTCATTTAGGTATTGTTAGGTTCGTCACTCATTTTGGCCGAAGAAGCCTTGAATAATTTTCTCTCGCAACGAAAAGTGCTCAAGCTAATACTGTGGCGCCCACAGACAATGAAGTAGCACTTTTCAATATACAAGTAAGCAAAATCATTCATTCATTCACAATCGAATAGATAAATTCGTTTAGATATATGCTGAATCACTTTCCAAACGATTTAAATTACAATTGCTTATCAAACTAAAATAGTTTCTTGACTATGAAATACCACGCTCTGTTATTAGAACTAGTAGAGCTGAATATCGGATTTATCGATTTTTCCTATCTAGTCCTGCATACATGGGAAAAAGTTGTACCATTCAATGTCCTGATTGCATTGAAAAACATCTGTTTCAAATTATGTCCATGAACTGATATGCAAATACGTTCTAATGCATATTTATTGTGAAAATGATTATTTCGTTATTCGATGATAAATAAATTAACTAATAATTATACATGAATTGTTAAAAACAAACCTGTTTGCAGTTGATATGAGATTAACAGGATTCCGGCCATCAAATCACATGTCGATGTGTCAGTTGTTAGTCTCTATTCTCAATGATTTCATGCATTTATTATTAATTTGGTGTGAGTTTTATTTTGCATGAAATATCTGACTAGACGCCCCTGAAGGGTGTGGAATATTTTTTTAGCATAGAAATGATTCCTTATTTTATTATTTTTTGGTTAATGGTTAATGATAATGTGTGTGATGTTAAACAATTTGCATAATAGATTTAGGAAAACACTGTTAGACCCAAATGCAAAATAGTTTAAAATATATTTTGAATGATTTTTGTTTGCGTTTTCACAACGTTTTCCTACGACTTGGTTTAAAAGAAACCTATTTTTGAACAGCAAACTTGTCCAACTTTAAAATTTATCAGTTGAATAAATGCTTCTTCGGATCATAGAATTTACTTAGGAATGGAGTAGCCAAAATGTGAATCAAATAATATAAGTCCAAATATTCCTTAAAAGACCAGCATTGTTCTTGGAAGACATAGCATACTCATTTACTTCTTCCACAAAACTGCACCTGCAATAGTTCCAAACTCTGTGCCATTCTGGTTACTCTTGAACTCAACCCGCCCCGAGCCTTTCACAGGAACACATCGTAGCCTCATCTTCTTCCCAATTACAAATCTAGTTTTGCCGTTCAGTGTGACTTTGTTAAACATTTCCACAGCCTTTTCATCATTTAACCACAACAATAGACCCGCAACGAGTATGTTCCAAAATGCCCCGTACGAAGCAAAGTCAGGATAAAAACTCATGAAATTTAATTCATCCCTTCGCTAAAGGAGTGCTGCCACGGAATTGTGTGTCATGGCGAGTCGTTTTGTTTAATTAATGATGAAACGTACTCAACCCAAAATATGGAAAATACTATGGTCCGATAAGCATCATCACTGTGAACAATCAGCTGGGCGCAGTGTTCTACCGTAAATAAAATATCCTTTTTGCATGACCGCACATGGGAATGTATGCAGTGGGTTTTGCCTCCAGCCATTGGAGTGTTTATATTCATATGTGTTTGTTTGGCCATAGTGTGGAGCATGCATTCAGTGAAAGGATGGAAAACTGTACGGAAGGTAACATTGAACAGTTTCGTGAGCTTTCACCTTTAAAAAGGAGGGCACTGGAAACTTCAGAAAGTTGGACTTCATTTTGGCGTATTGTGGATGGATGATGGCAGATTTAGATGATTTTGGAAACTAATTAAGTGGTGTTGAACACACAAAAGGTTAGCTCGTTAGAGTTGATGTAATAAGATGTGCATTTCAGGTAATTAAGCACCGCCTTGGAGGAAGGAATGGTCGGGATTCCCGAAGTGATGAATAACTGTGGAGTCTTCTTGTAAGGACGAACCAATGAAATCTCAGCGATAAACCACGGTAGAGATGAAAACCTTTTTCTGAAGAGTACTGCACACTATTCCGGGATGGGTGATTGGTTCAATGAACTGCTGGTTGAAGGATACAACCTCATACCTTTACAGTAGTATCACGAACCCTTACCAGAGATCGGCCTGGTATTCTGGATGTCGAATCCGGAATGACAGCATCCTCCTGCTTCAATAAGAAGCTTTTCGTTCCTGGAAACAAAGTGGCTGTGATTCAAAATTTAAATCGGGAGTGGCAGTTTTTTTATAGTGCATGAAACTTGGTTGCTATTACGAACACATTCTGTATAATGAAAATGCAGCAGAAAGTGACATACCAATAGCCGAGGATCGTGACGTAGAGATCGTGATCAGTAAGTAATGAAGGAACCTTGCATTCTACATGAAATAATAGTGCCACTTGCTTCATTGTGGCATATTCGTGGCGTTAGAAGCTCATGGGGTGAAATCATGACCCCAGTACTTTTTTACTAGCCTTCATGACGCAAGAAATCCTGCTTGTGTTAAGCCATCACAACAATTGATGCCTAATACAACGTTCTACGTTCTGTTCTAAATGTTTCCAAACTGCATTAGCTGATAGAATGGTATTAATTTTTAAAAGTGTGTTTTAAAATGCAAATATTTTACGCATCGGTTTTGTTCGTCATCCTCGCAAACAACCAGCAGAACGCCTCATCCATTTTAGTGCGACCAGCTGTTGCAAGGCGATCCACTGATCATGTCCGTTCTCAAGCCTCACTAATTTGAGCGCACCGAAGAAAACCAAGGCAAGGGATCATCTTCACAGTGAAGAAGGAAACGTACTTCATAGTAACGATCTCATGTAAATTTTCATATTACTCCGACTAGTTCACTGAATTTACTGGTACCAATGAAATGAAAAGGCAGGATAGCCAAATTCATAGCTCCTTCCAAAACATTGATACTTCGAACTGCGAATTCCAAAAGAGTCCAATGTATTTTGGAGTGATTTAAGTGAAAAATTTACATGTCAAATAAGGACACACTTTTTGTGGAGATATTACAATGTTTAGCTTTGAGAGTCGTTTCTGATGAAATAAGGAAAATGGCAAGAGTTTCAAAGATTACCACAACAATTTTCTATAGTGAATGCAAAAAAAAAACCATACAGTAATGCGGAACATCATGTGAACTTACTAAGACAAGCACACACTGTGTAGTGTGCGTCATCAGCGGAAGGATTAATTGGTACATTGCTTTTTGAAGCGATTTTCAACGGTACCAATTATCTTGATTCATTGCAGGAGTCTATCATGCTACACATTGTTCAAAATTTTGGTGATGAGAGATTTTATTTTTAACCAGAAGAAGTTCTAGCATCTCTTACCAGTAGCCACAAATGGAACTGCGTAAGATTTACCATTTTCCTGCTGAAAGAAACACTCATCCTTATTTGGTTACTGATGTGAAGCAAGACAATGCTGCGAAGGAGACTGCATGTGTAACGCATCATATAAGAGGAATTAGTCGCATCATATACATTCTTCGAAGTTTGTTATTGCTGTAATAAATAACCTCAGTGTAGTGCAAGGTTCACTGTTTACCAGCATACATACCATCGTGACGTAAGGGCATATCTCATTTAGAAAATGTCTGTAAGAGGTTCATAAGATATCGATGCATATTCTACAGGACATCTATCGCATTCACTAGACCTCACACAGCTGGATTTTTTTTTGTAGGTCTTTTCAAAGAATAAAGTATGTGGAACAAAACTTGAAAGCGTTGGTGAATTGGTGGTAGCCATCGAAAGCGAATGTCCTTAACTACCGAATAAAATGTTTCCAAGTGTGCGAGATACTATGGCTCCACAATGTTCGTACTATTTGGATCAGAATGATAATTAATTTGGAAACATGAAATAAGTTTCAAAAAAATCTGAATTTAGTTTGTAAGACACATTGAAACCAAATCGTACAATGTTTGATGTAACTTTTATAAACAATTAAAGTATGGTAGATTTTTTAGCGAAACTTTATCCTTTGTAATTAATGCTTGCAGCTTGGTGAATATGTTTAAAAACATATTTCTGCAAATTAAATGCCATTTAGAGTTCGTCCATGAAAAAATAGTCTATAGCCGCAGTTCAATGTCTAGCGCGCACAACACATGCGGACACGCAAGCGATAGGTCATGGTAGGGCGGGCCCAGGCAGCGGCATCTGCGCCTGGCGGGCTCCGCTGATGCTCGTTTTCTAACCGGGAGTAGCACGGACACCCGAGAGATTGATCTTGTACGCGGTAGTCTTTCGTTTTTTTTGTTTTCTTCTTCTTTGGTAAAGTAACGTAGAGGGTATAGCCTTACAAGATACGTAGTATGTTTTTTTGTCGGTATGTAATCTCTGGAAATGAGATTCAGGACTGATGCTAGAGAACGCACAAACGACATTACGCGCCAAACTGAGCTGGTCTGCCAGCAGCCATCACTCCTCTAGCCAGGTAGAGGCCGTACCCGAATTAGTCTGAACGACACAAAGGTCGTTACCTCGTCCCCGGCACTTAACGTCCATTGAGACCAACAAGACGAAAGTCTTGTTGCCTTAAAATTTCGTGGCGATATCGTTTGCCAAATCATTCATTTCATTACAAGTCGTACCCCAAAAACGTTAGTGAAAAAGAAACAGTAGTTTAAATATGATAAATGGGGATGGTTGCTGCCACTTGCCTTCTATTGTGTGGCCAACCAAAAACTGTAAGACTGCAGATTTGGTGGATTATAAGATCATCGAGAAAGTTGCAAAGCCTGAGGTCTGCGATCACTACCCTAAATGAAGCAGAAATTCGAGGTACAATCTCAAAAAATTGAACCTTCTGACCAACCACGTCGTCTAGAACCTGTAAGAGTGATTTCAGATCGGAAATTGTAAACCTAGAAAGAGAACAGTTAGATGTTACAAGGACCAAAATTTAGTCAATAATTAGTGAAAAATCAGTTCAAGTTTATTTTCCTTTTTAAATTATTTCTGCTTAGGCTACGAGTGGAGTAAGTTGACTTTGCCAACAAAGCTAACTATATCGTTGTGATCGCTATCTCAAAAGAGTTAGTTCAAATATTCCGATGCTATTTCAATTGGAAACTCAATATTTACAGAAATGACCCATGGAACACATATATGTCTTGAAATGCCACATCGAATTCACAAATCAGGACAATAATAAGTCAATTTATATAAGAAATCATTTGAAAGTGCTATTCATAGAATTCAACCAAATAAAATCATTATTTTTATCAAAAACATGTCACGTAGACTTAAAATTAAATGATTTTACATTGAAAGCCCACGAAATTAATACAAAACACCCATTTCCATTTATTCACAATGGTCCTTTTTATTCTATATATTTGCTATCGTCACGCCGCACAACAGTTAAATTGAAAATTTCCAAACAAAAAATCAAATTTCCCCCAAAACGAAATTAAGTACCCTTACGGACTCGTATCCTTCTTCCCAGTATCGTTACAAACGGATACACAAACTGAATTTCGAAGCTCATATATGATTTTTTTTTGCGACGTCGCCCACGTAGTCGTTCGCTACGGATTGCTCTAAATCAAATTTCCACAAGTAAATTAAATGATAACACCAATGGAAGAATACGAACGTGAGGGAAAGGTCGTTTGCATGCAAAAAGGAGTATAGTATTTTTAAGAAAAGTGCTGCTAGCATTTTTTTCATTCACAACGCATAGTCGGAGGACGATTTTTTATGGATGGGCGAAGGTAATTGGTAGGTATGCACATCAGGTAAAGTGAGCTAAACAAATAAAATCGATGTTATTCTATTTTTCCTGAATGCTGTATCGTGTTTGTGAATCGGTGGAAGAACAGGACGAGGAATATGTGTGGTATTATTTATAAGATAAAATGTTTTTATTGGATGAAAAATAGCATTGATCAAAGCATGAGTCCAGAAGCATTAATATGGTTGCAAAATGCTTTGTAACTCCTAGAATATGTGTAGTTCATCTTATCATGAATATTACAGCATATCACATCTACAAAACGAAATACACTTCCTTTCTAATGAACACGATCATAATAGATGAACGTTTCAAAGAAACTCTTCCGAAATTCTTTCACCTAATCTCGCAACATTCAGAATCAACACTACCAAGCGAAATTCCTGACAGTGAATTTGAGATTTTCATCCGCTCCCCGCTACGAGCCCGAATCCTTCAAGGATGAATGTTCTAGCCCTTCCACATCGTTGCCTCGTTTAACAAAATTCTATCAAACCATTAGAAGCACGGTGAAAATGATGCTGGCACACAGCGTGTCCCGTCCTAAAAGGAAACAGACACCACGGCAAAACCGCCTTCAATAGGATAAAAGTGCTTGAGAAGGTAAAAGATATAAAGTTGAAACTTTTTAGTTCTTGGATTCTGTCACCAACAAGTGGTTTTGCAACAAGTACACTTATTATACACTTTTGTCTATTTCCTCGTCCTTCCGGCATCGTCTTGTACCATTTGTTGGCTTTCAACAATTTCAGGTTGTGCCTGAATAAAATCCAGGCTGTTGTACCTCACTCATGGCTTCGTTCGTTCTGTTCGGATTCTATAGGCAAGAGGGCAATTTAATTATTGTTCGTTGCAAACCTGAATAGATGCATTGTCAGGTGGAGTATTTCAAGCATGAGTAGACAAGGATTATCTAGAATAAAATATCGTTCAAGAGCCAATTTATGAATGTGGAAGTTTTCTTTCACTTAATTTTCGTCTTTATGTTTTTAATATCATGCTGTTGCACTACAATACCTTAAAAGTTTCCATTGTCCTGTTGTTCATTTCAGCCAAAAAGTGCCTCAGGAAGCAAATAATTAAGCCAAGTGATTGTATCGGTGCTGCTTTTGCTCGATATCTAGTGAACATTTACTTCACAAAGCATTGCGAAAAGAGAGGTTGGAAAAATATGTAATTTACATTAGAAATTATGGAATCAACTAAAGAAAGGTTTCATACCAAATTTGTAAAACGATAAAATTGAAGTGGCTTTCAAAAAGTGGCTGATATAGTTTTGTATTTTTTTGGAAATATTGATCCACTGGTTTGCTCCAAGCATTCTGAATATTTTTGAACAGGATTTTTAATTGAAAATGACTATTGGATCGTGAAACATGTATTTGTGTCTCAAAGAGAAAAACATATTACATAAATCATCTATCCTCCAATCGTAGCAGCAATAGTTTAAACCTCCATGCTTAATTATTACTGTATTGTCGGAACGATCACTCACATTAGGTTGAGAGTTCACACTAGATCTAATCTTGATCCACTGTCAGTCGCGATGACTAGATCATAGATACCGACAGCGGTACTTGCTGGTGCGTTTTCCATAAGCGGATTTGAGGCGAAGGCCTAGTTTTGGAGATGGAGCCGAATAGTTCGCTGGTCGAGTTGAATGTAAATCTTGATGGTCGCTGATTTGTCCGTTATATGCTATTTACCAGTAGAACAAGAAATCATCCTTGTGGGAAGATTTTTGACCCCAGTTCCCTGTTGGACCCTTTACACACCGCAAAAAAATCACCGGTTTACTGAAATGTAATTTTTGTTGAGGACATTCGTTTATTAGGCCGAAAAACGCATTTTTCATCGGAGTTTTCCGCTTTTGGGACGCTTCAATACTCACCAAAGTACTATGATTGCAACAAACGATACCGCAAATGGCTAATGATAATTTTTTTTACGTAATTTCGAAATCTTTGTCACGATCACAGTCAAAACAAAGAAGTAGTTGTACTCGAAAAATTACCCATATTTCTATTTGTAGGCGTGTAACTTTTTTGTTGTTGCGGCTACAAGAAAATAATATCATGTTTAAATTCCTGCAAATATTTATTATTTATTTTTCTCGAATTCATGTTTTTTAAACTGGTGGACACGATTTAAAAATATATAATTTAATTTGTTGTTGTTGTAAACATATATAGCTATAATCGGTAGAGGAATCATTATGATCGGTGTCAAATTTTCCTATTTTCACTCAATTTTCCACACTCAAAAATAGGTTTTTTTTAAAAAAACGGCTGTCATTTTGTTATTTTTTAATAAATAAAAATCATTCCGGTACCTGCTATAGGCAGTTAAACAAGGTATAAATTGGGCGTTTTGTTTTCCTCCCAGATGATCCAGTCACTTGTAATCACGTCCACCGTAATTTTTTAATGTTTTTTTTTTCAAAAAAATGTTATGGGTGAAAACAATCAACAAAAACATATGTGTTATTGTTAACGAAACAATCATTGATGTAAAAATAAGTGTTGTGGCTTACATTAGACACTATTAACGGAAATATTGTTCCAAAATAAAAATTTATGGTGAAATTTTGTAAAAATTCATTTATTAAAATGAAAAATCAATTTAGTTGGGGCCAGAAATTTGAATGGTAAATTGTAAGTCACCCCCAAAAATATCTTCCTTAGGCATTTTGTTCGCTTTTGTCTCAGAATAAAGTTTTTCACTTTTTCAAATGTCAGTTCCATTTTCAAATGTGGTTAACGATAAACCTGGTAGTTTAGTTAAGTTTTTTCAATAACAAAACATTATCTTTCTTTGCTAATGCAAAATAACTTCCCATTTTATTTCTTACCTTTCCGCCAGGCATAAAAAAATTAAGACACATCGCGACCGTTGAAGTTCAATTTGTTGCCCACGAAGTGGGATAACAGTTGGATATGTTTTGCAGACATTCCAAAAAGCGTTACAGTGCCGCCAACGGCTAGGAAACTTAAAATAACAATGGCGTCGTCGAGTAGCGGTGCTGGGTTTGTTGAAGTTCAATTATCGTTGAAAATGGAGGCGCACAGGAAAACCTCGAACGCGCTCAGGTTGCAAGTTGCGATTGTAGTCCTTGCGGTCGTTGTTATGGTTCCTACCTTTAAGCTCATATGTTCGCGAAATTCCATTAGAGTTTGCATAAATAGCCGGCGGTCACCATTTAATTTGCAACTGAGCTTCATATTCTCTCGGTTATTCAATCTTACTTACTTACTTGCAGGCCAGCCAGCCTCCTTTTACCTGCTCTTTCGAATATTACGTTAGTGTCCTTCAAACCGGCGGGCATACTGCATTGTCTTTCAATTTTTTAATTGGAAGAACAACCGCCGAATAATGTTTTGACGAAATATTGTCGTTAATGCCAACGTGGTTAAACATTTTTCGCCTGAAGGCACGAAACTTCTTCCTACTTTGCAGTTGTCTTGAGCGGTTTAATAACGTTTTGCTTCAAAATAAACAAAAGTGGGTAGTCAGGGATTGTTCAGCAAGGACTGAAAACAATCTGAAAAGTTAAAAAAAATTGAATTCCCCTTGGGAATTAAATTTGAAAAGCAAATTATTAAATATTAGATCTGACCTCGTTCCAACAAACATGCAAACGTTTGTGTTCTTTTTCCTGTCCTTTGGAATTTGGTGAACCATTGTTTCCGCGAAAAATTCTTCAACATGTAAATCCTTTTTATAATCATGTAAATTGATATTTTATTTCAAGAAAAAGATACTTATTGAAGGAATAGAGTGGTATGATTGCAGACAATTTACACTTTTTACTTTGGTGCAAGGTGAGGAAAAATATCAGTTTTACTGAAAAAGCAAAAGAAGAATTTATTATTAAAACAAGCAACAGGAAAAATGTGGAAGATTCATCTTTTATTTTATTTAATGTTCCCAAGAAATGGGTCGGTGAAACTTGATTTTTTCCAGAGCTTGAAATAATAACGTGCCTTAATTCGTCTCATTAGAAAACACAAAACTAGTCTTGATAATTCAATAGGATAAAAATAAAAAATACACTCAGACCACATTCGTTTCCCTGTTCGGGGTCCCACAAATTGCGAAGAAGAGATTAGGCAAAGCAACCTAAATCTAGTCACCCTGCAGTCAATTTTTTTATAAATTTAAGATATAATTCACTTACCC
Organism: Oxycera nigricornis; assembly: GCA_963942545.1. Lineage (NCBI taxonomy): Eukaryota > Metazoa > Arthropoda > Insecta > Diptera > Stratiomyidae > Oxycera > Oxycera nigricornis. Next base: position 112,076,787 of record OZ012660.1, on the reverse strand, counting down.
TTCTTCCATTTTCTCATGATTAATTAATGAATTTCCAAGAAATGCACACCTTCCCGTTTGTCATCCTTAAAAATCATTTCCATTTCCACAAATAACAACAATGGACGTTATTTAAAAGTTTACCCATCTAAAATCAACAGGATGCAATGAAATAAAACATCCAGCACAAAATTAATGCTATCCAGCTGAAGAGAATAGCAAATCTCGTGTAAATAGAATAGAATCTTGTCGTGTAGAGATGGAAAAAATCGACTTTGCACAAAACTTTTCAATTTAAACATTTCCTTGAATTTCTTGTTGTGTCGCTCGCTCCTGTCTATTATCATCAAACATTTGTCACCGACCGTTGCTCCTTAGGTCTATCTTGTTGTCACATCTCTTGGCGCTTTATCATTAGTCGTCATCGCCATCAACTACGTCTTCATATTAATGAGAAAACTCCTAATCAAATTAACTCAATTAGGAAACAAGCATTTTGAAATACGAGATTCAATTTATGTTGGAGGAGCTATTGAATGGACGCAATTAGGACTAAAAAGCTGCAGCAATGTGAAGCACCTTAGATAAATTATCTGCTATCGTGACGTCCCACCCTTATGGTAAAAGTCCGGGTTACCTTCACCCCATAGATGGTTTCGGTGTACTATTTCGGGAGCAGATGAAGGATACCAGGAGGTCATTGATGGTAATCGCTTCAGCATCGTTCATCTCGTTTTTTATACCTCCAAACGCTGGAGAACTAAATAGATGTAATCTGGTTGGTCCTTATGATTGTGTGGTGTGGACTGATTAAATGATTCTTTTATCTTCCTAAAGAAATATAGTTTAATTCGATCAACTTTACAAGCAGAAAGCAATAAGTAAGCGAAAAGAAGTGAGTAATGCACCAGAAGACTACTCTAAATGGAATTAATTAAACTTCCTGATGCAAGCAATTGACGAGGCAAATATCTTCATGAAAAACTTCCATTTGAAAAGATAGTTATTTAATCTTCCTTAATTCGATTTTTTGACCCCAAGCGTATTTACATTCCCGTTTCATAACAAACGGAGGCTTTTTGACATTCTCAAATTCCAGATGATTAACATGCAAACTTTAGGGAAAGGAGTAGGCTTCACAGCTATTTATAATCGACAATATCCGGAAACAATGGAGAACGAAATGAGAACAGAAACACACTCCAAAACTCCACTTGTAGGCTTCATACTGATATTCCAAAATAGAAAAAAATATGTTAAACTACTTGCAATTACCTGGCAAAATCTAAGTCTGCTTAACTTCGAAGCACTTCTTGTTGAAAGAGTTACCACCACTGCTTCTGCTGTTGGTCCTTTGCTTCTGCTTGTTCTGTTTTTCAAGTACCACCTTGCTAAAATGTTAAGCAGACTTCAGTTTACACTACTCAACTGATCCTTGACGTCGGGTTACAATCTTTATTGATTTTTTTTTGGTTTTATGATTTAATTCTTCGCTTTTGTTTCTTGATCTCCAGTTATAGTGCAGTCATGGTTGCAAAGCGTTGCTTTTCCCATGATGACTGAAACAGTCAGAAAACATTTGGTCATCGTTTACCTCACAAAAAAGGAAAAACACCTAATTTTTTCCTTTCGGTCATCACTAACCTGTGGCTGTCATCTAGCACACAAAAGAAGATGAGTGGCTTCAACCACCTCCTTTCATCGATTTCTGAATGCCGTTAATGTAAGTAGGTCCTTTTTTGGAGCTGGAAGAAATTTGAACTACGATTACTGGTGATTTCGCCGCGATCCAAAATTACTAGAATTTTCATGTATAGTGAATTCGGTGGCTTTTCCTGACATGACATCATTTTATACTAATTGTTAGAGAAGAATATCCGAATTTGCAGCTTAGGATTGGGAGATGTTAGAAGGCTGTTTGAAACAAGTCTACGGTTCAGAATAAACTTTGAGTTTGCTGATTGAAATTTATTTATCTTCTGCAGTTAACGGTACATTGAATTGTCAGTTTTAGGTAAAATACTGTCGAGGCAAGATAACCTTGATCATGCAAAACCTAGATTAATAAGCGGGTAAATATTTCGAATTATTTAATTCATACGATTTGGTGGGTTCAACTTTTTGAAATAAAATCAAAGTCCATCTTCTTGTAATGTATATTTCATTTTCAATACATTTGCCGAAAATATTTCGTCAAATTATGTAAATATGTTTTTATCATAATAGCTGGTACAAGTTTTCCCATTTATCGTTTCTTTCATATGTTTTCATGGGTGTTTATGAGGATTGTGGTATCCAACATATTTTCATAGATAAAAACTAAACAAAAGCTAGTTGAATTCTTCTTTCGAAAAACACCTTAAAACCAACTCGATTTCGACACTATCTGCGCTGAATTGAATTTTCTTTATCCTTTTCTTTATGACCTGAACAGATCATTTATTATTAAATTTTCATTTGCTTCGAATAGAACGCCTGTGCTGCTTAGAAACGCCATCTCTCTTCTCCTATCACATTATCATCACCGCAGCTAAATTCGTGACTACCTACCCCAAAACGAACACCCCCATCTAACAGCTAACAATCTTCTTCGGTAAAACTACCGCAAAATGTTCACTCGTTCTGCAAATTGTTTCTTGATAGTTTTCCGGTCGTTGTTTTTTTGCCTTCCTCAGAATACATTCAACAAAGGATAAACTACATGCATCGATTTTTTTTAGTTGTTGGATGGCATGCAATTTTCATGCTATCAACTTTGCCACCGGCAAACCAGAAAGGATAAAAAGTTTTCCGATTGTTTGTTGTTCGTAGTGAGTTGTGGGTTTAAATGATTGTTGTGTTCAAGTCAATTTGAAATCACCACACTTTCAGCTGAATGTAGTTTCTAAATAATTTAACAAGACGTGCATTTGGCTGTTCGGGATTAAATAAAGTAAGTTGGCGAAGTTTCTTGGCTGATGGTTTAAAGTGGTAAGCTGATTGGCAATTCTATTCGTTTCCAAATATTTCAACTAGAATCGAATCTAAGTTGGCATTTTATTATCTTCATAGAATCGTTTAGGTAGTGATTTGATTATTGGACCATGATTGACACTAAAAAATCGCCCTCGTACTATGTTGAGTCCTTTACCTTTATCTTATTTGAAATTCCGTTTGCTGCTCCTTCTCGAATATCAATTTTAAATCTCACCCACATTCACTAAACATCGAGTATGGTTGTGTGTGTGTCGGTGACCTTTGAGATGAAAAGTTATAAGTCTTAATCGAAAAAGGATTATCGCTATTGTATATCTAGACAAGACCCCCTTATAATCTCTAGTTACTTTGTGCACGGCTTCAAAAAGGAGACTTCTTGTTCACGAAGAGTTTCACCTGCTTGTTCCTGGTTGCCTTGTGCAAATCAACCTTCAATGCTGGAATAAATTTATCCTTTCTATCGCATGGGTAGGCATGGCACACGAGCAAAGGAGGTTTTCAGATCAGTTTCCTTTAGTTGGATTTCGTCGAGTTTGAATAGCTTCTAGGGGCGCTATTGAAATTAAATCGAGCAGGGTACTGATTTCATCTCATTACCTGGAAGCAGATTTCGACTTCTAATTACATGAGAGCAAAACTCAATGCTTGGCTGGTTTGAAATTATGGTGGCATAATGGAAACATGGTTATTGGAAATGTGAGGGTAGCAATTTAAACAAAAAAAAACTATCCAGATATGACGCACCAGAAAATTTGGAAAATCAGAAAGATGGTTTTATCGTCCGTTTCAATCATATGGGTACCTTTCAGTGAAGGATTTCGTCTGTTTTTAGAATTTTCCCAACGTAGGATTCATACAATCCAACACTTCTTTGCCTGCTGAAACACATCCACGAAGAACGTTAGGTAAAGATCATTTCCTGCCTTTCCCATTGGAACACTTGCAGCAACCATCGCGTCTCACATTTATATTTGAAGCAGCCGCACTTTGCCGAACAGTATGTTCGTTCATATCTACAGGAAAAATTGCTGATAATAAAATTCAAGTCAGGTGAAACCTTTCCCTTTTAGGGTTGATTAAAACCAAATATTTGCACTGTAGTCGCGCGTACTTTGCACCGAGGCACATCCAGTTCACCTTCTGTATTCACGCGAGTCCTGACTAGTGCCATCACATTTTCATGCGAAGGGTGCAGTAAGTTCTCCCGCACGCACTATACTCATTATCCTAAGGATAAAACATAGAATAACACGTTGCAGGCAAAAATACACCGACAAACATGGATGGGGATAGAAAGGGACATGTTGATCTTGGAGATAGGGAATGGTGACCTCTTTAAATATTTTGTTTTGAAAAAATATCCAAGCCATAAACAGAATACCATCTTCCAGTTAAACAGTCAAAATGATTTATAGGCATTCTTGTCCTCTTTGCAACTTGTAGATTTAATCAGTAAGTAATCAGTAGTATTTTTGTTTCAAATTTTGTGAACTAAAGATACGTTACCCAACAAGTACTTTAGTACTATGCAAAGACTTTTTTCTAATACCATGCCCAAGAAAGGGTCTCTTTAAATGGAAATTAAATATAACTTAAGTAAAATATTTTTCGCCCATTATTTTGGAGACCCTGTCGTGGAGTTTAGGTAGTTCAAATGGTCGTAAAAATTATGTCAAAATTTTAAGTTTGCAGGCAGATTCTTTTGTAATGTGTTGTAGGTCTAACTGTGATCTTCAGTTCAAGTTTCTGGGGTCACAGACCACTCCTTCCCTGATTTTGGCACCATTTTGAAAGGAATAAGGACATTGGACACCTCATATCCCAGAAACTGTGACTCTCACATAAAAGTTTTGTATAGAAAACTTGTGTCGAATTTAAGTTTGAACAACTTGTACATATATCACTTTCACGTATCATTAATAATAAAAGAGTTATGAGCCAAAGCCGACACAAAAGGTTGAGTCATTTTTCAGCATCATAACATCTTTGTCCACGAAACACATTAAAAGCTTTAAGACAATTTGGTCACAAGTCGTTTGCGGTATTGTTTGTTTTAAAGCTGGCGGGGCATTTCACAAAAACAAACGCAATCGTTGTATGATCTTTGCCAATTCAGACACCAATCTTGGTACGAATATGTTTCAATTTTTTATTTTCTTTTTGTCAAATAAAATTTGGAAAAATAGTAAAACTAATCGCTTGAATTAGTTTGCAATCTCTCCGCTCAAGTCTTAATATTGTAGACATTGTACAATATCCTGATTTTTTTTCGAATATTCAAACATATACGAGCAATTTGGACCACATCATCAAAAATCATATTAACCATCACCGAACAATTCCAAACAACAATGCTCCTTCCAAATTTTTTTGGTGGGGATGTTTCCCATCGTTTCAATACAGTAATCACACATTCATAATGAATTCCGTTTCGCGTTGAATCGAATGAGAATTTCCGACGCCAACCATTGCTTCCATTTCATTTTTCCAGCCTTATTTCGTGTCCATAAAAGTTGGCTGGAAAAAAGTCGCATAGGGAATACATTTCGAGCGGAACACGAGAAACGAGAAAATTGATATGAAAATTCAATGAAGCGCATGTGAAATGGTAACGCTTCCAAACAAAAGCTACTCCACTCAGTCGGCACTGGAGGTTAAATCAGCATATTCCTTTTTTGATATTTATAACTGACTTTGGAAAATGGGACGGACGAAATTTGTCAGGTCTTTTGAAAGTGGAACAACGCTGTTTTTCGTGGAATTTTCGTACAATTGAAGATCTCGTCCAATTAGTATCAGTTTCGTATATTTGCAGTAAATTTCAAATTGGCAAAGAATAGATGGTTTAACTTGCAATACAACAAAGCAATGTTGTCTAGGATTTTTCTACTGTGCTAACATCATTGATTGAAGTATTGTTCAAATTATTCTTGGCTAACAAGTTCCTTGTACTCTAAAAGTCGATACGCCCAGATTATCATATATCGAAGGGATTCAAATTGCCCAGTCCTCAAAACTGCTTCATCTTCTGAAACAATGAACGAACCCACATGAAATTCCAATTATTCCTTATTACTCAGTCTTTTAGTGTCACAATAAAACATTTCTCTGTTCCCTGCCAACTGAACAATCCCAATGAATTTTAAACTCCTTTTTTCAAAAAAAAAAGCAAATCAAAGCAAAACACGAGTCCCAACAATTATCGTAACGACCGGTCCAGTCGTCGTTCGTATCCGCCATTAAAAACATTTTTCCGATTCAGGTTATATTGTCAGGTGGGTTGAATATTAGATGAGATCCTTTTTTCCTTCATTTTCATCCATTCATTTTTGCATTTTCACATTTTCCTAGCTTCACGGACATCATTCAGGCATAAGGATACGATGTGTCCAGTGAGTTGGCTGCCATATGACAATCTATGTCAATTTGCAACAATGCTTCCGTTTGCACTTTTCAACGTGAATTGTTGAATTCTGTGCTGTTTTGTTGGTGGCGTTGAATGAAAACGTGAAAATTGAATGTTCCAACAATGTTAGAAAATTCAAAATCGGATTTTATTCGTTCAGTTTTGTCTGGGAAATGTGGATCATAGTTTTATGCATGCCAAAATGCTGATTGGTGGTTAATTTCTGAACCGTTAAACATTTTTTCGGACTTATATCTTTAAATACGCAATACTCTGAAATAATAGTTCAAAAAATATATATACAAAATAATGAAAAAAACTCAGGAAAAGCTAAAATTTTGTACGAATCTAGATAGTGTATCAGTTAGTAAGTGTGAAAAGAACTCTTCGATTCGAATGCCGAATGAATGTTATTTCATTTTTATTTCAAAATTCGCTGTGCTACAGACATATTTATGTAGATTCTCCCTAAACAAGTATCCAACATTTAAAAAGATATTCACGAAAAACTATAATTTTGACCTTTTATAGTGAACCATGCCATTAGAAAGTGTGTCCGCGTTACAATCAATTGCACGAGAACGCCCGACAACCACCGTAACCGGCAACTGTTTCCAGTGGCTGTGACAATACTCAGAGTCAAACTGCCGGCCGCTTAAAAGATTGAAAAGGCTTGAAAGATCTTCAGCTCGATAAGAAGTTTGCTTCCGATTGAAGGAAGCGGAAAGATTTGCAGTGAATTGAAGCATTAGTATGGCATTCGAAAAGATACTGTGAAAAAGAAAAAGAAAAGAAGGGAAAAATTTATGAATGGGAGCTCTGAACTCAAGAAAACGTTGTCGCACTGAACAAACGCACAAGTCTACATCAACAGTTGTTAATGCCATAGATTGACAACGACTAACTGAGGCTGGACTTCTTCTAGCGCTCTGAAAACTCCTTCCAATAGGACAAATTATTATGCCGGCATTAGACTTTTATATCTCATTTGAAAACTGGTGGGCACAAGTGAGAATGACATTGTGGAAACTTGCTTTGGTTCTCGCACTATATTTTTAATTTTGAGTTCAGTGCAGACATTACGATTGGCCACATATATCTTCAATCGCTGCTGATCTAAGGACAACACTCGACTACTGGCAGTATGCATGTGAAATGGCATCAGCTTAATAAAACTATAGCTGCACAAACTCAGTATTTACATCTTCAATCTCCAAAGGAATCTTTTTTTGTGGGATATTTCCCTGGTGCCATCGCATTCACGAGTAGCGAAACATTCCTGATTTCCAGTCAAAATTCATATTTGCCATCAACTCTTGGTCTTTGATGAAAACAGGACTCTATCTCCATAGCCACGGCGCTTAGAGAATCCTTCACGGAAAGCCTTCATGTAATTTTTTCTATCCGCTGACTTGTACTATGCAATTTTAAGATGTGGTGGTCCTTCGGTTTTCAAGGAGGAATCAAATGGAGCTAAGAAAATTATTTTTCGTTTGAATTGAAAATTGGTTGCTTGCAACAAAAGACGAATTACTAAAATTAATCGTGTTTTTTTTTAAGTTTTGTTTTTGAAAAGAAATTGATTTTAACTAATTTAACATTGATAATAAGTAAGTAGGTAAGTAAGTTATCTTTAAAAAAAATCAATTCAGCAATAAGACAATTTGATTCATATTCATTTACATATTTATTAAAACCAAATCCCCCTTTCTTTGGCGTGTCGATATTGACCGGGTGTAGTGTAATTTGTAGTAAATCTAAGTTGAAAAAAGTTGGTAGTATGAACAAAATAATAAATTGAGTGTTAAATAATGAAAACATGGTAGATAATTTTGTTTTTGAAGAATGTCTAAAACTTAAAACATTTGATGGTGTAAGCATGTAACAGTAAAATTGGCTTTACCAATTAGCAACAAAGATGAACATGAATGTAAGGTCAAAATTTTTAATAGTAAGTTGCTCAGTTTAATTTACATATTTGAGCCACGAATGTCTGGGCATATGGAGGGCCTAATCGTGCTTCTTATGCGGTAGTGCACTCAACCAGTATATTTTCAGAAGTTTTCAAATTTTTCTGTCTGTTCTAATCATCGCTTTTATTAGGAGAACTGTCCCCAGTCAATGTAAAGGAGGAAGGATCCTGACCAATCTTCAGAACAACATCCTTACAACAGGATGCTGAGGTAAAGGTGTGACAAAAAAAGGGTCACATATTTTTAAATGATGATAAGTTCTTAAATACTGCGGTCAATTCGAAGCTTTGTTATGTGGCTCAATTGAAGAGGTTGTGTCTGTGCTTGCTCAAAACTACACCAGAGGTATATTGATACCAAGGGATCTGAGGCCCAGGAACCTGCTGGTGCTGGTGAGGATGCTATGGAGGTTCAAACTTGGAGGCTGTAGCTAACACCCAGAAGCGAGTATTTTCATTTCTAATGCAGTTTGGGATCAGAGTTATTCGGCAACCCTTCTGTATATTGGTGCACGCCGTTTGATTTTTCGACAGGAGTGCCGTTACCCAAAAAACGGCAAGGATGCTGATAGGTCCAAATCCTCACCAAGGATTATGAAGGAGTCCACGCAAGCTATGGATGAAATCTGGAACCCTAACTCAGAAAAGAAGTTCTCATAACATAAGTTCTGAACTACTGACTAGTACGTTTATGAGGTTCTTGGTGCGGACTAATTCGTAACTGTGACTTAAGAGGCTCGTGTTTTAAAGATTAATTTTGGGGAAACCACGGTAAACTCAGGACCTATCTGTTCTAGTCATCTGATCCAGTGAAGCCTTCGGGGAGTACCGGTCCCGCGTACCCTAGATTAGTGATCGGTCCAGTGTCGGTTCAGTAGACATAACTGAAGTAGTATTGAGTGGGGCTCAAGGGGATAATTTGGTACCATGGGGATTAAGACCTGGGATGGTGTTACTTCATTTCGATGACGACCCCCTATAAGCCAGTGCGTGTATAGTGTGCAGCTCTAAAAATTCACCTTTCAGTCGTCATACTTACAAGAAAAGGGACTGTATTGCGTTTTCAACTGGGTTCCAGGACCCTAGAAGGGCAAAAGGCCTCGTTTCCACCAGTAAAGTCACCGAGCCTGCACCTTTAAGGCAAACTGCTATTTACCCATCCAAGCGGGAGGGCGTTGGTAGCCGCATTGTACTGCCCAATGTCCAAATTGTGAACCGTGGAGTAAGATCCTTTCCGGATAGGCCTCCATTCAAAACGACAGGACTTTTGGTTCTGAGTAGAAAAATAATTGAAGATTATTACGAAATGAAAATAGTTGATGTGAATTTTTCAACTAAAAACCTTTTTTTTTTCAGAATGAAAATTCGATCGACAAAGAAATATTACCAATTTAAATGGAAATTATATGATTGACTAAGACAATCAGTTGAAGAGAATGTTTAAGTTTTTATTTTCAGTAAAACAACCGAAAAGCTCTCCCAGCAATGCAATGAAATTGTTTTTTTAACCAATACTTGGAAAAATACGGATTCTATATAAAGCATAAAATTATTAATGACGTTTTTGGTTAAAATTGGATTTATTCACTTTTGTAAATAAATTAAGTGTTACAGAAAAACATTTTTGAAGTACTTTTTATCGCAACAAAATTGAATACACATTAAATTCTTTTAATGTGAACTTAAATCTATTCAGCATCATAATTTTATTTAAAGTTTTTTCTTTCTCTCTCATATTCCACAATTCATCATTCATTTATCAAACATTCATTACAGATTTGCTACCTTGGTTGCTTTTAATTCATGAATTCTTTCCCTTTTTTATTTCATAATCCTATTTCATAATTTGGCGGCCTTGAGGGTTCAGAGTGCTGTGTGTGGTGACCCCTCTATTTTGATACAAAATATTCTTCAGGTTATTAATTTAAAAAAACCTATACTCTGTTTTAACATTCATTTCCAGCAGCACTGAATCAACCTCGAATTTGAAATCCACTTCTCATTTCATCATTCATCTTTTTATTCTTCTCCGATGAATCTATTTTATAAATTGAATCACCAAAACTCTCACGATGCAAAAATTAATCGGATAACTTTACAAACTTTGACTGGATAAACTTCCATCTTATCTAAATCCACATAAATTAAACTTCCAGGTATCATGAACGTCTACAGAATGCATCATGACTAGATTATGGAGTGAATGCATTTAACAAGGTGTACCAAGCTGTTACGTGCAGTCGTCAAGGATCCTATAAACTTGAGATTGGCTTTGCATTAACTATGAAAAGTGTACGAAATGTTTTTCTGTTAAAGTGTCGAGGAGCGCTTCAAGCGGATCTCTGCAATGAATCTGGCTTCGTAAACAACGCCGTATCCTATGAAGTAAGCATGGAACTTTTCCTTTAGCCTGATTTTCATTAACAATCCATCGTAAGATATTTTGCAACATTACGTGTACATGGCATATTTGCACCATCAAATTGGTTGCTTCTCTCAGAATTTATCTGGCCCCACTTGAATATTCACATTAATGCTGACCGCTTACTAGCTTAAGACGAGACTATAAACAACCGAATAAATTATGCACGTAGGTGCCCAGCCAAAAAGGATGAAAGGAAATACATTTTCCACCCAACTCCTCTGACAATGCACACGAAAATTAGGCTTGTTCGTCTTGTATATGGTTCCGGCGCAATATCTCCTAGAAAGGTCAATATAACTCAGCCACATTGAGGAAATTTAGAGGATTGGTGCTAGAGTGCGTTGATAATTCGGTGCTTAGTATATGCCCTCCGGAATGATCACCACTCCTATCCATACACCTGTTCTTGGACTCGATTACAGGTCCGGAATCCGCCTTCGAATCCCGACAATGGGTATGGTAAATTTTCATGTTGGTCTCAAAGATAATTCCGGTCATCAAAAATGAACTGGCAACAGAATACCCACCTTAATGACATTCACCACACAGTTCCGGATTTCGTAGCGAAAACCGATGCTTACAAGCAGCAAGTCCTTCCGGTTTATACAAAATTCATAGACCACAACGGCCAACTACTATATTGCTACGGTCCCATTCGAGAAGAAGAGAGTTCGCTTATGGGCAAGACAAAGTCAACTCCTCCATCTGTGACCGTGATCATATATAGGCAGTCTGTTGTTTTATGCACCCACTCCTAGTGGCGTCCTTTAGCTTTTAGCCTCCTGAGGAGTATTTTGTTGTCCCGAAATATTTTGGTGGATGGAAGGATAAAGAGCTTACGGTGGACATAGCTTAGAGTCTGTTTGCTTATAAAGATGAATTAGGAACTGTTGGTGAAACAAGTGGTTTGTTCCTGTGCGAGATTCCGTCTATTTATAGCAGGAACAGATGAGTATACGAAGTAGGTTTGCATTAAAACTTCCGTTGTTATTGTGAACTCATCAGCCTCCTAAATGTATCCCGCAAGATGACCTGATTATGAGTTAAATATTCAGGTTTTTGACCTATCGAAATATTTCTATTATATGCTTACAATGGAAAATCGCTGGGAATCTGATGATATACCTTAGAATATTGATGTTTGACCAAAGGAAAAAAATGGAATCCAAACCTGTCATACTGTGACAATTCAATACATAATTTCAGAGCAGTCTGCATTACTGAATCGGAAATATCTTTTGATTGTGCAATGATGATACTAAGATTTTTTCATGTATTCAGAAGTCATTGAGACTTATTGTCTACAAAACTTCATAGAAATTCAGTTCGGGGATGAAACAACGAACGTAAAGAGTCGTTCATACGAAAAATTTCGGAAATAGATAAAACGTTGGTGATTGCTAGCAGATTAACGCAGTTTGACTCGAATGCAGACGTGATTTGGTATCTCCAGTTTCCACCCAATCTTATTAGGTGAAATTCAAGTAACTAACTATCAAAAATAAAAGGTGGCGTAAAAGCCATAACCTTATCAGAAGATGCTGTCATTTGTGCAAATGGCGCCTTACGTCATCGCGATTTGGATAGTTGTGAAGTAAACCGAAGCAAAATAAACGTACACATCCACACCATAGGTATATATACTCCTCACAAACGGGGAATCATTGTGTCAGTGTTTTTCATAAATAATCAGTTTATGATTTTGGCTCAACATGAATTTCGTCATCGAAACAACCTCTGAAACTCGCCGTTTTGTGCAGCGCTTATGAAAAAAGGCGATTGATCCATATTTTTTCGAAGACAGTGTCGATATAGCTTTTTATGTACTTAATGAGTGTTATAAAACGAGGATACACGACTTTTTTGCTACTTTAAACTGACAACTTGAGTTTGGAGAAACATTTGGTTCTAACAGGACAGCCGCACACAACTTTCGAAAAACATTGGTCATTCTAAAGCAAGCGTTTCCTGGACGTTGAATTCCTTGCACTGGACCGCAAAATCTTCCGATTTGACATTTCAATTTTTTTTGATGATTTTTGGAATCACGTGTTTTCAAAAACCAACTTGCAAACTTTGGCGAGCCTAAAAGAGCACATTCGAAAAAACGTGGAGAATTGATCATCAGAAGTCTTAAAAAATTATGGTAAATGCTATGAAAAGGGCTCGAATGTTCATCAACTCTAACGGCGGTCACTTGACTGATACTATCGTCGCAACTTAATATATAAAATCCTGTACAATGTAAATAATCAACAAACAAAACCCATTCTTTTTATTTACAAACGAAATTAATGCACTAGGAAATCGAGTACCTAAGGACTTTTTGTAAACGAAAACCCAAAAAAAAATCAGCGCATGGCTACACATCTAAGCTTTATAATCGTGGTTAAAAGCCACCTTGAGAGCAAAAATCACATAATTGAATTTGGATTCCAACCAGGAAAATATAATCTTTAAACTACTCCTTCGAATGGCCGTACACTTCCACTAGAGGACCGACCTCAGCAAGAGTTGCCAGGTGTTGATGTTTTTGTCTGGGTTCGCTTTTCTATGAACTACCACATGCGATATCGCATGATATGCTCAACTAGGCCCTGTATATGCTTGGTGAATTGAGACTATTCCCGCGGTTGAAAAAGTTAAAGGAGCTCCAAGGAAATAATCTCTACTTTCCTGTCTTTTTTTCTAATAAAACAAAAATAACAAGAAAATAACTATTAGTACGGAAAAAACAAATACAAATTTTCACATTTTCAATGCAATAGGCAGATCGAAAGAACAGTATGATTTTGTAACACACCATTATTTATGTTAGATTGCACGAAATTTTGCATTAATTTTTTTATATAATTCATCTATTCGTCGTACATATTTGTATATATTCCTACTGCCTTGTAATTTTAAATGATATTATATTTGAAAACCAACCTTCAGTTCGTATACAAAATGTGTAAACGAGCTTAAGTAACTCTCGACACTGCAGAACCAAACTTGAACTGAATTTATAATTAATACCATTAAAGGACCTTAGAAACGGAAAAGCTCTAAGTCCCCAAAATGAAAGGATTTGCATATGATGTACAGGCGACCATAAAATAATTCAAACGTAAGTCTTTCATAGCCTCACTCACTTTTCAAGGAGCAAGCATCATTCTCATTCGACAGCCCTCACCCCACATGCACCCAATCACATATGAGTATATTTCAAAATCCTCTACCTGTATCTTTTTCGTGAAGCCTATATTGTGCTCTGGCAGTTGCCCTCCAGGTGCTCTATGAATTTCGACTATCCATCCAACTCGCATATTCCTCCCTAATATTCGCATATGAATAATTTAGTAACTGGAGCGCAGTGCTTGTGATTGAAATTGAAATTAAAATTTACACATGAAACACCGACAGGAGATAAAATGCTCCCAAGTTTCCTTGGGTAAGTGCGGCCTCGGTAAACTTTAGTACGGACAAAGCTCAGGCTTACGTAAGTGCGTTTCGGCATAGGTGAAAGTAGCGCTCGGTGGAAAGCAAGAACAAAATTAATATTGCAAAAGGAATCCAGTTCGAATAGAAGCATATTATTCTGCACCGTGAACAATTCGCCTTGAATCCAAGAATGGATTTCAAATCCAAGGATGCTACCATTACCAAACCGACCAGTAAAAAGTCCTGCCTCTATTACATATTTGAAGAGACTTCAAAATTCGGAACAACTTATGATTCAGATACAAAAGCCGGGCTTTTCTCCTCTTTACATGCCATTTTGTCCACGTACTCACTGTTGGGGATATCACAAGTATTATCTTTGGTAAATTTCGTCCTTTGATATTTAAAAACCTGAAAAGGCGCTTTCGCTTTAATACATTACATTGCTCTCAATTACAATTTAAGTACTTTCCATTTGGGTCAGATACACATCCATTAGGTGCTATGCAAGGAACTAATGAATTATGTACAAAGGCATCCTTTTTGAATTAAAAAGCATAGTGTCAATGCACAATAATTTGAATAAGACGGAAGCGTTAGCATATTTATTGATATGCAAGATTATTAGTGAATGCTTTAAAAACAAGCCGCGAAGTGCGACCCTTAAGGTCCACACAGTCAACTACCCAGTAATATCTAGATAAACATTAAAAATATTAAACACAATAATAATTTTGAAAATAATACTACTTTAAATAATGATAATAATGAGAGGTATTCATATCAGTAACAGGAATGAGTTAATATTAATCATATCATCTACGGGAGTATCCATTGATTACGTAAGGCTTTTGGTGGATTCGGGTAGATTGATTGAATCAATCAATCGGTGGGGACCTTTTCCACATTATTTGTCATTTTCACATCGATGATTGAAGGACAAAAGAGCGCTAGCAAAAATTAATGCAATTTTTGTTATTACGCCAACTGAAGAGATTTTGTCGCGTGATGGCCATTTTGATTAGTTGCGTTCAAAATTGCCGTGACTTCAGCATAATCACTGAATTTATATTTTTTCACGATTTTACATCAATGAGATTAATAATTACTTTATATTTTCTATTGGTCTTGAAATTTTTTGAATATGCAGTCAAAAATAGGTTCAATTGCATGTAAAAAGTAAAATGTATTACAAATGATGACGGAGAAAGTATTTGAAATCTTACGATTACTAAAGATTAAATCTACTAAAAACTACAATTTTTTATGTGGAAAAAGCCTTTTAAAGCATATGATCTTGCAAAGTATTGACTAAAAAACATTTTACCATTCAAAGCGCTGATTACCCAAATGCAAATTTGATTGAAATTTTGATGGTTTTCAAAATTTAAGCAGTTTTTTTTTAATTGAAAGACTGTAAAAATTATTAAAAATATGCTCAAAATATGCAAATATTTTAAAATTTTGATTGAATAGAAATTGAAAGTGATATTATTCGTATGAACCCTCTTTACATGGTAACTTTGAATGATTTTTTATTTTTAATTTAGTTTTTTTCAGAATCATGGCAAAAATTCTTGCTGGTTTCTTATCGAAACCTGATAAAAATGTATAACTTGTATAAACATTTATTACTGTGTTATGCAAATCGGGTTAAAAATATATATTTTATGAAAAAAAAACGTAATTTTTCGCATTTTCTTCTATTAAATTAAAAAAACGGCTGAAAAGAATTTTTAAAATGTTAAAAAAATCACAAATATGTTAATACACGTCCATTGACACCATAATGACACACATATTATGTCTGGTTTGTGAGATATAGTGAATGACAGAAATGACCTTGAAGATCATGATGACTGTTAATGATTTTTTATTTTTAAAATAATTTTTTTCGTAATCATGACAAAAAGTTTTGATTGTGTTTTCACAAGCACTGTTTGCAGTTTATAAATTTTATAAAAAATGATGACTGTGTTCCAAAAATCAAGTAAAAAATTTATTGCTTATGAAAAAAAACCTAATTTTTTGCACTTTTAAAAAACGGCTACAACGATTTTTTCCAAAACTTAACAGATTTACGAAAATATCAATACGCGTCAATTGACATCTTAACAATGCAAATCTTATGTTTGGTTCGCGAGATATAATGCATAACAGAAATGACCTTCAAAGGAGCAAAACATCAACCCCCCCCCCCCGCTGACCGAAGTTTGCCAAAAACTAATCAGCTCTTAAGATTGCAAAGACGCTTCGATTGACATTCAACGAAATCGGTACGACTTTGTTTACGTGAGTTATGCTCGTAGAAAAACTGTCCACGAACGTACGCACGTACGTACGTACACACACACACACACATACATCTCCCTAAGTTAAAAATTACGAAACGCTGAAGAATTTTCTGAAGATGCTAGACTTGTAAAATGTTATTAGATACTTGAAAATTTCAAGTAAATTTTTATTTTGCATTTATTTTCATTGAGCCCAGAATGATACAAATCGCAAATGCTTCTATAACGATTAATTTTCCTTCTAAAATCGATTGCGTAGCAAAAAATAATGTGTAGATTGATTTCAGAAAGCTCAAAAGGATATAATAAATGGCATTTCGGGCCCTTTCATTTGAGCTCGAACTCATCACTCAGCTGTTAGTCTCAGACCCAAAAGTGGTGAAAGAAAGATTCGTTGACACAATATCCGTAACGTTTCCTTCACAGCTGATTAAGTATTAATTGAAGAATAACTAAATTAAAGAAAAGTCCACTATGACGTATTTTTGGATATCAGTCAATTTTTTAAACTCAGAACGGCATTATGGTGTACTCAGCATGCAGCAATGTAAAGTATTGCATTCTTCGGCAATAAGTTTTAGTAGACCCTCCATTGTTCAGTTCTTCATTGGAACGTGCAACTTTATTTGTTTGTTTTTTGGTGGGAATATAATAACAAAAACTGAAACGTTTGTCCATTATGCATCAACATTTCATACAAATAGTTTTTGAATTTGTTACTGGTGCACTGCTATTAATTCATAATATCAAAAACAAAACGATATGTCGAGTTTATGGTATAGTCTATTAATACCATCAAGTCGATGCTAATACAAATTACTATCAAAATAAGGACCATCTTAAACAACATCTTGTGAGACTGAAACTTAATTGAACGTGAAATAAGCTCCAACCATGAAAAATGCCATCATGTCTAATTTGCTCAGCATCTACGAGTAAACGCAGTATACGCCACATGTTCGTCTAATCACAATGAAATCAAGCCGATGGAAATTATACCGAAGTCTTACTGAAAATTATGAGCTCCTTTGGCTTCCGACTGAGCCAGCAATCTTATCCTATTATTTGATATGGCTTGCACGTATCATGTAACTATTATTACAATATCTTCCAGCAAGTTCAGCGTCAGTTTAGTTCTCTAATTACTTACTACGAATTGTTCTGAACAGCTCCAATCGATGCATAGTCCTGACAATATAGAGCTTTATTATATTGCATATCTATCCCTTAAACAAGATGAGCGAAAGGATAATATGATTGAGCAGCTCCTGATATTACTTCGATGGGTTTAAAATTAGAACAACGTTGATTTCTTGGGTATTTTATGGCCTCATCTTCATCAAATGTTTGAGAAGATAGAAGACGGCAGCATGATAGTTGAAATGAGTTATTCTAAGCTTTGAACTCCTGCAAATTCCTTGATAGGTCGTAAGGTGCATGAATTTATCTGCGCTTTTTCATGTATCAAAACAGTGGCATTCACTGTACAAGCATCGAAATAATTCATCCAATAAATTATCACTAACATGTTCACCATCTTCAACTGTCAGAACTTCTTATTGTTGCCTGTTCAACGAACATTGGATGAAATATGACGTAGCAAATCAAATATGTTGCCAATAACTTCAACTCGGCTATTCTTGGAATGACGACCGTTGGCAAGGATGCTGCAAATAACAATTTCGCCATTGCAAGCCTTCCGCCTCATCAGCAATCCGTGTAATATGAACACCAGATGGTCAATATCTTATCTGTTTTCATTCGAGGCCACGAATAAGATTTTCATTTCGACGTAATTAAATAATTCTACATGGACGAAAATTAAATATGATAGTCGAAGGCCGGAGCGGCGCCCGCAATTGGGGATGAATTTGTAACGAATGAAACGCTACAATTGTTATTTGCACCGATTCGGGAAACGAGCACAATAACGAACATATGGTGCATATATCAAGGGATCACCACGATGAAGGATATTATGTAAATATGCATGTACAGTATGAAAGATTTCGTAATATTTACATTTCGTTTCCAGTTCTATAGAAGTTGCTTTCCATTCACCTGTAAGTTCCTAAGAACCCGTTAAGACGTTATTGTCCCGCTGAATCTCTTGATGCCAGTCTGCATAATGTCCTGCATGAAAGAGTTTAAGATCCCAACATGAGCTAGGATATTGGTCCTTCGGGACGCAAAAAAAACATATACTTTGGTGTGTTACCCATCATCTGCACATATCAGTGTAATGCTGCTGCTTGCATCGTGAACGAAGCTTACTTTTATTTTCACTTTATGTAAAATCATTTCTTGACATTCTTTTTCCATAAATCCCTCGATGATTTCTTATTCACAAACGGAAAAATCCAACCAATCTAACAGTAGCAGCAATAGTAGCACAAGAGTACATAGTTGTTACTTCCTTCCGTTCGGTAAAAGCTTTTTCGCTTCAATTCAAACGGAATCATATATGGAGTTTTGTTATTCCTTCTGATGCACAAAAATATTCTCCGCTTTACTGTTTTGTGTTGTCTTTTTTTTTTGCTCAGGATATTTGCTTTCATTTTAGTGAAACACAACGAAGCGAACACATTTGAAATATTCACGGGGATTATTATGTTTTATCGCGGATAATTGGCGGAAAATTCGGATATTTTTGGACAAACGGTTGGTCTCGTTCCATTTCGAAATCCACTTGCATTGAAGTGTTAGTCGAGTTGGAAGATAAAAGGATTGAAAGATTTATTTAGTAATAGTAAATTTACATATTTACAATGGGAGCTCAAAGTGTTGAAAAAATTCTGAAAAGAGTTCGTGTACACTTACTTTAAAATTCACTCTGAATCTCTAAATGATTTATATTATGCCTTAGATAAAACAATCCGCAAGATGCGACCCTTGAGGCCCACACTGTCAACTTCCCAGCAATACTTACTTTTAAAGCATATGATCTTGCAAAGTATTGACTACAAAATATTTTACAATTGAAAGCGTTAGTTATTAGATTTGAAATTTATGCAGTTTTTTCATTAAAATGCTGTGGAAACTATTAAAAATCAGTTCAAATCATCCAAATATTAATAGGATTTTAATGACTTAACAACAATGTCTTTAAAATAAGAGATATCAGGTAATATCATTCGTATGAACACTTTTTATATTGTGACTTTTCTTGATTTTTATTTTTAATTTTTTTTTGTAATCATGTCCTGTTTTTTTGTACAAAAACTATTTAGAGTTAATAATAATAACATTGGTTACTGTGTTATGCAAATCGGGTCAAAATGTATCTTTTAGGAAAAAATCCTTAATTTTTTGTACTTTTCTTTATTAAATTAAAAAACGGCTTCAACGTTTTTTTTTTCAAAATTTGTTAAATTCACACAAATGTTAATTTGCGTCAATTGCCACCCTAACGATGCAAATCCTATATTTGATTCGCGAGATATAGTGCATGACAGAAATGACCTTGAAAGGGCCAAAGCAACAAACCCGACGACCAAAGTTTTCCAAAAACTAATCAGCTCTTAAAATTGCCTCAACGAAATCGATACAACATTGTTTACGTGAGTTATGCTCGTAGAAAAAACTGTCCACAAACGTACGAACGTACGTACACACACCCACACATATTCATTTTTCTTTCTAAAAACACTTTAAATATACTCTAAAGACATGAAAAAGAAAGATATGTTGAAAGTTTCAATTTCGATTTTTGAGGCGATTACAAAAACTTCCTATATACTGGCAAGTTAAAATTGATTTTAATATTATTGCTATTGCGAAAAAGCTATACTTTTCACCTATATAAGCAGATGAAGTTTCAAGCGAGTCAAGCATTACCAGTTCATCATCATTAGTTGACACTTGGCAACAAAAAGCGAGAATGGGTCGGTCAGGATAGTTTAGTTTTGCCACTTTGAATGCAACTCCTGGGTAACTGATTTTTTTTAATTTAGAAATATTGAGGTTAGTAGTTTAATTGATTTCTCTTCGACTTTTTTATACAAAGGTGCGAATAAGGGCAATGATGGGTAAAAACTTCATTTTGCAAGTTTTCTAGCTTTTGAGCTACACTATACACTATATTCTCTACGATAAGATACCAACATATTTAAAATTTGCGATGGATTTGCTTGAGATTTCACGATAATTTCGTGCTAAGCAGATAAGGGTGCATCTTAATTCGGTCAGTTTCAAGTTGTTTGACTTTTTCTGTTTTCATATAGTGTGTCAATGTTTATAATTATAATCAAATTGTAATAAATGTAAGAAAGATAGCAAATTGATTTTATTCTACTTCATCTTCAACTGAAATCTCATCAAGTAAAATATGGCCCTTTGAAACTGACAAATCTTATACACTTTTCAAGTCCCTTGAATTTTAACTTAACGAGGTCCTACTATATATTCAAGAAATCGCCATTATCGTTTTACTCATAACTGTTTTTATCAAGATATCTGACAAATTTAGCATTATTAAAGAATTAAAAGAATATCCAGGCTAGTTTCATGTTTGAATATGATTTTAACAAACGATTCGAATTGAAATAATAATTTTTCGATCAAAATTTCGTCACCTCTTCATGATGATTTTTTTTAATTCACAAAACATGTTCAGTTGTCATAAATTAACTTGAATGTAGTTCAAGAATCCTATACATATTAAAACTTATAGTTTTCTATTACAATTTGTCATATTTACTCGACCAAGCATATACAAAATTGTTACTACGAGTACAATTAAAAATCTCACGACAAATATTTATCATAGTTTACAAACAATCACTTGAAACAAACATTTTTCTGATAATATCCTGCCCACAGGAAACTAATTAAGATTTAATGTAAATGATGCAACTTAGTATGGAAACTTGAATCACAATTGCACAATATCTGTCAACCATTTATTACTACTTTTAATTAAAAACTTTATACTTGCAATTTCTCATTGCTATGAAAAACCGTAGCAACAGTACAGGAAAAAAAATGATAAAAATGTTTATGTCCTCAAGACATGGTGGACAAACTGCAGTTTTCCCACCATAATTCTAAAAAGTAAAGAAACCGTGTGATTGCAGCTTCTTCTTACACGAAAGATTAGTGTGATTAAAAGAAAGGATAAACGGATGGTGGGATGGGGATGTTTCTCACGTTATGTTGCTCCATAAGGAAGACTGGGGACCGTTGATCCTTACGGAAGACTAGGTGGGCAATATATTTTTTTTTAAACTGGCAATACTGATAGACTATGGGCCCTGCAATTTTTAAAAGGACTTAGCATTGAATTGAGGCTAGAGGAAGGAAATAGATGATATGTGCAGTTTACCTTACATGTAAAAAATCTTGCGTTTCATTAGACCTTGAACCATATCTTACTGTAAATGAATACCAATTACTGCACAGGTAATATGATGTCCCTTTCACAATTCAAGCCCATCCATCTTCAAAATTGCAACGCTTAAGGCGTGTTACACCACAGTAGAAATTTCAAAAAGTCGATTTTATTTTCATTGGGTTAAAAAATCCTTTAAACCCAATAAAATAAGAGACAAATGGTTTTAAATCAGCCAGACATCGTTTTCATTGAAGTTTCGAGCTAATTCTCGACCCCTCCCTACTGCTCCAAAACGACTACCTGCGGTAAATACGACACCTGCTTGTCGGGTACAGCATTATGTCGTACCATTCGATTTCTAATTTCTCTAATACACTAAAAGATGTTGTGAGAAACATTTTCAAGGATTTTGGACACAAAGTACGTTAGTACAGTGTCTTTTGATGTTGAGAGAAGACCTAAAAAATAAAGTCAAAACTTTAAACGTGTTTTTCTCGAAACACGTTTTTTTCAAATCGGCACGTAGCATAACTCAAACAGTTTTCTATTTTTCCACTCCAAATTAAGATCACAGCTTTTCTGATAAGTTAATATTTCGATTTTTTAGGTACAAACAAGTGCCCGTTTTTTTGATAGTAAAATGAACTTTTTTTCAAATGCTCGCCGATTTAATGAAAATGAATATTTTAAAAATCCCCTATATATTTCTATAGCTATACTTATTTAGTTTAGGGGAAAAATATATTTTGTTCCAGATTAATTTATGGTGCACTTCTACTGCATGCCGCGGAGCCCCTATAAAAAACCGTTCCGCAGAAACAGCTGTTCGGCAGCCATTTTGTAATATTTTTTAATAAATAATATTTTTTAACTTCAAAACATGCTTAGTAACATCCCTCAAAAGAATTACCCTTTTACTTTTCCTTCCACTTAAAAAAAATCGCAAAAAACGTTAAATTTTCGCTTTCTACTGTGGTGTAACCCCGCAACCGAATACTATTTGGACAATAAAATTCTCTTATGACGATTGTATGTTGTTTTCCTGATTTAAGGGGGTATTTTAATCTAGTTCTAGGATGAAAAATCAGTTTTTTCTTTTAAAACAACATAGAAAATATGCTAAAGTTTTCCTCAATTACGAATAATTGATAAATAACAATGTTGGTTTGATTGCACTAAAAGTCAACCGATAGCGACAAGTCTCCTAATAAACAAATTTTCAAACAAGCACAATCAGTACATAATCGTGCATCATTTTTCTGCAAGCTTAACTTCAAGCCATCGTCACTAAAACATTAATAAACATTTTGATTAAAATCAATCTGATTTTTGTTGATTTTTGTCTTGCAAAAATCACGATTCAAAATATTGGACGACTTTTTGGCAACAACTATTTGAAACAACAATTTTTTTCGGACACTTGACCAGAATACCTCTTTAAAACTTATCTGCATACTTAGCCAGTTCCCGTTTAAATGCAATGACCACAAAATATATTCAAAAAATCCTTTTTCATTGCTGGAATTTATCCTGTCTTCTACTTTTGGTTAGATTTTTTTCTTGAAAATAGTATTGGAAAATTTTATCCCCGTAGTTATTTCCAATTAAATTTTACATCTTTCAGATATTTAATATATGATATACAATAGGAAAAAATAATGATGAAAAATAAATCGCGACTTTACATTCCAGTTTCACCTAAGCATACTACTTAGATAATGCAAGATAAATTTTTTAACAAGCCGTGAGGTGCGACCCATGAGGTCCACACGGTCAACTTCCCAGTAATATCTACATAGATATTAAAAATATTAAACACAATAATAATTATGGAAATAATACTACTTCAAATAATAAAAATGTACCTCTCATAAAAGTTATTGGAATGACTTAATATTAATTGTAACATCTACGCGAGCGTCAATTGATTACGTAAGGATTTTGGTGCATTGGTTTGATTGATTATTCACGCCGATCAATCGGAGGGGGGACAGGTTACAAAGCAGTTTTTTTCATTAAAGTTAAAACATGGCGCTGTGAAGACTATTGAAAATCTGCTCAAATTTTGCAAATATTAATAAACTTGTATTGACTTTACAACCATAATTTTTTATTTTTTATTTAATTTAATTTTTTTTTGTAATCATGAGAAAATTTTTTGCTGGTTTCTTTACAAAAATTGATAAAAGTTTATAAATTCTATAAACATTTATTATTGCGATGTGCAAATCAAGTTAAAAATAAATTTTTTTATTAAAAAAATACATCTACTCCATTTTTTTTTTTAAATTAGAAAACAGCTTTAACGATTTTTTGAATATATAAAAATATCATAAAAATGATAATACGCGTCGATTGACACCTTAATGATGGAAAGATTATATTTAGTTCTCGAGATATAATGAATGACGTAAATGATCTTGAACGTTTAATGATTTTTTATTTTTTATTTAATTTTTTTTTGTAATCATGAAAAAAACTTTTGCTGGTTTTTCCACAAGAATCATTTGGAGTATATGAATTATATAAACATTGATTACTTAAGTTTGAAAATCAGGTTAAAAATTTTGTGTTTTTAAAAAAAAGCCTAATTTTTTGCACTTTTTTTAAAAAAATTAAAAAACCGATCCAAGAATTTTTTTCAAAATTTGATAGAATCACAAAAATGTTAATACGCGTCGATTAACACCTTGTCCAAAAAAATCGTACGTTTGGTTCGCGAGATATAACGCATGACAGAAATGACCTTCAAACGGGCAAAACAACAAACCCCCCCCCCCCCGACCGAAGTTTTCCAAAAACTAATCAGCTCTTAAGATTGCAAAGACGCTTCGATTGACACCTCAACGAAGTCAATGCAACTTTGTTTACTTGAGTTATGCTCGTAGAAAAAAGTGTCCAGGAACGTACATACGTACGTACGTACGTATGTACATACATACACACACACACATACATCTCTCTTTCTAAAAACACTTTATATATACTCTATAGACCTCAAAACGTAAAGAAATGTTGAAAATTTCAATTTCGATTTTCGAGGCGATTACAAGAACTTCCCATATACTGGGAAGCTAAAAAACTTCAAGAAATATCTACCATGCAAAATGTTCAATTACCTGTGATTTTCTGAAAACAAATGGAACACATAAGATGGTGGAAAGTTTGTTTGGGTGCTAGCTTCAAGTGCATGAAAACTAGACTAAATTTTCTTCGTCAAATGTTTGGTGAATAAGAAACATCTAGTGGTTTTAAATTATATATATACCTTTTCCAATTTTATGTAGTATAGATTTTCTTAATTTGAATAATTTTAATCCTAAAAATTTGCAATCACATAATCATACATAATCACACTTCCAAAGTTTTGTAAAACATGCACTGTTTAACTGACGCCAAATTCCACCAAAAAAAACTCACCTTTCCCGCCATAGCCTCCGTAGGGTATTCTTGCAGACAACTCTAAGTAGCTTCACAGGAAAGATTCATTTCACGCAACTCTGACTTCATAAATCATCCCAGCAAGTCATTCATCCATCCATCCATCTGATACACATTGAAAATACATTATCCGGAAAGGCTTTCATGCTAGTTTGAAAGCCATTCAAAATCAGGCTTATGAAAATATTTAATTTTAATTGCTATTCAACCAAGAAATCCATTCCACTTGTTGACTTGTCTTAAACGCGATCGAACGCAACATGTTAAACGGACCATTAACTCACCGTACAGATTCCCATACTTCGTCCCTTTTCCAGTCCTTAGACACGCACGGCAACGTGGCCTACAATAGGGATTCCTTTCGTAGTAGTCCCCTTCCCTATCCAAGTTAGATCCGCTTGCCAATTTTCCAGCACAGGTTGTATGTCGTCTATGTTTCAGTGCCATGTGCCCTGTATGAGGTTGGCTTTTACACACCCTGTCCAGCCATCCGAAAAATCAGCTTTTAAGCTCCGGAAATAGATAGGAAGGTACACTGTCATTGGAAGGATGAAGGACAATCAAGCGGAAAAAGGAATCCGGTTTGTCATGTCAATTCATTAATTTTTCATTTCAATAAGTCAAGAGGAAAGCAAGTTGTTAGCAAAGGGCGACCTGTTCAGCTTCGTAGCCAGATCTCTGCTCGGCGGTGCCCAAAGGAATTGCGTAGCGGCACGATTGAATTATTCATTGATTAAGGACACAAAAAGACTATGCATAGCTTAGGCATAAGAGCTTTCACGTACTTACACCTAATCCCGTAATTTAGCGTAGGTGTCTCTGAAGCTATAATCAGCGTTATTAGAATGCGGTTTAATGGCGTTGCGCCCTCGTAAAAAGTCAGCTTGTGTGTAATCGCATAATGTACGGTTAGCGCACATGAAAGGATGCTAATTACACGCTAAATCTAGAATGTTTTGTTAGCTGTAAGCACATTAAGAATTTCAAAATGTTTTGACTTATTCGAATGTTTTATTATCCTTGCACTCATTTTTTTAATTAGATCCTTGGCAAACGCTTTTGAAGTAGCTATCAAGACTTTTGGCTCTGAGAAAAGTTTATAATAGATCATTTCTGAAATTTCCGGAATCCTATTGAGCTTGAAATACATTTTTTCATTGTTCGTGAAATTATCGCAATTCATTAATTTAAAAGGACAATCGAGTAGAATAAGAATAGTAAAAATCGATCATTAATTAATCACAAACTAAAACGTTAAAATTTCCTTGAGTGAGAAAAGTTCGATCACTTTAATCCGAAAATTCTGGTACCAGCTACCTAGATGTTGAGTATCGACAGTCCACTTTTTACTCGAAATTCATCGACCAGTTATGCATAGGCTATGGTTCACCCTTAGGCCTCACCAATTTCAGCACGCCGTGGGGGTACACGATCGGGACTTGTTGGCGTATTTTCGGATAAGCGCGACAAAATGTTACCAGAGCAAATATACAAACCTTCAGAATTATCGAAATATTATCTTTCTGTTATCAAGGATACAAACATGGACATATTCAGAAAAAGGTAGATGAGGGCAGCTGCCTCCTTCGGGCTAGATAATTATTAAAAGTAACAATTCCTCGAGGCCTGTTTCATACTGACTGATATCTATACTGCTGTGAATACCTGTTAATAGTTCTCACCTTTAATTGGAATTTTTTTCCTGCATCCTGTGTACGTCCGTGAATATACAACAACTAATACTTTGATGATTGTGTAATGGGTAAAAACTTAAATCGTCGTAAAACGTCTTAAATCAACTGATTTGAATACTTAACAACATCAAGTCACACAAAATCAACTTCATTCCAATTGATTGAACTTCCATCCGCAAACAACGCGCCATTACAACGCCAAAGACAATACACCTTCTCTTAAGTACACCAGGTCAATTAGACAAATAAAATGCTTCAAAACGAATCCAATTAAGATGATTTCATTGAGGTGTCACTGACGTTAACCCTCATTACAACGTGTTTAATTATTCGGAATTAATTAATTTAGGTAGTGTACACACACATATTTATGTGGTAGGGTGCCATCTATGCGTACCACCTTTTATGAAATTTAATTTTGTGATTGTGTTTGATACCGCTTGAGTGCCACTCAGGACGTCTTCACAGTTTATAACACGCCGAAAAGTTGAAATCCGTTTTCCAGCTTCCCCCCGATAACGTGCTGTTGTGGAGAGTTACTGTCCCGAATAGAGGACCTCATCGTAGGGATAAGAATAAACGAGCAAATGAGATGAGATTTCGAAGTGGAAATCTTCAAACAAGACTAAGAGTTCATGTGTACGTGTGGGAATGCTGATCCTATAACTCATATATCGAATGTGAGGTCGAGCTCGTAAGTTTCACCGTGGCAAAAGCCCCCAACTAGGACGACGAACGAACAGCACTGCTGGCAAGGTATCCCAAGAAGAAGAAGAAGTACCATTTCAAGTTTGTGCTATTAGCTCAATGTATGGCCATCGAGCATCCCTTGCATATTTACTTTAAAGTGCTTCAGTAGATTTACTGAGAACTCCCAAATGGCTGATAAATTGTTTTTGCAAAACTTGTATGTGACGGAGAGAAAAGGACTTGGTTCGTCCGGTCGTGTTTCGTGCACACCATCTATTTCTGGGCTGAATGTGTCCTTTTCTGTTTGTAAGACCCTTGATAGGCAAAGCAAGGTTTGCCTTTTCGTTCAGCTGAAGGATTACAGTATGCTTAGTTTTGTTGAATGTGTCCTTTCGATAGCCTATTGCATTTACCTGTACGCCTACAAAAGAGACACAGCTAACCTTGATGTCACCAGCCTTGAATTGAACTTTGAGCATGGTGTTTGATAGAAAATCACATTTAAGGATTACAAAAATAGTACTGAATGGTTTTCAATACATAGCATGTGGATGTAGTGAAATGATGAGATGAAACGATAATTGAATTGCTTGAATTAAAGTCAACCAATTTTTTACAAATAATTTAATTTAAAATTGATAATATGGAACTTTTACAGCTAATTACAAACATATCAATTAATGAAAGCTGTATTGTACACAAAGTGCACTTTTTTTCGCGACAAATGATAAAAAATTTGAAATGACGACGAAAGCGGTTAAGGAGAGGATCGTTCACCACGAACTATTGATGAAAGCTTAAACATTTGATTCAGAAGCCACAGTCAACTGCCAATAATTTGAAGAACCAAATGACTGTAAAAAACGTTCGAATTACTAACCGATCCTTACGGAGCTTCGCAATACAACTTTGTGATGATAATTTAATAGTGATAATAATAATCTTGATAACAACATTAAAAAGGATATCAAAATTTAAGTATTGGATACCTGTACCAAAGCTCGTTTTTGCAATGATGATCTAAAGATGAAAGCTAAATCGTTTGTAGGAAAGTTTTTTTTTGGTACATAAGGAAAAACCATAATTATTATTTATTTAAATGAAATTTGTATCACCCGCTTTTTTTAAAAGAAATAAAAACCCTGTGCTTAATACTTCGCATAGTTTTTTTCAAATCTTGTGGTTCGTCATCTACATGATCAACTCTACTGAAATTTCACACACACATTCAGTAATCATAGCAAAATAGAATTATGATAGTAATAATTTTAATTTTCGTTTATCAAATCTAGATATTACAACTGAACTGACTGCCTAAAACGTAAGACTGGACATTCTTTTGGTTCTAAGAATTGACTACAATCACTAAACTTCTAACTCCGAATCAAACTTGAAATGTGATGGGTGAGTTAAAAATTTTAGTCAAGGTTTCTTTTGTATTCTGCTGAGGCATGTGTGGGGTAAGGATCCACCATTGCTTCAATCTTTACATGTGGAACATTTTACAAAAATTCCTGGTTCCGAAGTGTGAGTTCTTACATTTTCACGGGCTTCATCATCGAAAACCAACACTTTTAGAACCGTAATGGACTCTTTCTTCCCTTAACACTGTCGAGTACTCTAAATTACACACCTTTCCATCATAATGATTGAAAATGTTCAATCGGACCTTAATTCATATGTAATGAACATCATTATGTTCAATGAGATCCACAGAGGACACAAAATTACCAAGAAATGCCGAATCAACAAAAAAATCATATTTTCGAACGCCTTTTACGTCATGCTACCCAAGTTTGACAAAGACCAGAGTGAGCATTTGCTATGCAAAGCAAAAATATCCACTATTCAACTTGGACACTATAAAGGAAAATAAATGCCGACAACACCGAAAAACATCCGAACAAACTGATCACCCAGAAAAGCCGTACATTTTCGCTTCATGAATACAGTTAGAATCGCCAGATCCTGATGTCATTAACTTGGCACATCATATTATGGACGGCCTAACCACGTGCACTATGCGGTTTTGCACGAGCTAGACACAGGCAGCAACATTTTCAACACAGAAAATTGTTGAGTTTGGAATTATCGAGAGTTGTTGAGTTGAGATTAGAATAAGTTTGAATAGACAGTGACAAAGGTTACTCAATGAAATATGCTTTTGAATTTCAGTATCACAATTCATGATAAATATATTCAGATTGACCTTCAAACACGTGTTATATTATCAATTTTAAATTATTTTTTTAAAAATAAATAACTGCGTAAAGAAAATTCAACCTACCATGATGCACATATCCTCATCCTTTGCCATATGTAAGTACTCCATTGCAGACAATATGCTGGTCACGTTTCATATTCAAGTTGTTATCGTTAATAGAGTATTCTACTCGAAAGTGTAATGTTATGAATCCAAGATAAATACTGCAACAGAAGATAGAAACGAGAAGAACGTCTAGTCCAATCCGACTGTTGCACACAAGACGCATATAATATTGCAATGATAGAAATGAAGCAACCAATTGAAAGGAAGAACAATGCCTGAGGCTGAATGTGATAGTCCATGCTCGTATTTAGTTATGTTTTTGTTTCTAAGGTTATTTGAATTCATGCCACAGGCAAAGGAAGCTGCACTCTAAATATCAATTCTATCGGACAGTGTCTTTATCCAAATACATTTAGATTCAATTTCAGTTCAACTGTTATAGATGGGTATTAAAATGTATTTATTCTTTTGATAATGGATTAGTATGCATGAATAGGTGTTTGAACACGCTATCTGTTCAAATGGAGAATGTTCGAAAATGTACTACAGGGCGAATATGAGAACGTTTTTCGGACCTTTTTGATCACTTAATGTTTGAAACATTTTTAGGAAAATTGATACATTTTCAAAATTTCTTTCTTGAGGTTTTATTTTGGTTATAAAACAACTTTTTATTTGGAAACTGTTCGTATTTGAGCTTGTACAAATCATATCATTTTAGATTTTGCCTCATTCTAAAACAAAAACTATTTCATTAAGAAATTATAGGCTTGTATCTTTGAACCATAAAACATTTATTGTTTAACGGTAGGTAAATAACAACCAAACATCTGGAATAGATGTCTGCTCCACCAAACAGCTGCATTCCACCCTGTGAGTGTACCTATAATAAAACCATAGTCCAGGCAAATTCTTGTACCTATCTGTATTGGTTCAACATTCTCATTTCAATCTTCCTATTTTAATGCGTTTGTTTTGATTAAGTTATCTACAGACTACCATTTCAATTAGAAAGTTTCTTGCTAACCACCTGAGGTGTTCGGTTAATTTACATGTACAATACGGTAGTCATCTTCTCTGAGTTTTTGTTCCGGAACTTGTTGTAGGAAAACGTTTCCCATGCCTGTCTTCTCACCCTCGTTCATTGGGAATTTCCGAACAAATAGCGTTGTTTGAAATTTCCTTTGGGTTTTCAGGGTGTTCTTGCTGTCATTATTGAAAATGTTACTTTGTGGGAGTGATAGGCTTGTTTTTTGCGCCACGCAACATTGACGGTCGATGTTGACCGAAATCAATTTATGTTAATTAATAATGGTGTCAAACGGTGTAAGTGTTTAATTAGTGGGAGGCTTTGCATTAATAGGATCACCTAAATTGATTTTGTTATTTGAACAGGGATCAAATATTCAAGTTGAAGGTGGAGTATTTATGATGTTGTATTTTGAGTCATTTTCTCAGTAATAATAAAAATAATGGTTTTTATTTACAACAAACAAACGCATATTTATCGGTTCGAATATTTTTTATGCCTGATATAATCCAACAGCTG
Source organism: Oxycera nigricornis (assembly GCA_963942545.1). Lineage (NCBI taxonomy): Eukaryota > Metazoa > Arthropoda > Insecta > Diptera > Stratiomyidae > Oxycera > Oxycera nigricornis. Next base: position 112,045,337 of record OZ012660.1, on the reverse strand, counting down.
TATCTATTGTAGTTTTCTTTAGATTCGTTGCACAAATTTTTAATCACAACGGGCTTATTTCACTGAAATTACAGAATAACCGTTTGGCGCCCAACGTGGGCAAAATGCTCATAGAAATAGTTTTCAACTAAGTGTTTTATGTAAGGGAATGATTGCAGCATTCCCAATTGGCCGGAAGTTGAATGTTAAGTTACGAGAAACGATGAAAAAGGGAATTTGTCGATTCGTAGGGAAAATTTATCGAAAATCTAGTATATTTTACTTTAAATTAAGTCACAAACGAACATTGATGGATTAAAATGTATGTATGTATGCATATAAAATGTATACGAGGTGGCAAATAAGTCGCTTTCTATTGAAATCTTTTTCATTTATCAATATTTGTATTAATTTTTTTATAGTACTTTTACTACTACTACTAATGCTACTCTTGAAAATTGATTTTTAAACTATATATGAAAAACTATTTTTTAAATGACGTTTATTTTCTGGTTCTCAAACACGGACTTTTTTCAAGGCATTTTCCATGACGGCTTTTAATATGTGTGACTCTAGCGATTGAATTTCTGCCCGAATGTTGTCATGGGTTTGTTGGCATACACCCGATTCCTCGGACAGCCCCAATGAAAAAATCACTTCTGTCATATCTGGTGATCGTGTGGTTTAATTAAAATCCGAAGTCCTTACTGCCCGGACCCTCAATCGTGTCTGTACTATCCTCTAGACTTATTTCAATCGGTTTAAAATAATGAATATCACATGAAATGATCGCTTATTGTTCAAATCGTTCTTGATGACATTCTTTACGAAGACAGCTTAAAAAGTTTGTCTAATAAACTATGCACATCAGTACTTTTAAAGAAAAGGCTGTGTTCTATTGCTATCATATGAACTATTGGAATGCACATTTACAGTGCCAATAAATTCAGGCATTAATTTTTCCACAATTTTTTTCCGAAGTCAAATGGTGTTTAATGATATGCATCACTTATAATTATGCCACAATTCCTCTTTGTTGAAATTTTGAAGCCTCTTTAGATATTTTCACGGCAAATTTGCTTATTTCATCTATGTGTCCAACAGTTTCAATTTACCTTCCTGAATGCCCACCATAGACGCCTACTGTCCCTTCTCATGTGCTAATATATGCATGAATTCTATTCTCGACCGGTTCACATCCGTTGCATCCAATCCCATGACGCTATTCGAGCATGTAATACGAAATCTGATCCACAGATTGCATGCACAAGGATATGCACCGAGCAAGAGGACATGAACTTTTTAATTTGCTGGCCACGTTTTAATGGGATGACCCGGACGTGAAAATCACTATCCGAAAGGATTATTTTCTCGTCGCCATACTCACGAGCATAACGTGTCCTATCTGCCGTTCTGTTAGCATTGGTTGGCGTGAATATTTCTCAACACTATTCTTTAAAAATAAAAAAAATGCTGATGGAGTGAATGAAGCAACCGTTTGCAATGGTGAGCGCAATTATAAGGGGATTCGAATAATGGGAAGAGAAACAAACATAATCACCTTTCGTTAATTTCAATAATGCAGAGAATTTGATATGAGTTTTGAAATGGCCGTTGATGAAAACTGAGAAGGTAGTAAATGAAAATATAATTTGAATTACCTGTAAAAATATATATTGATCTTATATTGCATATGCAGGAAAAGCGGTTTTTCGAAAATCAATTTCCATGCCTTTTAATTTTCAATGAATAATTTCGATTATTTCACTGTTGCTCAGGAAAGATAATTATTGCGTTTATTTTATTATCCACTAAAATTTCTAAATTTTATTTGAATAAGTTAATAAAAAGACGGTCTTGTAAAAAACAGAGTAGATTTTTTAAATTTACTTGAAGCGAGAAAGCTTCATCCATTAAAACTAAATGTAGATTGAATGTCATAGTATTTAACAAAAGAAAAATGCTTTAAAACCGAAGTTTTATACGAAAGAAGAACAAATGGATCTATCGAATACATGCCGATTCGATAGATCCATTTGGAGGAACAAGTACGAGGAAAATAAGATGCATCACAGATACGAACTACATTTTCACAAATTCTTCTCCAGCAATTTCGAAACGATGTCGCTCATGGGTTTTTATTAGCTTTAAACTGAAATGTGAGAATTACGAAAACATTTGATTTAAAAATTAAATATGACAGTTTAACAGGAATTTTATTTATTTTTATCAATTACGCGACGACAAGCAATAAGAAGTTAACCCCTATTGACAGTTTTTGGTTGATGGTTTCTTAAAAACATCTTTGTAAGATCGACAATGAGAGTTAATCGAATTTCTACAAAAACTATCTCTTATCTAAAGATGATTTTAAACTTCATGTTCACATTAATTTCAGGACCGAGTGGGAAGAATGAGCTTAGTACAAAATCTATACTTCAAAAAACAAAGTTTCCGACGGTGTCTTTTCGGTGGAAAATGCAAAAATTAGATCACGTGGTTAATTATTTCTTAACATGTTTTCAGGCGAAATGAATTTAAATTTCATTGCAAAATTTAGAGTATAATGTTTCTAAAATATGGTGGACCATTTTCTGCTAAAACACACAAACTTTCGTCTCTAAATCTTCATGTTTGGAAGGCTTTCCATTGAACTAAGAAGAAATAAAAACTAGTACAACTGGTGTATAATTTGTTGTTTATTTTATTGAAATATTCTGAAAACATACTTATATTGTAAGTGATTGAGCGAAAGAAAAGAATCAAAAAAATATTATAACCCTGAGATGTATAAAAAAATTCTTTAAAGCTATATATGCACTATCCTACTGATTATTCTTCTCATCAAGGAACTCCTCGTCATCTAGGCTATATCCTCCTGATTGCTTCTTTGGAAGATTGATATACAATTCTCTTGTGTTGGAGGTCAAGGTATTTTAGGTATTTCAGAAGTAGACTGTATGGATGAGTTTTTCCACACGCTTGGATTGTTTAGATTTAACTATCGTGCTTTTATTAAGAACAAAAAAGATGTTTCGAGTGAAAATTTCTGTTATACATTTGACGAAAAAAAAATATTTTGACTGACTTTGTTGGTAAAAATAATTTATGGAGGAAGTTAGTCCAATTTTTGAGCATTACGCTGCCACAAGACATGACTGGATTAAATCAATCCCATGGCTTCGAAATTCGGAGTGTGATTTTAGATTTATGAAGGACACAGCTTTATTACTGGCTGTGTAGGAGTGACCTCTTATAGGAAACATAATTTTTACAGCGTCAAACCTTTTCTTCACAATGACGAGATAGCGCAAATATCTGAAAATTTTGTAGTTCTTATTTTGTCCCGAACAAGAATCCCAGAAAACTATGAGATTTTTTTACGTTTGGATCATTTGTTGCAACTGTCTAGTCGTACGTGCACCAAATGGACCTTTGATCGGACAAAATGTAGATAATGAAACTATAAAACCAAAGCTGCTTTGAGGTTTTTTCTGAGTATAATCGACGACGTTTTATTACGTTCAGGTCCTAGAAAAGGTAAATTTTCTGTGACTTTTGAAGACTAAAATGTGATTCGTGGTCCTTCAAAGAACTAATAAAATCGTCTACTTCTTCTTTTCCTGCACCTTGGAGTTTATGAGGTCGATTTGACCATTTTACCACGACTGTTAATATAGTCAAAGACGTGCATCATGTGTTCATCCACCTCATTGTAATTCCTTGAATAAAGATAAAAGACTTGAGGTAGAATTGGATATCAATAATGGAACACACAAACGCAGTAGCTGAAAGTCGCGAAACCTAGCTTCATCTGATAGTAATTAGCACTTCAATCTAAATTCTAGACACACTTCTTGAGATTCACGGAGACAAAAAAAAAACTTCATATTGAAGTGGTGGATGATGATGATCTTGGGGAAAATACAAAAGAAAAACGAAAATTAATGCCAAGTTAGGGTACAATAGTAGACAATATGAATTTAAAAGCCAACTGTTCAAGTTCAATCGAGAAAAATTTGGAAAAATTATTAATAAGTCAATTAGAAGAGAGAGTTTCAATTCTTTGGGAATGGACCTCAACCAATAGACGGATCATTAGTGACATCGCAGCAAATGGACACGTAAATAATTAAAAACTAAACAACGTTGGATTAGTAAATCGCAAGAGAAGCGTTTCATGAGACATAAATTGATAAGACAATAGATTCCTCCTTCCTTCATCTAAAAGTTCACATAAATAACATAACGAAAATTCTGAATTACTCTTTCAGCAACTAAAGTAACATTTTCATCAAATATAGATTACCATTAAAAGACTTGCACTTGATTTTGATTCAAGTTGACTATTCCATGCCAAATTTAAGTATTTGTTCTGTATCTTTTCGTGAAAATCTGTACTTGATAAAAACGTTACTCTTATTGTTTGATGTACAAAAGCGTTACTCTAGTTGCTTGATCAAAATAAGGGTTGTTTCCAAAGTATTTCAAAACTCCCTTCTGACAAAAAATCATCAAACTTTACTCAAATGTGAGTATGTGTAGTGTTTCAAAATGAAAAAATCTGTTGAATGCCACATTAAAGTTCTTCGTATTCATAAAAAAAATCAATCATATTCTTCATTTTTATAAATGCTATATTCTACCCCCCAAAACTTCACACAAACTGCTCGTTCCGCATATTTTCTGAATGATAGCAGTTTGCATGATTTCTTTTTCAATTGGCAACTACTATGAGCCTGAATACTCACTATCATATTATGCTACGCTATGCTCCGTATTCCTGATTCCTTGCACAAAACACATATTAAACATTGTCATTTGTACGTCTGCAAGTTCAGCATATACGTAGTGGCAATTCAACTAGAATTTAATCCACGCGCTTTCCTGTTGCTTGCACGAACAAGGATTGCAAAGAAGTAAATGTCTTTTAAATGTTTTATTCATTGCTATAATTTGTTCTGCTGTTTCCTTTGCAGCCTGTTGAATGCTGTCGTCCTTTTTTCCTGGATTTTGATACGAATGTTCGAAAGCTGTTTGTAGTAAAGACAGATATTGTTTCTGGTTGGACTTCAATGTCTAAATGCATTAAGAATGATTTTTTTAACAGTTTTTTTATTTCATATCTGGAAATTTACTTACTTGAGAAGCTGGGGAGATACAATTTGAAAATAAATCACTTCAGTTTTTCATAAAGCTGTATCAAATGTCCTTCACTCGAAAGTGAATTGAAATTCGAAATTAATTGCTCCCTCTTTGCATTGTTTTTAAACGACCCATAAGGTAGATTTCAGAAGTGTTTTCAATCGTGACTTCCTACAATCGTGCAGCTCTTAAATCCTTTCTACACTTCTCGTTACATTCAGATTACTGAAAGCTAGATCCATTGCCAATAATGTTTTGCTGTTCCCTTCAACATTCGTACGTAGTGAAAACAATTTATGGCCGCCATAAGCTTTTATCTGGCACAAGTGCTATCTATCTTTTCGCTACTACAACTTGTGTATCGCTCGTAATGATGCGTGAATACGATTTGCAACAAAAGTTATTGTTTTGAGATCAACAGTTTCTGTCCTTTTACATATAGGACATGTGAGCCTTGTTTCTGATATTTTTTTTCCAGCGATTGCCCGTTCCCAAACAGTCAGCCTAGAGCAGGCAATCAACAATTAGTTGCCTATGCATCCCTCTTGAATGGAAGGCAATTGGAATGACAATTGTTATTTGAAGTTGTTAAGGATGCCAATGAGGCAAAGGAGATATATGGACTTTTGCATTTGGATAGGCATCAGTATGACATGCTCAAGTGGTTTCAAGAAGAATAAACAATTTAATACATAGTTAGCACCAATTTTTCCAGCTAGGACTAAGTAATTCATTGATTTCAGTATAGACCTCAGTTTTTTCCGCTGAAGAACAGGGTTCCAAATCCACTCGCAATAATTTCAAGGATGCGAAATTCAAAATGTTTGTAAGCTGGCTCTTAATTTGAACTATTTGAAAAGATCAGACTTCTCTGATGTAGATGAAGACAGTGATGAAAAACTGTTTTTCGCTGTACAAAATGCAATTTTTTTTATACTAGTGACAAATCATACTCCAAAATGATATACATTTAAATGAAGTAATATTGCATAATTGAGTATGACTTCATGAGGAAGTAAGACTGGATAATGAAGTACAACTGTTTAATGAAGTAGAACTTCATAATGAAAAAGACTTCATAATGAAGTAGACTTCATAATGAAGTACGGTGCAATAAGGAGGAGGCTCACTAGTAGAACTTCATTGCGTCTATTTTCAGAAATTGATGTGATGATTATTTCACACTTTCTGTACTTAAGTGCAAAAAACCTGACGAAAATGTCTAAAGTCTATTAAAAACCAGCGCTTCAACATTTAACCTTAAATTTTTTAGACTCAACCTAAAAATCGTTTGATATTCAAATCGAAATGTTGAATTTATTGATAAAATTGCATTTCTTTCATTTGCTGGACAAACAGTGTCACTGAAACAGTCAAATATTGCTAGCCCTTGCATGTCATTAAATTTGCACTGAAGTTGTTTTTTTACTTCATTATGAAGCAGATTTTCTTCGTCATTAATACCATGATGTGTATAGTCACTTGGTTTTCCTATTTTCCATATTATCGAAATTATACTATACTGCCAAGCTTCTCTCTCGAAAAAGGACCAATGTGTATTTTTAAAAATTATCAGGAAACGTCCTTTAAATTAACGTAGATGATTTTTAGACACTGACTGCCAACTTCATTTCTTTTAAGAACATTTAATAATTAACAAATCGAACAAAAGATAACACTACGAAACAGACTTGGTTGAAAATGTGCTATTTGAACTGGAAAGTCTTTTTGATGAATTTTGTAGATAGATCCTTTTTAGAGGAAGCCATTCAATTGTCAACTGGAATATCTTAAATCCTATATTCTAAAATAATTTCTTATGGCAATGCACTAGAAATTATTTATCAAATACGGTTGATCAAATCGACTCTATTAATTTTCTTTTTAAAAAAGTTTGATAACTATTTTGAAGGTTGATGACACATCATTTAACATTTCCAGGCCATATATATAAAAAAATAAAACAAATATTATTTATTCTTGCTGTACAAGGAACTTAACAATTCATTCAAGGGACATTTCTTTAGTTCCGTACTTCTATTGCAAACAGTTTTCAACTTCATAAAGACAAATTGATTTTAAATATCAACAAACGCTACATTTAATTGTGCATGTAGCTTTGTTGTTTCATCTTTTATAATCATTTCAATACGTTTTTTTTTTCATCTGTCCTACGCTGTTGTTGATTAAGTACAATATGCTTTTATGTTCCTGTGTCGAGAAGAAGAACTGTTGCTTGATATCCTTGCACCGATGATATAAAGAGCCATACAGCCCCATAGTCATCAAAGCTTTTTCATCATATTATGTTATGAGTGTGAGGGGGTGATATTTCACTGCGGGCAATTTATTGTCAGCGACACAATAATGTTTGTTTCACTAATTAAACTTGAATCAAAGAAATTTTTGAAATGCTTTAATAGCATTCAAGATATATTTGCTGAAAGTTTGTATTGAATTTCATGCAAAATCGTCTTCAGTTTTAATATATTAACCTTAATTTTTCTAAACAACATCAACGTTTGCTTTTATTTATGAAATTATCAATAATAAACAAACTGATTAGGAATTAAATCCTTGAGGAAGTAATACCAGCTAACAGCCTACATGCAGAATAAGATCTTATAAATGCCCTTAATGCAAGCTTGTACCTAACATATTCGCTCTTTGAAAAAAGGATGTGTCGCACGTCAAACGCAATTAACAAAATAATCCATCATTTTTATTTCACAAAAAGAATTTTCAATGAACTTAGAAATAAAAGCGTATATGATACGGACAAGGACGATGCTGGGATATCAAAAATGAGAATGTACATTCTTATTAAGGAGTTTATAACGTTAGAAATTAGCTTACAAAATATGTTGGCCATGTCTACCAGAATCAAACATAGTTCTTTAAAAATTGTTTAGTTTGAAGGGTTCGAAACAACCAACAATTCTGGATTAGTCAATTTTTCTAGTAACGATATATACAGATGCGGACGAAGATGCCTTGATAATAAATAACAGCCTATTAAACTGACCCCCACCTTCAAATAGATAATGGTTAAGAAACAATCGGTTAGATCGAGCAGAGATAAATTGCATTAATTTTAGGTAAACCACTTATGCCTACTAGATGTGATGGAAAGTCCTGAAAACAGGTTTGTATGGCGCTGAATCCAATTAAGTGAAAGTAAATTTCATTACCAACAAACTGGTGCCTGGCGAAATAGGAAAAGCGGAAGAGTAATTGCTGTTAGACTATTAGACGATTCAAATCCAAGATTTAGATAAAGCTGTTATTTAATTATTTTAAACAAGGGTTTGATGCTTCTTTTAAGTGGACTTGGGTGTACTGAGTAATTTATCAATTATTTTGAATATTTGGCATTCATGATTTTAACTGTAGGATATTTTGAATACGTAGAAATTGGATGCTTCATTAAACCAGTAAGTAACGAAACAGTCAAAACAAATCATGCAAAAGCTTTGCGCTTTCAGCGTCATAGTTTAAAAAAACTAAACAATCAAAATTTATGCAGGTTTTATATTCTTTATGCTATGATTTTTTCACTGAAATAAATAACGATTAAGATCCTTGTGGTGAAACCATATAGGGCGACCATATACGACGACCATAGTCGGCATTTGTTCACCAATCATTGAAAGTTGGACGATTTACTATACCAGTTAACCTAGTTCAACCACTTTGAAAAACAAACAATTCAAAGAAATGAAGACCAGTTACGCTAGAAGCTACATCCAAATTTTCAATGCTGTAACCAAGGACTTACTCTTTTAGGAATTGGGTTTGATTCAAAAATATTTCAACAAATGCTGATTCCAATGTATGATAAATACAAAAATGGCAGTTTAACTATATCTTAGTCTACAAAAGAAGAAACTTCAACATCAGCTTGGAGAGTCTGCAGGATGACAGAGTCAAGCAATTTGCTAATATTTCAAAGGATATAGGGTGTACTGCGATTGGTAATTTCAATCGTAAGGAAAATCTTCAAATAGTATTAATAAGATTAAAAACATTAAGCTTTTTTTCAGATAACTAATTAAAGATTCTTGCTCAACTTACCGGTATACATTTTTTAATACACGTCTAATAACTATTTCAGTGTAGTGTACATGCACAAATAGTTTTTCAAACCACTGTACACATAAATCCATCAAGTCATTTTATAGTAACCACAAACAACCTGTGCTACGTCTGCAACCCAACGTACATCTGATGCGCAGCACACGACTGTTGTCGTATCATGTAGTTCAGGTATGCATATAAAGCAAGCGTACGTAGATAAATTGTCTGAATTGAAACATGTCATGGAAGCAATTTCGATAATAATTGAACCAATATATTCAATTAAAGAAAGTTATTGGGTCATTTTTTTAAGTGGTTGATCACTGATTTTTTGTTAAAATGAGAGAGATAAATTCATTTAGAGCGCGGAAGGTGAGTCAATAGCGTAAGTAATATATGTTTAGAAATTCGTATTTAAGTATCTTCATTTTTCATCTTCATCATTACCATATAGCCTAGTAAAACAAGACATTTGCCGCCAGATAAAATACAAAATGAAAGAAAAGATAAATGTATGTAGTTGGTATGCAATTTTTCGGAAAATCGCTGAGTGAAAATTTTTTTATTGTTTTTGTTTTACTATAATTGTTGAAATAACGACGATACACAAATACGTTCGCATTACAATTTGTAGCTGAAAAATTTATCAACAAATTTTGTCTGAAAACGTTTTCTGTTAGTAAATTATTTCACCAGAAACGATTAATTTATTAGAGGTCAATTGATGGACGCGCACGTCCAGTAAATCGAATTTTTCTATCGCTTGATTAAAGAATCAATAAATTGAGGTTTTTCCTACTTGGAGAGAACAAGTAAAGCTATCTAAAATGTTGAAAAGGAATTCAACTTTCAAATTAATATATGTTCCAGTTAGAAAAAATAATTTATTTTTCTGAAAAATCTATTTAAATTCGAAAAAAATAAGTCCCAAAAAGATAATAAACTATTTCGATTAATATTTATTTAATAATTATTTTAGCAAAAACAATTCTTGAATTTAATAGTTTTCATGTTCATGTAACATTATAGCTAAAAAAAATTGGGATGGATATTATAGGAGAAAACAATAGCTTGTTGAAACAAGCCATGTATGAATTATAATTATTATACAGACATGCTTAATTTCACTTGTATTTTTTACAATAGAATTCATTTAACTACACCTTTTTTATAAATCAATATATTTTAATAAAAATTTATTCATAAATACTTCAAATTATGTACTTTCAAAACTTTTGCATAGTTTTTTATAAATGCTATTTGTTAAAAAATAATTCACAATTATTTTAAATTCATGGGAAAGTCTGTCAATTTTAGAAAATATATAACTTTTTTCAGTATGAATATTATTACCTAAAACTTTGTGAGCTTGGAAATAAATATATATAGTGGCATTTGCGCTGTATGTATGTAGCACATTAAATAATTTAATTTTTAGGTTTTAGATTGTTTTATAGCAAACAATTATAAAAAAATAGCTTTCGACAAGAGGTTTACGTGAAAAATTACGAAAAATTTAAGTGTTTGTAAAAATTCAAAATAACAGTCCAGATACATCAATTTATTACAATATTCATTTAAAAAATGTCCTACATTTATACGGCCCAATCTAAAGAATGAACTTTAAAAATATGGGGATTTCGTACGAGCGTTTCGAAAATTATGTGTATCTCTGACGAAAATACAGAAATATAAAAAAATTCAAGTAAATAATTTAGATTAAACCGCGACCTTTGAAATGTAATGTAATAAATAATTTTATTTTGATTTTTTGACTGTTTTATAGCAAACGATTGTAAAAAATAGCATTTTACTGGAGATTTACATGGAAAATCACTAATATTTTTTAGAAAAATTAATATAGTTATAAAAATGCAAAATAATGCTGTAGATACATTGTTGTACTGTAAATTTCAGAAAAAAAACATATTCTTCTTATTGTCATTGTTTAAAAACTACAACAAAAATAAAATCTTCAATAAATGGAAAATTGCGTATATCTCAAGTGCATATACAGATATTGAAAAAATTTTCAGATTAATTTGGTGGGTAAATTCAACAGCTACAAATTTTAATTGAAAAGTTTTTCGTTTTTTTTTTCTCAATATTTAAACATAGTAAAAATAATTAAAAAAAAAGAATTTTACTTATCGATATTCCGTGAAATTTTTTCATCTTAAAGTTAACCTTACAACAACCTACATTTAAATTTTACACTTACTTGTAGTTTTTGCGAGATTTTAAAAAAATTATGTGTACTTTTACTACACTTACAGTCATTACAAAAAATGAGTTCGTCTAAAATACCATCGCCATTGCAAATGCACTACAGTATTGTTCTCCTCATTAACGCGCACGCAATTGATGTTATCCTACACACATTTCCACAATAAGATGTATCTTTTCTACAAAATACTCAACAGCTTTGGCGAGTAAATCGAGAATTGCAATCCTTAACATCGAATGCCTTCCAGGACTCGCATTTTGCTAAATCTGATGCTCGAATTCAGGGTATGAATTTAATGCCAAAGGACATGACCCAAAGCCAAACATGAATAGAATCAGTGGTCCTGTTGCGTCCAGTTCAAATGATCAGGTCATATATGTATGTACACTGGAACGTATACGTAGATGAGGTCCTCAATGAACACTCCTTTGAAGCTCTCTTCACTGCGTTGTACACAAGTCGAGTTGATTAATGAGATTCATAGGTGGTGCTGTGTGTAAAACTATTGTGTATATTGCGGCGACCATCTACTCTGCTATGCAATACATTAAAAGTGGACTTGATTTGCTGTGAAAGAGAATGTCCGAAGTGCCCTATTATCGTCAATGGCCGCATAGTGCAATTGAGGCTCGAAGTTTACAAACAGATTCATCCGATCTAGGAAACCGCTTGATGGAGTTGATGTTGGGCTGAATTATGACCTGCTTGTGCAAATGTATAATTTGCACTAAAAGCAAGGCTCATGTTCGAAGGATTCTTCATAAGTCTTAGAATTTTCCATTTGAATAGTACTTCGAAATAAATAAAGGACTTGCCAAGCACGTGGAAGAAGAAAAATTTGATAAAAACCTAACTTCATACAATAGAGGGACATGTACTTTTTTTTTTAATTTACAGTCAAAATTGCTTTTTTTATTTATTATCTGCTGATAACACAAACTCTTCTCTAAAAATTGGTTCTAGTCAATCCCAAATGATATTCTTAATGATATCCTCATTTTAAATTATCTTCCACGTTTTAACGGAATCATGATATCACCTTGGAATTACATGTGAAAGATTTTAAGGGGAAAAAAACATTACAGAGTTTTCAATGGAACGATTGGAGCCCTGCAACTGCAAATATTTCCATCAGATAATTGTTTCAGAAGTTTGTATTTCGTCTTATTGCTGCCAATAATAAGTTCAGCATAGTTTCGAAGAACCAAACCATTTCCAGGTTTATTATAGCACAAACTGTACCATCTACAAAAAGCGCGAATCCTCATGTGTGGCTACCATGGAACATGGTGCAACAAGTGTACTCGATAATGTTGCTCATTAGCTTGATGGATGTAACCGCGATACAAAGCAGCAACGTTTGTCCTAAAACAAAAGCTTTCGGGATGTTCGTGGTCCTTTTGCAATGAAATACCCCTTGAAGAATGAGTATCGGTCAATGCATAGTGTATGTCTGAACATCACAGGCGATTGGGAGATGGGCTTGTTTTGAGACAAGCAAACAAAAATTGTAAAGTATAGTTTAACTGCAAGGACCTGATACTCGTAAGAAGTCCTTGTGGGGAAATCAAGTACGTAGTATCAATTTAATTTATTAGCCTTTCCAGCTGCATTAACCTCTCTGCACGTGTTTATGCCAATTACGATCTTAATAAAGTATTGAGTTCAGGAATGAATGCTCACATTGCTCTTAAACCCGACATATAGGATTCAATATCCTTATGTTCAGCGAAGAAAAGTGAATTATCGAAAATGTATCGCATAATAAAAATCACATATAATTCGCGGCCATTTCACGTAAATTCAAGCTAAAGGAAAGCAGTTGCAAACTGGCAATTCACCAGATCACTCAAGGAATGCAATGAAAAGTGCCGCCGTTAAACGGAACAGCACACACACTTATCCAAATTATATGAGCACTAAAACCTATTTTGTTGCCAATTTCGAACCTATTTTCGGAGCATTTGTTCAATTTGGCTCAATTACAGCTGCTACGTTTCAGTGTATCGTTATTACGAAAGGAAAGCTACGCTGAATCGTTTTATTATACTTTAAAAATATACAGTCAATTCCAGTACAAAAACTTTTTTGAACTGAATTTCAATTAGAATGGTCACGAAGTTGAAAACATAAAAACAAATCAATCAAACTAAAAATTTATACGAAATTGTTTTTATGAACTCCCAATCATTACATTTTGGTTTTGTTTATTTTTATCCTAGAACCTTCACTACATTCCAAATAGAAACTCAAGGGCTTTATCTAAGTCTTACAATATATAATTGAATTTATAAATTGTAAAAGAGTGTTTATAAATAAATTACTACACTATCTCAAACACCGTCTTATTAATCAGATATGGAATTGGTTGAGCCATGAACCAATACTTTCTAGCACTGTCTTCAGTTTTTCGCGCGAAATTCAATTCAAGATATGCAATGTTGAGACTCTTATAGAAACTCTTTCATTTTCCAATATAGATATTAAATATCTTACCTAGAATATAAACTATCAGTACACCAAGATTCATCAAAATTTGGCTACTTAGTTCCGTGTGATGCGTACAGACAAACATACAAAAATCCCAAAAATGTTTTATTTTGTACGCATTTCGAACAGTCACCCGAACATATTTTTTCCTAATTAAATGCAATGCACAGATATAGTTTTAGTTGTACATATATTAAACAATATAAAACTCAGAACCAGAAAAAAATCTCACAGCGTTTTTCTGTCAATAATCGTCACAATTGTTTAAGTCTTCAAAACCAGTTAAAAACCGAGCTGGTATCTTATATTGAGAGGAAAAAAATAGATTTAAAACGAAAACCCTCAATCTCTATTATAATCGTTTAAAAATTTATCGAGCATTCTGCCTTTTCGTGGCCTGTTTTATATACATATAGACAAAGGATGCGCTTTCAACATTTTAGTCCATCTACCAAAAAACATCCAAGTAACAGCTTTCATTGATTTTTTACAGTCACAATTTTGGAGCACTTTTAAATTATTGGGCATATTCGTAAGTTTTTCAAAATAGTTTTTTTTAGTTGAAATTCTTCCTGTTTATTTTTTTAATATATACATATTTCGGCTACTACTCAAAGTCTTCTTCAGTGTTCTAAACACAACTTAATAAATTAAAAGTCTTTGCTTGAATTTATATTCAAAAGAAACTAACTAAAGAAAGTAAATCTAACCAACACTAAAATTTTACTTTCTTTCGCCAACATGTTTTCTTCTACTTAAAATTCATTTTTCCAACAGTTAATAGTTTGAACAAAGAATATTACATGGACAAGCTAACAATCTAATCCTCTTACAATTACGAAAAACCCTTCCGTTTTAGCTGAAAGAACCACCTTTCCAACATATCTCAGTCCATATCCAATTTATCTAAATAACCAAACGAAAATTAATTCTTAAGTCCATGAAACATATTAATGAGCTAATCCTGGTAGTCGTCTTAGCTAAACTTTCCATAGCAAAAGTATCTAAGGGGATTACACGAGAAAATTTTCAAGAAGTTTAGCTACCTTTCACAGGCCATTTGCGGTTGACTTTATTCTCAGAACTTACGTACAGAAGGTATACGGTGCCTAACAGTGTTAACACTGTTACATCTATACAGCGCTGTAGGTGGAGATTTGATTCAAGCAAATAATGAACGCTTTGAAAAGTGACTTGTTAATCCTCAATGGTGCCGAAAAGTTTAAGTACAAAGATGAGATGGGTAGTCTGTCCACCGGTAATGGTCAGGATCAGAAATTCAGAGTTTAGATGTTTTAATGGTTGTTTAATACTTATTGTTACATGTTTTTTTGATGTTGGCCTTAATTCCAGAAAGTTGGTGTTTATGTTAAGGTAAATTAAATACAAACGCGTGTTAACCCACCTTTTGTAGATACTAACGCTGGTGAAAATTGGGATTAGAAAGAAAAACACTATAAGATTAAAGTTTATGTTTTAAACTTAAACAAACTGTGGTGTTTTTTTAGATAAGAAAAGGTGTATAATAATTTATTTGTGAGATATATTTGTATCCGAAATGTTAATTTCCTTTTTTCAAATGCGAATTCGTTTCAATGTATTTCTATTCTGATGATGCTATGCCTCATCATGTGATTCCTTAGTTGTTTTGTTTCTTGAATAGTTGATTGAAATGTGTAATTTAACATCAGTTAATTGTCTCGAAGACTTACAAAATATTCAGTCCAGGAACGAAAAAACGATGATTCAGTGTCGTACTAACGAATCCATTCGACCTTTGGAAGACAAAATTGATTACTGGCATACTGCACTGCTTAGTTTGACACTAATTTGGTAGCGATTCATTTTCCTTAGTCTTCATCATGTATATTCATATCTTTGAAACAATTAAGATTAAAAAGAACTTACTATTGGCAACGAGGGTTTGGTCGTTGCCGCAAAATAGCCCCACTTTCCCCTCCTAGTTTCTAATACTGCCTTATACTTGATTCCGACACACCGCCAACGTAACAGGAATAAAAATTCTCCAATTTGCTTCAAATATCATGGTACATTTTCCCTGGATCACATGACTCCAACAGGGCTTACCACGCATGACTGTAGCTGCCTGCGTACACCTTTTCATGGCCTACCGTGTGCGAGTTCGCATTCTGTGCGTGGGTAAGTGTTCCATTCGTTGCGTCACGTGAGCTTTCTATAATATTATGATTCGTATTTGTTTTCGCAATTTTTATTCACTACTTCACCAATATTTGATATGTGTATACGCACGATTGATGTTTAGTACCTACATAAAATAACGCATGTTTTTTCTGAGTTTTTGTTGTACAACCAATTACAACAAACATTTTACATAGAACATTAAAATTTTATTGTTATACTCATTTTAATGTTTGATCAAACTCAATTGAAAAAGAACTAATGTATAAACAATTCTTTATGGATTGAAATTTTTTATAAGCCTGATCGCATCATTTACTGATATCTCAGGCACCTGGTGTTATGCTTCCAACATCTCTTCAAATAATTGATTATCACCAACAGATTAAATGGTATAAACATATTCATCGGTCAAATTTGGATAATATTTAACTCGCTAGAATACGGGACACACGGATGCATGTTTGGCCTAATAATGGATACTACCAAATGGATCCACTCTTAAATGTGCTTTTGCGATTTTGATTTTTTAATTGCAGCCGGCAAGATGCTTAAAACTTCGGTGGGTTGAGGTTTCAACAGCAGAGAAACCTCAACTCCGCATAAAAGATAATTTACTTTTGATCTAATTCGTCCTATAATAAATTAAAAATAATGTTTTCACTTCAATCATTTGACAAATATCACAAAACAGCCTAAAATTTTAGGTCATTCTTAAACACACAAACACAAATAATTGTCTCTTCTCGTGTACAAAAAAAAATATACAATTTTCTCTTTTGTTTCATCCTCCACAATGAATCTGAATTACCTTTTTCTATTTGGGCGACATTTTCGAAATTGTTCCAGAATTGTCTTAGCCCCAAGCTATCGTGGTGTTTTTGACAAGCTCCTTATGTGCCGTATGCAAACAGGATAATTTCACAATCTCTGTTTAGGAATCTTCCATTTATTTATATAGGCATATATATATGTACATGACTCACTCGTGTGCATACCCATGTCTGCCCACTCTTCGGCTTAGACACAACGGAATATGACATGAATAATGTCATCAAAGAGGAACTGTTATTTACCTTTCTTTTCAATTGAACGTTTTAATGAAAGAAGAAGTGAAATACCTTAAGTTTTTGCAATTGGCTCCGAGTAGTCTGTGTTTGATGTTCGCTTTATTAAAAAAAATCTGCATCAATTTGTTTCAAAGCATGACATCAAGTCAAAAAAAGGCAATTTAACTTTTTAAATGTTACCATCACTTTGCTGGATTTTTCATCAAAAACTTAGCAGTTATATAGAAACTTTTTTGAAAATTTCGCTGGAGTATGACTCCACCTTTCGATGAGCTCGCCATGTTTTGTTTCGAAGATACAATCTGAATGATTTTATCTTACAGAACTGTATGATTCTAGAATCTATTTTTCATCCTTATCATCTGATCTGCATTCTTTCGAATATCATAAAAAAGATAAAATTAACTTAAACTGATTGAAGCTAGTTTACGTTGCACGCCTTTCAATGCATATGAAACGATTGGATAACTTGATTATCTAAGCAGAGGCTGCATCATACGTCTTTTGTCAAGATGTTAGATACATATGTACATCTTCATTTATTCACATGCAATTTAATTGCTAACATGACTGCCTTAAATTCAATAAATAGATGATGACTTCTTAAGCACATTAATTAAACATGAAAAATTCATTAAGGACATGTAAGAAAACCGAAGACTTCCAAGCATTTCGTCTTCTCCACTTTCTATTCCGGCGTCTAGTCACCAAATCGTAAGGATACAAGAAGAAATTAGGAAGAAGAAGCTTTTGGCTATGTTTTTGGTAGCGCACATACCAACCATATAATTAAAGTTAACACCATAATTCGTTATGTTGAATATTTTAGAGTCTACTACGTATATATGTTTGCCGCTTGATGTTCATTCCAGCTAGATGAATAATTTTGTTCGTTAGTTGCTGGTATGAAAGCATGTGTTACGGTTAGATGAAATTCATGGAAAATTGAAAATATACTTAATTTCCTTTGCTTTTGAAGATCTTCGAAGCTGAATTGAATTGACTTGTCTCAAGTACAGAATAAGCTGACCTTTAGCGAAAAAAATTAAAAATAATGCTGCTTGCCAACTTTTTGATATTTATCCGATTTTCTAGGAACTTGTAGAAAATTGTTAAACCATGATTAAAAAATTACATAATTCCTCACAAAATTTGAGACCAACAAAGTTTCAGCAAACCAATTTAAAAATGCTACAAAACATACAAAAACAAAGGTAAGGTCCACGAAATTTCACATGAACTTACCTACGTCCCTATGAAAAATTTAAGCATGAAAATAACTCATCCTCTTGAAATTTTCAGTGAAAATTAAAAGTTACACAGAAAAAAAAAACAAAGAAATGGCATCAGTTAAATCTAAATGTATATGTTAAATATTTCTAATATGCCAGCATCGGGTAGAATTGTGATTTTAATGAAGCTAATAAAATTGATTACTCACAGAGCATGGAATTATTGTATTATATATATTAATGGGACATCTTTTGCTGACTGTAAATTGGGAAACACAGGTGCTAGGTCTTAAAAGAAATTTTATGTGCATGTTATTGCTATACAGTGATTATATTTACTGTTTTTATCTACTTATGAATTTTCATTAAATACATAGCTTACAACCTTAGGTAGTTATATTTTGAAAACTATTGAACATAGCGATGGTATTGTTACAAGGAACAAAGATCATTTAAAAACTAAATCAAACACCATTGAATGAGTACTTCCTATTAGTTCCTAATCGTTTGTAATTTCAAACTAAGCAGTAATATTATGAATTAAGTATAATCAAGCGATTAAACAAGAATGAATTTCTTGTAGTCCTTCTTTTTAAACTAACTGGAGGTAGAATACACGTCGAATGGAAATGCTTGCGGGCCTAACCGCGCACAAGCTAGCGAACTTGCACGCAGTGGGCCATGAGAAGGTGGATCCAGGTATCGGGATTCATGCCCGGTAAGCGCCAACTAGAGACGCGTGGTCTAGAATGAATCTACAGACATCATGAAGCTTCAATTGTTCACCTGACTTTTGCAGGATGTGGCTTCGGTCACAAGATAAGGAAGAAAGAGAATTTTCATTACATCACTCGACGGTCGTAATGGAAAATATCTCTCTTCCTTGCCTTGTTTTGTGCGCGAAAATAGCAGTCGAGCAAATAGGTTCAGTCAAATGATCGTCAAAAGTACGTCAACCATGCATTCAGGGCTCAACGTTTATTAGAAGCACTCCTTCTCAAAAGGTTCTTTCTACCAAACAGCGTCGCAATTAACTGAACTAGCCGCACTAGCCGTAAGTATCTACATACTAGTCTATAAAAGTTATAAGGATACATACGCAAATAACGATTTTCTCCAAATCAAGTTTCTTCGACAAACATTCATGTGCTCGTATCGGGTACTTATTTTAAATGCGTTTAATTTAAAAAACATATTTAAGGTTTTTTCAGGCTGTGACTCTTGAGGGTTTTGTGTTTTTAAGTCGGAAGTTGCCAAACATCTTCCCCGCGTTGAAATTAGGAAAATCGCTTTTCTCAACTCTATTTTCAGGTCAGTGTATTACCATATATTGCTGCTTTCCTAGGTTAGATGGGACTTCAAAAATCTTGCAAACGCCGGTTTATTAGCGAAGCAATTTAAGCTTTCAGAAAGGTTAAAATGGGATATATGTTAATTAGCTGCAAACCCATTCATGGTACCGAGGGCAACAGTCGAATCATAGTCCAAATTGTCAAATAAAAACATTTTTACTACACTTTGGCTAGAAAACCATCAAAACAAAACTCTTCAGTAGATTACCGCTTGAAAAATGAAAGAATTTTCAATCAAGTTTCTGCAACCGATATAAAAGAATGGCTTTTCAGTTTACATTTCCCAATTGCTTGAAATATCTGTTTTATATGACTAAAGGAAAGTTAGATACAAATGGCTGTAGCTATTTTGGAATAGATACCAATATGTGTATTTGAAAAACCACAGTCAATTGCTTATTCGTAAAAAGCTTAAATGGTTTTCGAGAAAAAAGTTTAAATAAATTGGCAAAATGTTTAAACGCCTTGAGAAAAGGTTTAAATGAGCTGGGAAATAGTTTAAGTGATTTGGAAAGGAGTTTAAGTGAATTAGGAATAAGTTTTAGTAACTTTGGAAATAGTTTAAGGGGTTAATAATTTATATAAGTATATACAGTCAGTCAAAAAAAATAGACTCACGTCGCACATGTGACACAACTTCATTTTTTTCTAGATTTATTCCTCTCCCAAGTTAGAACATTTGTTATTTCATCAGACTTGATTCCAGCGAATCACTGAAAATAAATATTATTTACATTCAGATTATACGTTTTGCTTTTGTTTATAGGAATGGCATTCCATTAATTGCCCTTATTATTATTATTGTAAATATTATCATACCTTTCCCTTTGGAAAGACTTGAATCGATAATTGCGACCTCTAGAAGCGTTTTAATCCTATTTAAATATCCATTCTTTGAAGCGGTTCGATTAAACAACCAAAATTTTGGCTCTACTTTAAAATCAATTTGCAGCCTTCCAAACTTCTGATCATTAGACTCTAAAGCCAATGTGTTGCGTTGCTGTTCCTATTAAAATTGACATAATACCATCTAGATTAATAATTCACTAGCAATGATAATTTTCGTGGCCATAATCCTCTTTAATCTAGCTTAATGCTTGCCGTGGCAACCAAGTATTTAATTGCTTCCCAGGCACTTTGCTAATTCGTAATCAATATTCGTATTTGGTTAGTATTTACCTTCGCCAATAGCGAATCCTGACGAAATTCACTTCACATGTCCCCAAGAGGAAGGAACAGATTGCTTGGAGTGGTAAAGCTATAAATGGATCTAGTCACATAATCATTATCGTCATTATTATTATCAGCAACGATTGCAACGGCTACATTTGATTTTCATATTGTCGATACTCAAGTACGGTTGAAATCCTCGAAAGCTTGAACCACCTCAGAGATGGTGTCCTGGTCCAATGCAAACCAAGCCCATATACTGAAACACTTACATCTTAAGTACTTAATGGAATATCAATCGAATATGAACGATAATTCTGTGAAGAGTAGTCTCAATTGTTTCTGTCAATATGAAACCATCATCGTCCTAAATTCATTAGAGAATTGATCAATTTAGATGCAACAGCGGGACATTTTGGTACGTGTCGCGTTCGATGACGGGCTGCCTTGAAAATCATCCCCTAGGGAAAGTCGTTACGTTAAGTAAGCATGCAAATCATTTTATCGATGGTGTTGGTTTTTTTTGTTGTTGAAAAGCTCCACTCCAGGGACATTTGAGACGCTTATTCTCCCTGTATAGTAAATATTTGTATGTTTGTAGCAAAACGATAACTGAAACTTCCATCACTTAATTTTTATTGGCAGAAGGAAAGTTTACAATATATTAATAAACACATTACTGTTACAATATTCAAGCCAGAAGGGAATTATTCCAGATTTTTCCTACACCGTTTTCACGAACATGATTTAACAATATTCTTAATTTAAAATCGTAAATTTAGGCAGTATAATTGTTGAATGTCTTCGATATTGTTTTCAGGAACTAAATTTTTCTTCTTATTTCAGCTAAAGATATAATATTGAAGGTTTTTATTGTAGACTTTATGTTCTTTAAAATATTTGTTCGTGCAGGTCAAAAAAATATTTATGTTTCCTCTGAAAATTTAAGACTCAGAAGGAGCAGTTTTCATATATTTACCTCCGAGATCATGAATGATTTTATTCAAACTTATTAAGTTAATAAACAATAAGTTTCTTGAATGCATATACTTCGTTTAAGTTATCGGAAGTATGTATTCTTCATTTTGTTTTGATTTTTAAAAGTGAAGTAGAAGAAACTGTAGTAATACTACCGACACACTAGGGCTCATAATGAGCTGTGGGCTAAATAAGTAGTCACACACTACGCTTAGCTCATTTTGTGTGTCAGTTGAACTGTCATGCAACATAAACACATGTAGTATACAGCTGTGACTGGAAATTGACCTGTCATTACAACTTTTAAAAGATCAAAAACAAGTCCATATTTAAAGAATAGTTCCGGTAATTACTTTATAATTGGTCAAATTTCACTGTCGAATATCGGATTGACAAGACAAATTACAAATGAGCAAAGTATGAAGCATATGAAAATTGGTTATTATTTTTTAACATTGCATATATTCATGAAAATTGAATATTTCAAATGTTAGATGCAAAATTAGTTTTGGAAAATAATAATAATTAGCTGGTCTGAAGGCCAAAGCCTACATAATATGTACATTCACAGAATCTCCTATATGACGACAGCCACTCAAAGTACACATGCTTGCCCTTGTGTGCTCTTCTAATTAGGTTTTTGTCCTCAGTATCGGAAAATCTTATTACTTATTCATTGTATCATTTTGCCTAAAGTTTAAATTGAAGACATTGCATGTCATGCTCAGTTTACCCATGGAAAATGTGCATGATTTTATGAAAGGAGTTTTCACGACCAATAAACTTTCTCCGCTGTGATACGCTTCCATAACCGCAAGTGGCATTTTGAATCTTCCCAACATTGCTGTGACTCTGTCATGGCAATCGTAATACCTTGTAATACCTTCGTCGTGTTTACCACAGTCGTCCGTTGTTGGTACCATAGAGTATGTTCTCTTACCGTTATGGATCCAGATCGCGTATGCATCGTGCTTTTCAGTTATGCCTTTCCGTTTCAACTCCCATTGTTTTGTTACTACGAATTCGCTTGCCGATGCATATTTTAGAGTTTCGAGTGCGGAGCTCGAGCATATACGAATACAGCGAGAACAGGATACCTGATGGATATGAAAAATATCAGAAAGGGATGAGTTCCAGCTTCAACCACTAACGGCCAAGGAAATCATTGGAAAGCTGAATGAGTAGCTGTGCTCAGCTCAAAGGGTGATGGTACACCATGCAATGATATGAAATGTCAGGACCTCTGCTCGTTAGCTTTCATGGCATCTCATGTTACCAGGACAAGTGGGGATATCTGCTAATAAATTAAATTAAAAGAACAATTTTTGGGTGGTGATTAAGTGGAGAGGAATTTTGTGCTCATAATTGAGACACATTAAAACGTTAAGACGACTATGTTGTGATTTCATTTAAAGAAAGTGGCAATAACTTTGTAATAAATGGTGCAAAACGAATTGCGAATCGTTAAAAACCGCTGCGGCTATTAAAAATAAGTGAGCATACATATTTATTCTACAACATGAGTCTTGAACTTACAGTCCAATATACAACATGTAACTTTTGCTTATTTTGCATGAGTGGATTTATCCAATTTACATTAATAATTTACACTATCATAGTTACAAGCGCTCAAATCAATACCACATTATTTAGATAATACTTTTTACCTTTAGTCCTCACATGTCTGCTTTCTTTCTCACTCCTCTCGCTCATTTAATCGTACATATAGCGCACCGCGTTCGTCTTACTTTCGTTCGCTTTTTCGTTCGGTACGTTTTTCTGGGCTCACTTTTCGTTAGAACCTCCGTAAAAGAAGCTAAACTTCCAAAAAAGCTTGGATTATTTTTAAAATTTTAGCAGAAGTTCTCATATTCAAATGCTTTTTTGGAAAGACAATGCATGATATTTGTATTCTTCATGAATATTTGAAAAATGACAAAACATTTTCATTTTCTTTTGATCCCTAATGCTTTTACAGACAATATTGAAAGTACATATGTATATATTTCTCAGGTAATCCAACAAAAAATATTCTAATATTGATTTGTGTCTCCTCACAACTTATCTCCAACTCCAGTGAAAAAAAGGATATTTTAAGGCATTCATAGCACTCAAATCCAATTCCAAATATCTTCAATCAAACCGAAACAAGAAAGGATACCCACCTTCTTCTTATACTACCTCCACCTCGCCATGACTATCAACATGAAATTGGTCATGTGTACCTTTTAGATTGCATTAGGAAAGGTCATACAAAAGCATAAATAAATCTAAAAAAAGCGCAAAGCAACAGGGATAACATTGTAAGAGAAAAACAAAACATAGAATATGTAGGTATCCTTTCGCTTCATATAACACTGCCACTATCCTAGCACAGAAATTGAATTCGAAGCCCTGAAAATCCCTTCTCGAAGAAATTCATTTTTACTGAAATCTCTTTCTTTCCCCAAACAGAAATCGTTACTCCTGGCTGACTTCGTCTTTTGGTCGAAATAAAAACCTTCATCCACTTCTTGCAGCTCAAGTGCACTATATGGGATGCAACGGGAATGCTCTTCGCCGAAGAACGAAGCAAGCTTTGTGTTGTGTAAAAAGCTGGTTTTTGTTGTTAGTGGATGATGTCAGCTGTTGGTTACATTAGCGTTTTTTGTACGCGACGAAATGGCGCTGGTGAGACCTTATAAATCAACGTGTACGTACTCGTATGTACTTTGAGCCAAGAGGAAAAATTAGGAGTTATATTTAAGGCTATTATGCAGTTAGAAGTAATGGTTGTCGTGGTTCGCTTAATCACCGTCAGCTTTTAAGTGCTCAGGCAAAAAGTGAAGATGAACGGAATATATTTCTGAGATGAAATGCTTTTAAGAGATTATCTTGAAACCTTTATGAATATTTTCAAGGATTATCATTTGATTTCGAGCGATGTATGTTGTGTAGATTTACATATTATCGCCAAAAAATGGTTTATACATTTGTAGAAGGATCTTTAAAATAGTTAAAAGCAATGTTAAGTGGTAAGTAGTTTTATACTACGCTAACTAGTCTATTAATAACAAAGTTGAACCTCATGAGAAAGGATTGCGATATCAGAAGTTTTGACTAACAATCATTGACACGTACTTTCGTTTCTAATGTGTGATTTAAAGATGTAATATATTTGTTTGCAACCGAAAACTGATCACTAACATCTACAAGTATCTGTTCTATGCATTTGAGGTTCTAAAATGGGCAACCTTAAAAAATAGGAAACTTACAGCGAACATCTAATTGGAATAACTTGTAGCTTACTGAGAAAAATCCAATTTGTCAATGAATCCCTACATATAACTCATTCGCCTTAGGTTTGTTTTTCACCTGATTCAATGCCAATTGAGGGAGGTAATGAGTTGGCCGATGCTGCCTCTACAAGGACGACAGAACAACAAAGTCCTGAAAAACCCAAGGCTTGAAGCGGACTCGTAATTAGTAACACGGTATTTTACTATAAAAAGGATGTCATGCAGTCAGTTTGAAAAAGCCAATTGCATTCGCGGCAGTTTAAACGTGATTTTCAAAGTTTTAAAAAGTGTTTTTAATTTTAATAACGACGGGAAAGGCAAAGATAGGCACTCTTCTCGTTAGACAAAAGATTGTAGACTTGAGGGAATTAGACTTGTGATATAGACAAATCGCCAGCCGCTTAGAGTGTTCTATAAGAATGGTTTACAAAGCACTGAAGCACGTGGAAATCCGCCGGACTGTCCAAGATATTCCCCGAACTAAAATAGGTCGAGAAACAACTCATAGTATGGATAGAAACATTGTCCACATTTCGCTGAATTTTCAAAAAAATTAGTGATGTTTCGATGAGAACAGAACAGTCGGAAGACGTCTTGGGGAAGCCGAACTACATGACCGAATAGCCACGAAGAAGTCCCTGGTAACAGCAACTTATCGAAAGAATAGAATGAACTTCGCACGGGAACATTTGTCCCGGAAAAATGAGTGGAAATTCATCCTTTGGAGCAACGTAACAAAAGTAAATCGCATTGACCCTAATGGCAGGAGATATGTAAGACAGCCAGTAAGTAAGGAATTCGACCTTCGCTTCATTTCAAATGTTGTTAAGCGCGGAGATGGCTTCATGGAATCATTGTTTAGGGACGTTTCTCGTGGTTTTGTGTTTGACCAATACACCATATAGAAGGAATATTAACCAAGAGAAAGTACGTCAACATCTTAGAAAACATCATGTTGCCATGGGCTCAGGAGAATCTTCATCGTCTACAAGAACAGCAGAAGCGTTTATTTGTAGTTCATTGTTTTTTTTTGTAAAATATTTGCTTAAATAAATAAATATTAAAATAATTTTTATGTGTTTCTAATTACGTGTTCGCTCGAAATTTTGGGTTTTTCAAGACTTTATCGTCCTGTCATCGTTTTAGGCCAACACTTTACCACCCTCTATTGCCATTGAATCAGATTAAAAATCTAACCTTAGGCGAATGAGTTATACCGAAGGATCCATTGATAAATTGCGTATTTCTTAGTAAGCGGTGTGTGTTTCTAATTATATGTCTGCAGCTGTATGCAACCTACTGAATCAGGTAAAAAACTAACCTAAGTGTTTCTAATTATTTGTCAGTATATTGTCGTTTTTGCTAACATCCTGGTATATCGGAAGCTCTTGTAATCGTCGCGTAAATTCAAATTGATATTTTCAGTACATCTTTACGTTCAGAGGTTTTTAATGTATACTTAAAATGTCAAAATTTAATGGCATTTGTATGTATTTATTAAATTTTAAATAATTTCACTGGAGCCGTTTTTTAATTAAATCAAAAAATCAAAAAAAAAAACATATGATTTTTCTTTTCTAAAATATAATTTTTTAAAGATTTGCACTACAATCAATCAATGTTTATACAGTTTTGTCAAAAAATCAAAAAAGGTTTTTTCAAGATTGCAAAAAAAGTTACAAAGTAAAAAACCATTACTAATAAATATGAATAAGAGGTTGAGACGAATGATATTACCTTACTTCTCTTATGTCGTTGTTGTTCTGTCAAGCGAGCGTAGTTACATTTTTTGTGATTTGAGTAGATTTTCAATAATTTTTGTCAATGAAAAAACTGCTTTCACCTAAAAAAAATTAACGTGGTTATGGTATCGATCGATGCGTATTATCATTTTTAAAATTCGGTGAAATTTTCAATAATTTCAGAGCAAATGTTTTTAATTCAATAAAAAAAAAACACTGGAAAATGTTAAATTATCTTATCTTTTTATCTTATTTGCACATCTACCCATCAATGCTTTTCGAAATCAGATGTTTAAAGAAGTTCTCATCAAATAAAAAATTACAGTTTTTAATAGCTCAGTACTTTAGGTTCTAAGAGTTCGTAAGATTTTTTCCTTTTTAATTTCTTTCCTCATATTTTGTAACATTTTATTTTTTTTTTTACATATATTCAGTCAGCAAATATTTACTGCATGTTCAATGTTTTTTTCTCAAGTTCAACTGCAAAATCAGAAACGAAATTCGTTTAAATACAAAATGTGAAATAGTGCAAACCCATTCAAAATGAGTTTTTATCATTATTATTTAAAGTATTATTATTTTGATTATTATTATTATTATGTTTAATATATAGTATTTACGTAAATATTAGTGAGAAATTTTCCATGTGAACCTCCAGGGTCGCTTGTTTGCAATATTATACTTGTGTTATTTCATTTCAACAAAAGGAACAACAGGAACTTTTTTGTGTGTTAACAAAGTAATGATAAATAATCTAACAGATATAAGCTATTAGGAACGGGTTCAACCACTAACATTTTTATGTCCTAAGACCACGTGCCGATGAAATTCAACAGAATCATATTTCCGCAAAATTAATTCAATGGAAAAATTCAGGCTTTTCATTGTTCACTGTCTTTCTAGGAAACCATTCCGCAATAAACTAGCAATGAAGTTTCCCATTGTCGGTTCGGCGAGTTGGAGAGACGTTAAATAACATCAAATGAAACGCTTATATATAGATTCTAAGCCCTATATCATCCCTGACTAAATTTAATCTATCAAAGGATGTAACCTTTTGACCATAGAGAGTATCACATACCATTATCTTATGAAGCGGAATCGGAGCCAAGAAGCAACATGTTCAATGCAGACATCTATCTTCTTTCACATTTAAGCGTATTGCCTCGAGGAAAATGTACAACTTCAAAGTAAAGAAAGGTTTTCTTCACTCACTTGCTATACTTCTAGCGTTTTTGCTTTCCGGTTAAAAGTATATCTAGAGCTGCTGCTTTACTCTGAATTTCCTTTTTCTTTTCTCGTTTCATTTCAGACGCCATTGCCATTACCACCCTCTCTCCTTTTACAAATGAATCCCGTCGTGTATGCCAGTGAAACCTTTCCGAATGCTACGACAATTTATATACGAGAGTATGTTCATAAGTGTGTGTAAACAATTTGATAAACTAGTTCAATGAGAGATAATCACTTAAAACATTTTAACAGAATGAGAAAAAGGTTTATTGGATCCTGTAAATAGTTTTCTTTTGTTTTAGTCCTTTGATGTGAAAGGTCATGAAAATAATTAGCGCACATGTTTCGGAGTGTGTTAAATTTTATTCCATATTTTTGGACAGCTTGAATGTAGGCTTTATATTTTAAGATATTTTAGTGTAGACAGTTTGGTTTATCTAATTCTGTGTCGTAGTTTTATTCAGATCAAAGGTCAGTCTATTAAAAATGGTGGTACATCTAATTCGAAAACATTTTAATTCTGAACAAATTTTTTGGATTAATAAACTTTTTTGTACCTCGTTTAATTTTAACTAAGCATAGCTCGTGCTTGTTTTTTTTCAAAGCAACAGATGCTTGAACAGTTCTTAAAGAAGAAATTTATGAAAAAAAATGTCGGGGAATAGCTTTCAATTGAATAATTTAAAATAAAAATTTAGGAATGAAGATTTTTAAACGATCGCTTTGTGGATTAAAACAAAACGAATTATCGAAAAAGTTCCATATTTCAGTCATACTATTTAAGAAAAATGATCGAAATAAAAAATGTTTGTATACCAATAACTTCCATTTGAAACAGTGTTGAAAATTTAAAAAAAAACATTATAACACTTCTTTCGAGCAAAATTTATCGATAACTTTCCACTTAAAAAAGAATATCATCTACATTATTAACACACAAATTGTGTGGAATAATCGAAAAATGTCCCAAAACTGTTGTTGACTGAAATACGTTTATTGGCAAGACCGCCATGAAATAGATTAGCCTTTGCATTTTTATTAAGTCTTAAAATGTACCCATGGTAAATAATGGACCAGGTAGTTTCTTCCGAAGCTGCGGTGACGTAGTGTGTTCAGACAATCTTGACATTTTGCCCAGTAGGAATTTCAGCAACACTTTGCGGCAAATAAGAAGTGATTTTTCTGCTGGGTGAAGTGACATGTATTAGAAAAAGTAGATTTTCCGGAAAAACCATTAGTTTTCCGCCTCTATATCCGTTGAAAACTCAATTCTGAACACGGTTTCGGATTTTTCGCACAATTTCACATAAGAAATGACATTTTGACCATTTTCCTGACCTGTTGGAACACCCTGTAGTCCAGGGCCTGTACATCAAACATAATGCGTTAGTTAAAAAAATTAAATGAAAATTTCGTAATTTTGTAATTTTTACTATGAATTTATCAAAATTTTACCTATATAACGGCTTTTCCGGCTTTCCACGATTTTTTGGAATTTTTCTGACCACGGATTCGTATTCAGCGAGTCATTTTACGTCGGAAAGCGTATTTTGGAAGCATATGTAGTCAAATGATTTATTTATTTTGCTGCGATCAAACGCTTTCAGTCATCATTTGTAGTGACTTGTCGTCTTAAACTCATTTCTAGCTCTAGTTCAATTCTCCCTACATTTGGGTGCGAAGCAACTACTGGGAAGTCCCCCATTTAGAAAATATTCTCTAATCAAACATGAGCACACGCAACGGAATATTTAAGAACTATGCAAATAACAACACCATGCTTGTTATTTGGTATGACATTTCGCAACTTCAACTGTCAGCCGGACGAAATAACCAAAATGGGAAAGGAAATCAAAAAACGAAAACATTCTGGTAAGATTGGAAAGCAGCCAAAATTAAAAGGTGTTATTAAGAATAACATAGAAAATGGCAAGCACAATAAAACTAAGAAGCCTTCGAAAGCAAAACTGGCTCAAATTAAATCAGAACTTAGTGTTGAAGAAGTTGAAAAAACTGCTCAAGCCATTATCAAGGATATCACGAAAATACAGAGTGACAACAGCGAAGGCAAAAAGAAAAAGAAAGTAAAACTAATGCAAATAGAAACGGCAATCGACAGTAGTGAAGTAAAAAAGCCTGAATTATTGAAAACAGAAAAAGGAAAGCCATCATTGGATGCCGTAACGAATGGTAGTATTTTCTTTCTTCTTCTCTTCTTAGTCGTGAATAATTTTAATTATTATATTATAGACATGTCGAACACGCTAGCGAATAATCAAAATGCACAGAAAACTCCGCAACGTACACAAGAAAAATCAAGACATGATTCAAAACCAGGTAAATTCCCGATAACAAAACGCAATGGAATTTCAATTGTAACTTCTGTAGGAAACACAATATTCATTGGTAATTTGCCATCGAACACAAAGAAAAAGCAGTTGGAAGCGCTGTTCAATCCGTTTGGTAAAATTGTGTCTGTTCGATTTCGAACCAGCCACGGGAAAAAACTATTTAAGCATGAAACACGTAAGAAAGCAGAGTCGATAAATGCGTATGTGGTGTTCGATAACGAAGCATCAAAATCGAAAGCACTATCGTTGTCTGGCACGGAATTCAAGGGAATGCACATACGTGTTACGTCCGCGAAGGATTTCACCATCAACCCGTCCTCAAAAGCGACCGTGTTTGTTGGAAATTTAAAGTACAGTAAGTGAATATTAGACATCTCAGTTCGCCAATCTTAAAACGACAACAACTTTCATTATCCTAAGGTGCAACTGACGAGAAGCTCTACGATATTTTCTCCAGTTGCGGTGAGCTTGACTACGTTCGAACGTTTCGCAACGAGAAAGGATGCTCAGGCATGGCGATCGTGTGTTTCAAAAAGCCGGAGTCGGTCACGCTCGCTTTCGAATTGAACAACACTCTGCTTGATGATCGTCCGATACGCGTGCAACGTTACAAACCGAACGAGCCGACAAAAGACAATCGAAAAGTTCTTACCGGACCCGCCAGACGATTGGCAGAAAAGAAAAGGCAAATGCTGACGAAAAAAAGTAGTGGCAACAATGCCAAAAATTCCGCCGATGTTAAAATGAAAATACCGAAAAAAGAAAAGAAGAAGTCAGACTATCACGGGAAGAAAATGTCGGCTGGTAAAAAGGTAAAGAGTTGACGACAATATTTCATAAGATTTATAAATAAATTGTATTCTCTTTTACTTGAAGCCTAAGAACAAGAAGAAGCCTACACATTTGCAGAAATTGGCAAAGAAAATAGCGCCCAAATAAAAGCCATCCCATTCGACAGTCTGAATTTTATTTTATTGTAATTTTAAATGACAAAAGCCTTTGAAATATATACACAAAGAATTTTATGTTAAACTCCACATGTTAGCTGGCTAATTGTCTGCTAAATTTTCCCTGCAGTTCATTGGGAAATCGACTGAAATTCGCGGTGGCACAATCGCCACAAAATGTTTTCTGATAAAAAATACTACATTTTGGTCGTTTGCACACAATTTTATAGCAGATTGTGCAATGCGCGCCGAGAACAATGAAATATTCGGGTTTTGATCGGGAACGGAATGGAGGCGGGGCGAACGGGTCACGCATTACGTAACAATCTTCGGCGAAAACTAAGCCGTTCACAAATGGTGGTGTCGTTCCGACATAATCGCAAAATTCATTCATATCACACTTTTCACATTGAAATTTGATGCGTGGTGGCGGTTCTTGCGATTCTTTTGTCGTTTTGTTGTCGCTCGTTTCAGATTTTTCAGGGTCTATGTTTGTTGTGGACTGTGGGTCGGGTGATTGCCTGGCATTGTCTTCAAACTGCATGGAGCACTCGGGCTCCTGTTGTGTTGTTGACATTTCGTCTGGAAAATTAAGAAAAATCAACAAGTAAGTAAATCATACAGCCTGCATATAACGCGCATAAAATGTCTCGAAAAGAGAACTGTTAAAAACTAGGAGAGCAACTAATCTACTAACTGATCTGCTATGACGAGAAATATTTACGTTCGTAACGTATTTTTATTGAAAGATTAAAGATTAAGTTCGCCTTTATTGAGGACAATTTTCTTCTATTGTTATTACATGTATTTTTTGGCATTCACCAGTAACATTTCGTTGTAAATCTCGTCCCTTAATGCCTTATTTCAGATCTTGATCATATCGACGCTGTCCCGAGCTTTGGATATTATTTTCTGATTCATAAATATTGCCATTTATTGTGCATGACTTTTCTTTGTTCTGTTGGAGATGCCCAGCCCATTTTATTATTAGCTTATTTAACACGTTAATCCATCACATTGGTCGCCGGTGCCCAAACCAGTTGTTTGCTACCACCCTATCATGCAATTTTAGGTAGTAAGGTAATTGTAACTTCTATAGAAAAGTTTTATTACACATTTGGAAAATTTATATTCATATTTTGTAGTTACAGTGACTCACAGCCAAAATGATGTGGCCAGGTAACTTATGAAAAATGATCAATATCTGCTAGTTTTTGAATTAAATAAAGAAAAACAGTTATGAGGAATTACAGATATAATATTTATTTTTCATTTGAGTGGAAAATAACAAAAGAAAATAATCCGTTACGATAAAAATTAATAAAAACCCAGATAAGAGCTGATTTTGACCTCACAGCCAAAATAATGTGAAATGGTTTTTCTTAGTAAAAAATTGTATCAAGATCTTAATATCTTACAAGATTATCAAATAATACTTTTAGTATTTCTTGGGATAGCCTTTCTGCGTAAGAACAGCGTCCAATCTCCAAGGCATCGATTCCACTAAAGACTTCATGAACTCTGGCATAATTTGGTGCCACTCCTGCTGCAAAGCTCTTTTAAGGACCTGTTTGTTGTTAATTATGTGTTTCCCGACGCCTTTCTCCAACTCTGACCACAAATTCTCTATAGCATTTAAGTCCGGAGACTGTGGAGGCGTTTGAATAATATGTGGGCAATTACAAATGAGCCACGTTTGAATGAGTAGGGAGGAATGCTTCGGATCATTGTCCTGATAAAATCGAAAACTATCCTTTATATTGAATTGCACTGCGCTTTGCAGTAAGTTATCTTTCAAAATATTCAAATACTGGAGTTTGTCCATGATACCATCAATGAAAGCAGATGTTTTGGATTGAGTTTTGTATTTGGTTGCCGCCAGACGTATTTTTGTCCGTCAGATCCAAATAAATTGAATTTACTTTCATCAGAGAAGATTCCGGTATCCCAAAAAGCAGTATCATTTCTCAGAGCGTAATCAAACCTGCGCAATCTGTTTTTGCGATAGATGAAAGGTTTCTTCCGGGCAACTCTACCATTTAAATTGGCATTTCTGTGTATCCTGCTAATAGTTTCGGGGTTGCTCTTTTTGCCGAGAGTCCTTCCAGCAATCTCTGTCAATTTCGGGGCAATAGATGTAGGATCCTTTTTTGATTGTCTCACGATCCAACGCCAATTCGTTTCAGAAAAAAATTGTGAGTTCGACTTGATTTCCTACTTTTCGCGCAAAAAAAAACATTCAATAATATGCTCCACCGTTGAAGCGCTTATTTAACAATTTCAGCGATTTTTTTGACATTTCCGGTCCTTTAAATGATTTATTATTAACTCTCGTTCTTCAATAGAAGCGTGACGACCCATTGCGAATTAAGTATCGTATTGTTCTTTACAGAATAATGATTTCGTTCAAATACCAAGGTCTGACTGATATTCATCATGCCTGCAATGCGATATTCAATCCTCACAAACGGATTATTGGAATTAGCGGTACTTTTTCTAGGAAAAACCATTTCACATCATTTTGGCTGTGAGGTCAAAATCAGCTCTTATCTGGGTTTTTATTAATTTTTATCGTAACGGATTATTTTCTTTTGTTATTTTTCACTCAAATCATAAATACACATATCTGTAATTCGTCATAACTGTTTTTCTTTATTTAATTCAAAAACTGGCAGATATTGATCATTTTTCATAAGTTACCCGGCCACATCATTTTGTCTGTGAGCCACTGTATATATTGCAAGAGTTATTCATCTCATATCGTTTGCATACTGGCGACCACGTGGACAGACACGTGAAGAATTTTCGAGTCAATCAATTTCGTTATATTTTCTTAGAATGAAACGTGTTAAATTGCAAGAATTCGTGAATATTTTCACTATAATTCAGAAGTATTCATTGTTTGTTATAGAGAACCGAAAATAACAGTCGAAATGATACAATTTTGTTATCAATTTCCTTTCTTTTAAAAGCAAATGCTGCACAACTCAAGTCTAAAACTAAATTTGCTGGAAGTTCGCTTAAAATTTTCATGATAAAATCAAACCACTAAATTTTTGCAACTATATATAACACCACATCATCTCTAAATAATTTAACAGAAACAACTCTATTGACTTATCAATAAATACTACAGCTACGTTTGAGTTTCCATTTCTGCTGCCGGCAATTGGCTTCTCTTCGGCATGACGTCGGGCCACCAAAAGGGTCTTTTCGCGTTACAAACAACGCCATTCAAAGTCAAAACAGTGTCGTCTGTAACCTTTTCCATTCTCATCAATGCCAGACCGTAGCCACTCTTGTGACCTCGTAATTTGCCAACATTCACGCCGTCTTCGGACTTTATATCGTTCTCGTCTTCAACTGTACCAATTTCTTTTGATATGCTTATAGGCATTAAGCGCTTTCTAATCACACCCGTATGGTAAGTACGAGCCGTAAGTTCCTGTCCGATATAGCATCCCTTCTGGAAACTGATGCCATGCAGATAATCACCGTTGGACTCGATCGGTAAAGACTTGGACGGCAGATGATCGTGAACACCTTCGCCGACACCAAGCATGTATCGTAGAGTTGTATAATCGTTTTCGTCATTCGGATAGCTCAACTCGTGGCCGGGAAAATACGTTTTGATTTCATCAATTCCCTTGGTTTCGTGTGCTATCACTCTCGTCCCGAGAAACTTCAAACGCGGATCCTGATACAGCATTACTTGTTCGTCAATTTCTGATTCAGTCCGGACGGCTGAACCGGCATCGGTGTTAGTCACACCACCGTGCACCACCCAAACGGAATATTCCGAATCGATTGGCGCCACGTCAATCTTCCTGCGAACTCGAAATAGTTTTAAATGCTTGACTAAATCAGGCATCACGTCGGTATCGCATTCTATGAAGAGTATGTTTTCATGCGAAGTACGATATATTATGGAGTCGTACAACACTCGGCCGCCTTTGTTTAGAAACAAGGCATAGATGGCATGCGAGCCACGCTCCAAATGATCCATATCGTTCGTCACGAGTCCTTGCAGGAACGGATTTATTTCTTTGCCTGCTACTCGAATTAGATCGCGCTGTTTTAATTTTTCTATTTGCAAAGCGTTCTGTGACGTGCTAGTCGCACTAGCAGAACACAGGTGGCGTAATATACACTTTTTAACTAGCACCCGGCGAAGTAAATTCATTTTACGGAAACCTAACTATTCACCTGAAATGAATGCAGGATTAACGAACGATAGGTCACATTTTAGAATCAGAATTACCTTAGTCCTGCAGGATACTTTCAATTTATGGGTTTTCTTCAATATTTCACAAATTCCAAAATGTATTAATTGCCACCAAAGCCTTATTTCGTTTGGAAAATAGGATCAAAACAAATGACAACACTAATATCGAACACAGTGCCTTACAAATATTGTGGTATCGAGATTAAAAAATTTCAAACGTCAATGTCAAAGCGAATGTTTGTTCTTTCAAGTGTTTTTAGCGCCACTTCACGGTAATGAAAGCTTGTTCGAGAAAACGTTCAATATGTAGCCACTGAACTGTATGCAGCAGGTACAACATGTATGGTTACCTTCAGACGGCGTAAAAAAACCATGTAAAATATCCATTTGGTAGCCCCAACAACCGAAATTTTAAAAAAATATCCCGAGAACTAAAATTGCAACGTATAATTTCCGTAAAAAGATTTAAAACGTAAACATTTACACCGTTATGAATCACTGTGAAATTAGATAGAATTTCAGAAAAAATACTTAGAATATGACAAGAACTAAATTTGTAACGCATAATTTCCATGAAAAACTTTAAAACGTAAGAATTTACACCGTTATGAATCACTGTGAAATTAGATAGAATTTCAGAAAAAATACTTAAAATATGACCAACAAAAATAGTATATCTAACTCATTTGCCAGAACTGAACGACTAAAAGAAAACGCATTAAATAAAGCAGCTAGCTTTTTCACTATGTTACCGGACAAAATAAAACACATAACCAACCCAAACACATTTAAAGCGATACTTAAAAAAACATCTCTTGCAGGAAGTAATTTACAATCAGTACTACAAAAAAATAAAATTATAAATATTTCTCTTGAAATATAAACCCAGCCAAAAGGATTTCAGAAGCCACGAATTCGTGGTTTCTATTTCTTATACCGATCGTATCATCTGTGAAGTACTATGTACTGAAACCTAAGTATGGATAATTAATGAAAATTAATGGAGAGAGTGATTTGGAAGAGAAAGGGGTGGTTGTAGTTAATAGTAGTTAATAGAAAGGTATGTAAGCAAGTCTTGTCTACAAAATTTCACTCTTGCGTACTCAGGTGTTAGAATATTATTGCTACGAGTGCAAAGCATCAGAAATAGTCATTTAGACGAGAACATACAGAATCGTGCCATCATTTAGCGTTCTCCAGAATGAATTACGAGGAGGCGATCTATATTATATTTCTGGTTTAGTACTTATCTTCTCATAAATTTTCAATTGTAAAATTAAAAATACTGTCATAAACAACACACTTGATATTGTTTCCATTTTTGTTGCCACGATAATTTTAATGTTAAAACGATAGTAAGTCTCTCATGCTCGCTATAATTGTTACTGAATGCAATTTAAGCTGTCACGTAGATGGTTTTATATGGTTGATACATAGTTGTCAGCTGATGTGCACCACAGTAGAAAATTATTATTTTTTTCAACGTTGGAAGGTGGAATTCTTCAAAAGACACCGATCAACTCCTGCGTCTCGGCACGCTGGATTTCTACCAACTAAAACCACCTCCGTCTCCTTCAACCACTCTATCCATCAAATTTTCAGTAATTCTCCGTATTTATATTTCAGTTCATAGTGCTTCCCAGACGATAAAAATCGGCATAAGGGATAGTAACAAATTTGTGAGTCTTAAAACCTTTTTTTTATTAATTATTTCATGTTGATTACATGTTTGGCTTTGATTTTAGTGGAGCTGATTGTTATTGTTACTTACTTCGAGTGTTGGGCTTGCAAGAGGTATTTTTTAGTGCCGTTTCAAAGGAAGTCGGGTTCCTATGTTTTTACTTTTGTCTGGTAGTGTATTGAATAAGGTTAGCTGATTTGTTGAAGGGATCTTCTTTTAGCCGATCAGTTCTGGCAAATGCGATGGCTATATTTTAGCTAGATACCCCCTGTGTGTCACAAATACGAGAAATTCAGATTTTCTCGGTTGGATTTTAAATTATTGTTTAGTGCTTATCTTGCTCCGTTACATTTTTCTCAACGCTGGAAGGTGGAAATCTTCAAAAGATACCGATCAGATTCTGCCACCCGGGCTTGCCTAATTTCTATCGACTAAAACTACCCCCGTCTCCTTTAAATCACTCTCTCCATCAATTTTCAGTAATTCTCCATATTTCTATTTTAGCGAATAGTACTTCCTTATCTTTTTTGAATACAATTATAATGGTTATTTCCCAAAATACGTATTTTAGTATCAAAACCCCAATTTCCGAATGTTTTCGGATTTGAAATTTCCTTCTATAATTTTATCCATCAGAGGTCGCTCTATTCACTAAAACCTAACAAGGCGTCACATTTGGTGCAACTACGCATTGCAATACACACAACAAGTGTCACATATTCCGCGTCGGGTTGCGAAATTCTTTCATTTGCGCGATTCGTATTTATTTGTATCGCTAACGGTATGATTTTGCTGCTTGTCTATGTTGTTAGAAAGGAAAAATTGACAGTGTAAAGTTCCCGTTTGCAAGCAAATCTAATCGCAACCGCCGAATGTGATACTTCGAACAAAGCAACCACAAAATGTCAGAAGAAATCGACACTACAACCAATCACGGTGCAGGTTTGGCGCCCATTCAAGTTCCTGGGGCGGCTGAAATTAATGATGGGGTGAATATGACGCGCGAAGAAACAGCGCCGAGCGCCCCGAACTGTTCGAAGCGCAGACTTTCTGATGGCACCGCCACCCATGAAAACGCAAGGAGCCATCGCTCGGATGATACGAAAAAACAAAAACTTGGTGAAACGCCGCCAGACAACGGGAGTGCTAGTTCAAGTGGCATCCGCAATGAGGATAGACTATCGCAAGCAGTAGCAAGTTTGGATCAAAGGCCCGTTCCGGAAGCGTCGATAAAGCAGGAAGTTAAGGAAGAGCCAAGGGACGCAGAAGATGCAGCAGATGGCGGCAAGCAGACTACTTCAACGATCAACTCAAACATAAAGCAAGAATCTGCGGTGGCGAAATGCGACCCGAAAGATTCCGCGGAGAGTGTTACCACGGAGGAAGCCACTTCTTCGGTGCGTGACTCCTGCCAGTATGGGATCAAGTGCTACAGGTAAATGGAAACTTTAATTGCATATTAACTGCTTATGTTCGTAAGAACGGTTTTTTATTTTTTTGCATAATTTGGCTGCAAGTATTTTTAATCAATTGATGTATTGCCTGCAGATCTGCAAAACTAATTTTTGACTACACTTCCATGGCAAGGAACTCTTTGTTAGTTCTTTGTGTCTGGAGAAAGTAGGAATTACTGGCAAGTTTTGATGAGAGCAGCATTTAAAATAATATTTTTGAATTATAGTATTTGAACGAATTTTTTTATCTACAAACCCTTTTCGAGCGAAAATCTACCTTTGATTGGTTCCACAGTGTCTGAAAGCCTTACAACTTTCTTTACAAAATGACGATTCACTACTTTCAGATATCTTACGGCTTTCAATAACACAAGATGAGTTTAGCAATAATTTTCCAAAAAAATTATTGCGACCATATTTGGAACAAATGAACATTTTATTGAAAGTATAATATTTTGCACTCTGCTCATCTCTTAAATAATTAATAGATAAAGAATTGCAGCTGAATTATGTACGAAAAAAAGTTCTTGAGAAACGTATGCAGTTCGTAAGAAATTGGCAATGGAACATTTGTTATATCCACTTTCAAAATAACGCATACATAAACCGCTTCGATTAACTTTTCAAAGTTATTTATCACACTATATTAATCTCACTAATCGCTTCTTATTATTTACTTTAGTATTAATTAGTATATTGAACTGGAATAACATACAATTTATTCTGCACTTGCCTCGAAGCATTTCTACCAAGAAAAGAATCAAATTGAAGTTTAGCCATTGAACTTACAAAAGCACTGAGCATTTTCGTGTTCTGAACTAATGTTTTGCTATTCATAAAGGAGCGTCCATTAATTACGGAAGGCTTGGAGAAACCGGTCCGACCGAATTTTTACGCGGAGCAATTTTTTCACAGCTTTTTGGTGGGAGGTTAAACATGTCCAAAATAGTTGTTTCATAATTAATGGTCGTTCCCTATGCGAAAGAGCAGGAAAAAATTCAAAAATTTAACACAAATTTCATTTTAATTGTAACCTTATAAGGTCAATTCGCAGGATTAAGACAAATGAAAGTAATGCACATTCTCAACTCACAAAACCAAGTAAAAAAATAGCCAAAATTCAACATTCCATCTGTAGTTTAGATGCGAACAGAAACATTTGTATGGTTGTTTACGTATTAATACCCTTTTTACACTACCTGATAATTTCGATGATGGTGGGGATACCCTATTGTAGCACACCTTTACAGAACGGAAGTTAATATCCGAACGGAAGGAGGCAAGGCTTAAGTATTCATGAAGTGACAATGCCTGTCCCGTTAAAAAAAAATAGTGGGATGTATTTGGACGGAATGACAAGAGTTGGTGGACTGTTCAACATTCGCATTGGACAGCATAAGAAAGATTCATGAAATTTTACTGTGCTACGGATGCAGACTTGCAGAATACAGTGCCGGATTAGGAATTTTTGAGACCCGCGGTTAAATTTCTATGGAGGCTCCTTGAAGCCTTTAAGGGAAATGTTTGTACACTAAATTTGTCTTGAACTTGCATTTGTTAAAAGTCACAGCGTTTTAAAGCTCGTGAAATTCCATGCCGTCCAGTCCAGGGACGAGGCTATGATCGTTGAGTCGTTTAGACGTTCGGAATCCCAAATGCGGTGTAAGCACTTGGTATTGTCGAAGAAGAGAGCAAAATTTTTGCCACAATGGTTAGAGACATGTGTATCAAAGATCACTCCAATCTTTGCAAGATGATCAGCCTCTTTACTTCTTTCTATTGTCATGTGTTCGAGAAACCATAAACGATTGAAATCATTCCTCATCGTCAGTTAGATAAAATGTTATATGTAAGTAGGTGGGTCAGGTTTTAGCCCAACCTGCCCGGAGAGCGCAGAGCACGTCTTCTTCGATTGCCTGCGATATAGAGATATGAGAAGAACATGATTGATGAAGCACTGTAGCTTGATGTGGGAAGACATATGCAAGCTGATAATACAGTTTCCACAATGTTGATAACTGCTGAAAAGTGGGAGCTAGTTAACCGATACGTGTACCGTATAATTCAACTGTTGAGGCTTTTGGATGTTATAAAAAAAAACAAATTATGGAGACCAGCTAAACGCCGAGTCATTCTCGCAAAGTAAAACCTCTTGGTGGTCCCGTGGACAAAGAACAGAGAGCCGGTGGTCTTAGTGTGATGCAGGCCCCGAACTATTACCAAAGATGTGGATTCGTGAACCACATAAATGGTAATGTCTGATAAGGGAGGTGGAATCCCATAAAACGTCTGGTTAGACTCATCTGTTTAGGGGTTCACATTAATGTTAATATTTCTTATTGATCGTTCTACCCCGTGGTAAGAACTCATGATGCACCACGCCTCTGCAATCGACGAAAATTGTAAGCAAAACCTTTACATTCGACCGAACTTGGCGCGCTTTTTTCGGTCTTGGCTAGTGCGGCCGCTTCCATTGGGATGATTGCACTTTGGTTTCTACATCATAACCATAAACCCATGATTCGTCACCAGTTATGACCTTCTAAAGTAAATTTGGGTCGTCACGGACAGAGTCCAACAGATCCTTAGCAATGTTAATGCGCTGTTGTTTTTGGTCGAAATTGAGCAATTTTGGTACGAATTTCGCGGCGACTCGTCTCAAGTTCGAATCATTGACAAAACCTGAATGGCACGAGCCAATCGATATGTTTAGGTCCTCAGCAATTTCTCTAACGGTGGTTGGCCGATAGGCCAATACTACTTTCTTCACTTTATCAATGTTTTCATCTGTTGTTGATGTGCTCGGGCGTCCGGCACGCTGTTCGTCGTTCACATCTTCTCGGCCGTCTGAGAACATTTTGTACCACCGATAAACGCTGTCCAAGGTACACCACAGTCAACAATCGAAATGCTACCGCCCACTTAAATTTTCACACAAAATTTGATGCAGATTCTTTGATTCATTTTTTGGAGTAGACAAAAATTGAAGACATGTCCAAGCAAAATAGCTGTCAAAAATTAACTGAAGATTCAAAATCGCCGAACATGTCAGCATAAATGAAGGACATAAGTGCCAACATAACGCCATATAAATGTCAAAAATCGAATACACGTAGCCCGCGGAAATTCAAAATTTGCATTACTTTTTGAACAGTCCTCGTATTTATATAGGTTTGGATGCGACGATACGCTATTTGGTCCAACCAACAACGGCGTGCCAAGAGCACATCTTCTTCGATTGCCCACAATATATAGATGATAAACATCTGCTGGAGGTAGCTCTACAGCTTCATGTGAAGGCATTTCTACGTGGACAATATTGTTTCCATTATGGCCACGTATGGAAATTGGGATTTGATTAAGGCGTGCGTTAACCGTGCCTTGAAACGGTTGAGGCTTGCGGAGATTGCTAGCAAAGGACAAATATTATTTCGCCTAAATTTTGCTGCTATCTTCACGTTTCAACTGTTGTGATATTAAAATTCTGACTATACTAGAAATTCATTTTGTAACATCAACCAGTCAATTTTCAAAAGCTTAGAAAATAAATTCAAAGAGTACGTTGATATGTACAGCATAAATATATGCTGAATTCATCATCTGTATTACAATTTATTATTAAAATCTTATAAATAAATTTTCCTCCGACCAATTGAATCGTGTTGAGGATAAATACTATTCGCCCGAAAAAAATATTGAATATTACGAGCAAACAAATATCCCAGATTGAGGAATAGAATACTACTAAATAGAATACTACTAAATCTCTACTTACTATTGAAAAAAAATTTGGTCGAATATTTGTCACTATGACTAGCATTTGTTGAAGCCTTAAATTGTGATTTGTGTGTCAGCATATGTGAGTTGTAAAGAGATTTGCAGATAATGATGAGGCAGTCTATCAAAAATCAATTATATTTAAATTCAAAAATCACATTCAAATTTAAAGTGATTATCTGATTATACAAACCATCCT
This sequence comes from Oxycera nigricornis, assembly GCA_963942545.1. Classification (NCBI taxonomy): domain Eukaryota; kingdom Metazoa; phylum Arthropoda; class Insecta; order Diptera; family Stratiomyidae; genus Oxycera; species Oxycera nigricornis. Next base: position 112,002,570 of record OZ012660.1, on the reverse strand, counting down.
GAAAGAAAATCATACGGTAATGAATAAATTTCCATTAGAAACTAACAACAAAATACTAATCGTTCCTTCGAAGCAATTTTTCAAGTAGTTGGTGATTGCATGGCTAGGTAATTTGGGTGGTACGGATTTCATCCTTCATAAGCAATTACACTTGTACAGCAATGTATTTCCGTTGCAAATAAATAAATTCTAATTGCTAATCCTATTCTATTGTAACATACTTCTAAAACGAGCTCTCAAACTTACGGAGAAGATAATTGCTCGATCGTCAATTGATTGTCACTTTTCTGAGATTGCCCAATTTCAAACCGTATTTCAGAGATGATACATCGTCCCCTACTCCGTCGAAAAAACAGTGGACGTCAAAAGATATTGCGATCATGTTGAAAATGGTTGAAGAACGACCAGTAATATGGCAGGTTGATTACAGTGATCGAACAAGTCGACCGAATGCATTTTTAGAGATTGAAAAGGTGCTGGGATTTCCGGCATTGGAAGTCAAGAGAAAATTACATAATATGCGATGCACGTTTCGTAATCAGTTTAAAAGCGCTCAATTTCAAAATAAACGGGTCAAGTGGAAATATTATGATGCAATGAAGTTTATGTATTCAAGTGCGTTTACAAGTGATGGTGCTGATCCGTGGGTGAGTGTTTAATCGTAAAAATAGTTTGCATAAAACGAGATGCTCATGGGAATTTTATTTGAGGAAACAGTTAACATCCACAAAGTAGTTGACAACAGTAGCATGTCAATGTCTCCCATTTGTATCTCAAATGACTTGATCCGAACGGAGGTGCTGATATGTCTTACTTTTAGGACGACGATATTCCCGCTAAGCATGTTGAGCAGCATAAAATAGTGCCTTGGAAAAAAAGAATTCGTGAATCGCATACGAATCACTCGAAGCATAGTGAAACGCGAGCATCTGAGTCATCAGGAGCGTGTAATTACATCGAAGACGGCAAGACCGAGTTCTATCATCCACGCGACGATTGTAGAGCTTTCGGAGATTATGTCGCTGACTCGATACGTAATTTGCCCGAAGATTTAAAAGAGCTTGCTAAAAGACAGATAACTCATATATTATTCGATATTGCAGCACATACAGACGCTCGCCAATATAATCCACACACAGAGAATGGCCGAACTGTTGTGATTGATAACACATCGGATGTATTGTACACGGTGAACGAACCCCTCTACGGCATTTATCCACAAACAGTATTGAATGAAACACATGAAATTCAGTTAGGCCTCCACGAATTTTGATAAATTTAAGATAAGATACTTATAAGGATGAAAAATACTCAAATAGAATTGTAACGAAAATGCTCATTAGTTAAATAAAGTGCAATAATTTTTTACATAAAAGTTACAGTTGCAGGAGTATTTTTTATTGCGATCCCACATAATCGAAGTTGTTGGCTGCTGCAGAAATCGATAGCCAACGATGCTTGCAATATGGTTTGAAATATGCTGCTGATTTGACTTACAAAAGGCGACTGTTACTAGCTGTACTGGCATCCACAGATATTGCTAGCTGTAACCAGCTTGTCGTTCTATGGATGTCCTACCAAAAAATATGTTGATAGCCTAGAAACCTTCGCGTTTGCAAATGCAAATCATTAAATTCAATTTACTGCACGCTGATGATAATGTGAACAGAATAAATGAGGTGGAGTTCGTATCATTGGGACCGCAAACTTTAAGAAGAATAAAAGGCACAACTAAATGGCTTTTTGTTTTTAAAAAACTTAATTTAATTCTACCGAAATAAAGGTTTTTTTTTACTATGTCTGCACTCTTGTGAAGTCGCCTTAAGACGCTTCGACTTTCTTTTCCACCGTTCGAAAACTTTCTAATTTTTTTTGATATTTTTTCTGTATCTTAGGCATTAGAAATATTTTGACCTACTGCAACATCATTATCAGATTTCTCACAAAGTGAACTCATCCTTAAGAAAAGATGTATAAGGAATGTAAGAAAACGTATTCGCTGTATTGTTTGAAATAGTTGAATACCTTCTAGCATTTTTCTCGGACAGTTTTCATCGTGCTAATGTTTTTGAAGCTCATTTAACCACATATTATCTTCCTCTATATTCTATTTGCTTTGATCTCATATATTATGCCAACCCTTGGCAATAATCGACGGTTTATCGAACGCTGCGCGTGATTCGTGACAGCATCATTAAGGTTGATTTTTTTAAATGTATCTTTGATTCCTTTTTGTATATTCCCGACAAAGAAACTAAGAAGACTGTTTCTGTAAAAATTTGCAATAGGAATGTTCTGGTCTATGGGCTGAACGATAAATGTAACATTGCAGGCGTGAACAGAAAGAAGTAAGACTATGCTTGGTTATTAGTTCTTGTGGGAGAGACGGGACAGCGCATTTTCAAAAAAAGATGGGCTACTTTCTGTAACTTTCGTGCCGCGAAAAATCGAACCTAAAGCTGTAGTTACATTTAAATACAAAGGATTACATCGATTGAAGCTGTAATGACTCATTTCTGATAAAAATTGTTGAATAAATTAATTCATGAGCATCTCTTTCGTTATCCATGCATTTTTCGTATGTGAATAGTATAAATCTGTCGTTTGCCCTACAGATTTCAGCACATCTACCGAAGAATAGTCCTGGTCGTCTAATTATGATTACTAGAAAAATTATGGAAAGTACACGCAAAAGCATAATATGCCTATATATTGTAATCTTAGCTGTATCAGTTACAGAGGCATTTCATTGTTGTGTATGTTCTACAATATTCTGGCGAAAATTATTGAAATTGACTGGCATCGTACACGGGATAAAATAATTGACGAATACTCATTTGGATTCAGATCCTGCTGATCAACAACAGAAAAGATATTCTTAGCAAAACAAGTGCTTGGCGAAAACATCAAATGTAAACCTACTAAATAAGGTCAGAAGGATTGCAGCTTTTGCAATCATCGGGTTCTACGCACCACCCCGAGAAAGGCATTGTTTTTCTATTAAATTGGCGCCCATCTGAACTACTTACGAGACAGCAGGCCAAGTGCTCTGCGGTTCGGTTGAAAGCTCTACGTCTCTGGCATGAGGGAAACAATGGCCACTCTACAATACTACGGAGGGATGGACCAACGCCAGGGAAAGTAAACCTCGCTTCTCCGATTCCCTGCTTTCAAGTCAGTCATTCCGAGTTGGGATGACTGGACCATCGAAAGAAGTGAAATACAGGAATCGATCGACATCTACATTGATGGATCAAAAATGGATGGCTGTGGCGTTTTCTCAGAACAGCTAGGCCTGAAACTATCCTTCCGGTTACCAGACTACTGCAGTGTTTTTCAGGCAGAGGTCATTGCGATATACAAGGCAGTAGACTGGCTGAGAAACCAGAAAATTTCAATAAGAAATTTAAACATTTTCTGCTATCCAATCACTATCCAGCGTGCATACCTCATCCAAAATTTTAATGGAATGCCGCTCACAATTGAACGTGATGTCGCTTCACTGTGAAGTGATTCTTTGCTGGATATCGGGACATAGTGATATATCGGAAAATTGCGAAGCAGATGCCCTAGCACGAGGTGGGCAAGTCGGCCAACCTCTAGCCTCCATAACGATAGGATTCAAGCAATATTACATGGAGGCTGCAAATAGCGCCTGGCCACTTGAAGAAACCTGTAAGACAACCAGGCAAACTTGGCAAGCACTGTGCTCCAAACACACTAAGCAGCTCCTTAAGGCGAGCCGCGAAACCTTGAGTTCCATCGTATCCGTTCTGACGGGGCACTGTCTGATTGGCAGACATGCAGAAAGATTGGGTGTTCCTTTCAACGATTTCTGCCGAAGTTGCAGATCGGAGGACGAGGAAGAAACAAACCAACACTTTTTGTGTGATTGCCCAGCACTATCCACGAAACGCATGCAAATTTTAGCTTTACCTTTCCTGGACAGTCTCACGGAAGTAGCTGATTTAAACATTAGCTGCATAGCCAACTTCATACGAGAATCTAAATGGTTCTCGTCATCTCTTAGGTTCTAGTGCCGTCCCAATCTTTTGTGGTATCACAATGGGCCTATAATGGCTTAAGTGAGCCATCTTTGGATAAAGGAGGCTGCCACTACAGCCAACCAAGTACTAGAGAAAATCACACCCATTTATTTTGATAAATACGGAAACGTGGATGTTTTTATGCATTTCTACTGTTCATGACATCGAAATTACGTTCTATTTACGTCACACATTATGCTCTCGTGCTCACACGATCGATATGTTCAAAATTATCGCTTGTTCACTTTAATGCGAGCGTACTAAATTAAAATACGTAACTATAAACTCATTGAATAAAACATTTTATATCTAAGTATAAAGATTGTTCAATTTCCGCAGACTTGCCATTTTCATGATCATTTCATATAAGTTTATAGTTTTGTCTTCTCTGAACAGTAATCGAAAGTTTCTTCTCCAAGGCCGTTGACAATTCCCTTGATCAACTAACATATTTTCCATATAACCGAAATGAATCGAATTCTAAACTTAAACTATTCACATAACATTAAAACTAAAGTCATCAATTTTAACAATATTTTCAGCTTTGGCAGATTCAATAAAGTCCAAGAGAAATTTTTTCTCGATTTCTTAGCAAAAAATCCAATTTTTATGACTCTAGAACGTGTGCTCACGGAAATGACGCCTTATAAAACACATTGGCTTAATATTTGTCAGAAAATTGATGCTGCTGGTCCACCGATCTACAAGCCAAATGATTGGCTAAAAGTACATCAATTTTTAATTGATTAGAAAATCATTCCTAATTGTTTGTATTTTTAAGATTTGGCTACAACATTTGGATGCAATTGATCCGGATCATTATATAAAAGGCAAGGAAACAGCCCTAAATGATCCAGAATACATATTGCACTACTCAAGAAAGAGAATGGAGCGATTTCAACGTAAAGCAGCACAATTTAAAGAAGCTGAAAAACTTGCAACTACAAACCCAAAGGATAAGAAAGCCATTCAAAATAAATCTAATGACACAAAGAAAAAATACGCTGAGTGTCCAAACTTATCGCATTTTATTGAAAATACAAAAACAATACTTTCACAAGTACTGGAAACAGCGAAAAGAAATAAACTAAAACCAGTAACATCAGAAGAAAATCTTCAAACAAAATGTAAGAAGAAATCAAAACGCAAACGTCAACCTAAACTTGTCTTTCCGGATCATTGGAATCCTATTGAACAAAACAATTATCATGTCGAAATATACGATCAAAATTATCGCATGGGCAATTTAGGCTATTTAGCACAACCCAATCAAATCGTAGATCATATTCAATTGCCCACCGACACTTTTCATAATTTTCATATAGAAAATTCCAGCCTTCTCGCACTTACAGAGAAAGTAAATCAAATATTAAGCTCATATGAAAGTCAAAATACTTTCAATGTTACAAACCAAACTGATGAGATTTTTTTCGATTCCAACTTGAATGTAGCGAGCATAGATAATATTTCGCAATATTGTTTACCATCACGAGATTATAATTCACAAAGCTATGAAAGTAGATTACAAAATGTGCCTCAAGACTACACAACTGATTTTTCTGAAGATGTCTTCGAAAGAAATGCTGGAGCCATAGCTACCGCCGGCAGTGGAGCTGAATTAGATGAAGTCATGCATCATCTCGAAAATATAGCTGGAGCAATGAACATCACTGCAAGCGAAACTGAAGAACAGAATAATATTACAGCTGAACAAAACCACGAAGAAAGATTATTTCGTCGCCGACCTAACTCTACCGCAAGCAAATTAATGTTTGCGGACTATGAAAATGAGAGAAACTTGTTCGGCATGCGAAACACAATTGATCTACAAAAAAATGTTAGCAATATAACACCTTCAACGACAGGAGATCATAACAATATGACAACGGCGAATATTTCTACAGCGAGCATAGATTCAAATGAAAACAAATTGCATACTTATTTATCCGAAAAAGAAAAGACAGCTACAGTCCCTAGAAATGATGACAACAATACCACACCTCAGTCTCATTTTGACGAGCCTTCTAGTTTTGAGAATGACAAGCCACACCTAGGCGACCTCAATTTTCTTCAAAAATCCAAACCGTCTGTACAAGTTATCAGCAATAAATTACTTACACCTTCAGCAGACAGAAAAGAAAATCATAAGAACAAACTACCACTTAGGTTAGACTGTGCAGGTTCGCCGTCTGGAAATTCATCAACTAATAATGAGAAACCAAGCGAATATTTACCTGCTAATATAACTAGCGCGCTGCCCAACTTTGTGCAAATAGTAAGCAATCAAAATGAAGTTGAAAATGAAGCCATTGTCAATGAAAGCTGTGGCGAAAATGCAACAAAAGATAATGGTTCGAAAGCAATCAAGGAAATCCAATCGAAATTATTATCTGAAGCAGATAAACCAACATCTGCTCCATGTTCTAAAGCAAATCATTCTAGAGGAAACAGTAAATCTCAAACACAAAAGAGAATTCAAAATGATACAATTAAATTGTTAACAACTGCACAAAACTCTTTGGAAAGCAACGTCAATAAAGTACAAAATATTTGTACTGTGAAAAGCAAATTGATTCCACAAGGCGTTGTAACGAAACTAGGAAAACAAATAAAGAATAAACCATTCCATCACGTGAAAGTGCCATTGCGTAATTTCGAAAATAATGAGAAATCTCCAAATAAAGAAAACATTCCCATTCAATCACAAAGTAATAAAGACGCTGTAAATATTGAAATATTGAACATAGAAGCAGAAAAAACAACCGAGCATTGTGTAGATGCAATTGAATGTGGTTTTAGTGGTAATAAAAATGAAAACTTCAAAACGGGAATATCTGTGAATTGTGAAAATAGTGGTTTTACATCCACGTCAAACATATTACCGGAAGGTAATGGTAGTAGAGTCGAAGGACGATGTGCTGAAAATCAATGCTCTGACAACAGTTCCGCTCAAACAAATATGAATTACACTGTAGCCACTTCTAGCAACAGAAATGAACTCAGCCATATTCCCATTATGGCTGATACTGCAAATGCATTACATAGTAAAATAATTATGGCCATGGAAAAAGTAGATCAAGTTGAAGGGGCTGTTGTGACGAAATTGGGATCACATGTAAAACAAAGCGATGCCCTTTCATCGCCAGAATTAAAGCTAAAAAATCGTATAAAAGGCGCTTTGTCCAATTATCTTTCTAGCCAAGAGAGAAGTCAAAACGGATCAGAATTCAACCAGTTACAAATGGTAACTGAACCGCTTTGTAATCAGTTTAGCAATCAGGATATTTTGGTTAGTAATGGGAGTGAAGATGATATAGTATCCAATGCCAACGCAAATCCTTCTGGCAAGATGGCTGCGCCTCAAATAATGCAAATAATTCCGTCGACAAGTCGTTTGCAGGTAGAAGTCTCAGCCAAGGCTAATACTACCAACCCCGAAAAGATGAAAGATAAAGAAATAAACTATGAAAATCAGAACAATAAAAGTGCAGGACAACTTGCTCATGAAGATATCGAAGTGAATGACATTGATAATAATCCACTTCTACCCACATCAGCAAATTATTTTCAAAATGATGCGATTTCTTATAGAACTCAAAAGAAACGAACTACGACTATCACTGCCGAAACAGATATAATTATTCCAATACTGAAAAGCGTATCCAATATGAATAACAAAGAACGAGAGTCGTTGGTTAAAATATTACAGGAAAGAAATGAATTGGAAAAGAAGAGAATAAGGCTGATGAAGTATAGCGAAAAAAAATTATCTGAATACCATCGAAAGAAGCTGATGCTGTACGAACGAAAAATTCAAGCTCTAGAATTGCAAGCGAAGAATTCTTCAAAGGAGACTATTAAAGCAGTTTTTCTTTAACTGACGCAACTTTTTCGTGCTTCGAAGAGATACTACTTCACAGTTATTGTTACGGTATTGTAATCACACCTAGATAGAATATAAGAACATATCTGATTATCAAGTGAAATCATCCCCATTGAAATGAAATCATTTTTTTTATTATTGAATCTTATCCAAACATGAATTTCTTTAATGAAATTGAATTATAACTTGTATTTTTTTTATTTAGACATTAATTTGTTCTTAATAAATAAATGGATTTTGAATTAATGGATATTATATTTAATGTGGATCGAACTGCTTGAACTCTCACACTGTAAGGACTCAACACTATGATTTTGCAGTGTGTGTGGATACTCCTACCGTTCAATCAATTAGTACGATGTGTATAATATATTTGCGAGATGTGATCCAAAAGTAATGATACTCAATATTTAAAACAACGTTTTTAGTATCGTGTTTGGAATGTCTAATAAGAGCCTGTAATGAACGCTTACTTTTCTAAATACTATGCCATAATTATTCCCTCCGTATTCTTAAAAGCGGGCATATTTGATCGCTTCGACCTGAGTGGTGTTCACTTTTATGTCTGTCAATACTTCTTAGATTTTTCAACATTATCTTCGGCGACGGACTTGAATAGATGTCTTTCATCATGTTCAGTTTCATCTCATTGGAACAACATGAAACTGCAAAATATACGAGGGTTATTCAATAAGTAACGAGACAAATTGTTGCAGTTTAAAAACCGTTTATTCAATCAGTACAAAATTTTGGCTACTTTCTGTTGGAGCCAAGTTTGCATGTGAATCTTGACTTCTTCATTAGAGTCAAAAGTTTTGCCACGTAGCGCCTCTTTAAGAGGGCCAAACATATGGAAATTTGATGGATCAAGATCTGGGCTATAAGGAGACTGTGGAAGAATCTCCCAGCCCAGTTGTGAATGCATTCTTGAGTTATCAGTGCCATATGCGGCCGTTCATTGTCTTGAAGCAAATCACACCTTTTGTCAAAAGTCGACGACGTTTAGTGGGAATGGCAGGCTTTACTTTGTTTTCCAGGATGTTACAATAATATTGGCTGTTGATTGTTCGTTGGTCTTCCAGAAAATCGCAGTCTGTTACCTTGGATTATCACGTCAATGCGAGATTCAAGGGAAGAAGTTGCAACTTCGACCGGTCGTCCTATTCGCTGCCCATCTCCAACACTTTCGCGGCCACTTTTAAACTGTTCCATTCACTTGTAAATGTTCGAACGATTTAAACAATTGTTCCCATACACTTAACTTCCTTGCATGGATCTCACTACCTTTAACACCTTCTGCTACTAAAAATCTAATCACAGCACGTTATTCTTTCGCAGTGCAATTCTCAATTGGACTTGACATCTTCGATTAACTGAATTATACGTTATGTTTACAAAATCTTACCAAACAGCTGAGCAGAAGTAATAACAGGGGTGACAACTTGAAATCCTAAAAGTTTTGTGTTGAATTATAAAACAATTTTTGACCTACATCAATTTGTCTCGTTTACTTATTGAATGACCCTCATATATTAAAATAATCTCAATTGATGCATCAAATATTTTAATTACGTTTACTATTGTTTGAAATGCTATGAAAGAAGGGAATATTCAATTTCATTACTGATCTTGATTTAATCCATTGTCGCATTATCATTGCCCAGATTTGATTGCAGTGAGACTTCTCATAAACGATCAAAAAAGAAATTCTAAGTAATTTTCTGTGCATTTATCAAGGGTGTCCACCTAATGTAAAGACAAATATAATTACATAAATAGCATGCAAATTTTATTGTTCAATTATTTATTCGTCTTTGGCATTTTATTTCTAAGATTCGATCCGATCCTAAAGTCTTGTTTCGAGAGGTGTCTGCTTATTGCAGCTGCCGTGTTTTCTATCCTCTTTTTGTTGCCTTTTATCATAATTTTAGGATTTCATTTCAACTTAGTTAATTGCTTGCTTGTAAAATCCTTTTCAGCTTGGGATGTTTCAACAAATTACAAGTGGATCGGTTTTATTTGTTTATAAACGCTCATGGCTTTTCTACGATGTTCGCTACTGGAATCGACAAATCTCCTTTGTATAGAAAAAAATGGGGCGAATTGAGCGCATATTTAAATAATGCAGGCCTACCTATACGTAATTTCAAACAATGGCGACATGTAGGAAAATTTGAATCTTCATTTTTTGACTCTTAATCATATTTTAATTTTAAGATATGGAAACATCATATAGATTTTACGAGCCCAAACCGTGTGCTCAAAAATAATCTCCATGCTGAAGCATACAAGTCCGTTGAAACCGCAAATCGAAAAAGGAAGCTGATAATCGAACAAAATGAAGAATGTCAACCTCCACGAAAGAAAATTGCAGCATCAATTGAAAATGAATCGGCAGAAAGAAATAAGGACGCTATTGTCACGCATGAAGTAAATACAAATCAAAAGAAAACCAAACGGATAAGGCTAAGAAAGCGGGAACGTCACGGCAAAATTAAAACGAAATATGCTGGTTGCATTGCAACTAATTCAAACGATAATTTAGAGCAAGTGAATTCAAAAACAGAGGACAGGCAAACTGTGAGAATGGAATATCCAAGAAACAAATTCGATTTAATCACAATAGAGCTGAAAGAAATCTGTCGTGGAAAAGCTTTCCCCTACAAGGCTGTCGCTGAAACTGAAGCAGATCAATCGATAAGAAAAACTACAGAGGATTCTAACTCTGATACATTCATTCGTGAACGCTTGCTACGATGTATGTTGAAACTGTTCAAACGAGCTAAAATCACTCCTGAAAGTATTGATGCAATTCCAATCTTAAGTAATCTTATACTCACTATAGAAAATAACGAAATTCGTAATGAAAATGCAGGAATACAGCTTGAAGGCAAAAGTACTAGCGAATTCGTAATTCTGCCTGCAAAAACGCAAGTCAATCACAAAGACCAGATAATCAGTTTATCCCTGCCAGCTTCTCCAACAATTGAGACAATGCAATGCCCAATTGACGGAATCGCTTCGATTTCAGTGGATAGCGGGATTGATGATGTTAATCTGAATGTAGACGAAATAAACTATCAAAATAGCGGTTTCCAAGAAACTTCCAAATCTATTGAGACTCAAACGAACCGTGCAATTAATACTCATGACCAGGTGAACTCGTCAAGCTTTATGAAATGCGAGAAACATATTCTCCTTCGTAAATTAACCGAAGAAAATAAGATATTAAAAAAGAAAATTGAATTAATGAAGAAAAACGAACAGAAATTATGGCGACATTGGGAGAAAAAATTAAAGATGTACGAAACGAAAGTGAAAGCATTGGAAATGGAAGCTGCAGCAGAGCAAAACAAATAACATCAAATGAGATAATAACCAGTAAAAAATCCCGAGAAGATACTTCTGGGAAAATAGTTTACGTGATAAGTTCTGATTACGATCGTGTTTTTTTTACAAAATCAAATGCAAAACATGACAAATTTATTCAGATTGAACTGTTAACTGAAATTCTTGTTAAGTATTTTATTCAAAAAACAATCTCTCTGCGTATCTATTAACCGATGCCAGACGCTGCTACTTTTAAGTAAAAATCGCACCGATTAGAATTGAAGTTTATAGTTCCTTCATTTTTGTTGCTTAACGGGACAACTAAAACCATCTCAAGTAGCAGATGTAAAATTGAAGGGGACACTAAAATCAAACCCTCAAAAATAAATGGTGTCGATGATATTAATGATAATGTCTTGATGCTAATGATAATCAATAAAGAATATTAAATTATTACCCTCTTTTATAAATAATATCATTAATAACCATGAATGAATGAATTTAATTTTTTGAAATAAATAGATGGCGCTATCAGCACTCCTCGTCCAGCTCTGGGTTCATAGGGTGCATGATTCATGTGAAGAAAAGAATTGCACACATTTGTAAACAAATTTGCGATGAGTATATATATATATATATATATATATATAATGATTGGCTGTACAAACCGCCATAGAATAAGATATACTGCCATCATTGTTCTGTATGAATTTGATCAATCTTTGTGATTACAAATTGAATTAGCAATCACACTTTAATTGGGTATGTTATCACAGGCTCAAACAATTTTATATTTGAACTGTTCCCCATTTAAAATTTATTGTTGTACTTGATCATAAACTGTTATTGCTCTTGAATGCCCCATACATTTTCTAGGGAGCTCAGGTCTGTACTTAAGTCGAGTGAGTCCAAAACTAGAATATCTTCACTAACCACTTTGTGGATAAGCGTTCTCTTGTTGAAAGGTTACATTATCTTTCTCAGCTAGTGTAATCGAAAAAAATATACTCATTTAGCATATTTTTTGGCGTTCATTTTCCCAAGAACGAAACTCATTTCTGCTTTCATTTTTTGAAAAAATGCAGTCCAAACCATAAAATCTCTTCCTTCCAAAGATTTATGTGACATAATTTTCCTTTATTGCCTTAAATCATGCCAATAGTACTTCACACCATCGCGATCGGGTCACACCTATTGTCTTCACTGAAAAATACATGATTCCACACAAGGGCGGATACAGGGGGGGAGGGGTAATGGTGGTCATGACCCCCACTCCCCCTAAGCCTAGGTAAACTAGTGATTTTGACGATTTTTTGCAATATTGTCTTCTTTTATTGTGATTTTCGAGGCAGTGACCCTCCCCCCTGAGTCAAATGCTGGATCCGCTCTTGATTCCACATTTGATTATGTTGAAGATTTTTCGATGTCTGATAGCTGATTGCCGTGAGGCATTCTTTCAGATGATAAAACTCACTAATACGACTTTGGATTGTGTTAAAATTCATCCTCCAAATTTTTTTGCATAGTTTTCTGTCCAAAGGACAGTTTAGGAGCCAGAATACTACTGTATACTTTTTCACAGGCAAAAGTGAATTTTTTTAAACACTAGTTGTTTTGAAATTACTTAGGTTCAATTAAGGAGTTACACTACCTTCAGTTTTTCAGAAAATTTCAAATTTTAGCTAGACATATTGTTTATATCTTTAAGAAAATTTGAAGTGAGGACGGCATAGTCGTGTTACATCTCAGGTACCGCCCGTCCGGTGAAGATATCTGGTATTCGTATCAAAAAGCATTAAGAAGCATGCAAATTATACTCCTGAAGTAATTAAATCAATATACAACATTAAACCAATGCCGATTTGTTAGAACGCTATTTAAAAGGGTTTACCCAGAATAGCAACACAAGTCTAAACGTTGTCTTTTGGTATATGGCTCCAAAAGCGTATTTCAGTGACGCGAAGATTGTACAGCTAGTGTTTTTAATATATACATCAGTGTATTATAAATGATGCAATTATTAAACGTTTTAGTCGACCCAAACGCGCTGTGATTATTCGACAACTTGGATGACCTACAGCCAAGATAAGAGCCGAATCGGAGACTACAGAGGACATATTATTTTAAACCTATCATAGGATTTATTTGAAAAGAAACCTCAAGATTTTGATAAAAATCAGACATTTTTCTAGCAGTTTTTCACGGAATCACGGTTATTTATTTTGATAAATAGCTACTCCATTTTTTTTTTTAAATTATTGATAAAACTTTAATGTATTTACGTAAAATAATTAATGAATTCCATAGCAGATTTAATTTTTTTTATGTTTTACCCGTTTTTCCGTGTGCTATGGTGGTGTAACTCCTTGATACAAAAAGAAGACCAGTGTACATTTTTGAATAATCGAAATGCTGAAGATTTACATGACAATTTAACTTTTACTGCAAGCAAAGTATACAAACACTTTGGTCACGATTAAAAATTGTTAAATCTGAAAGAATTCGCACCTTTTTTTCTATCAATACATGAAATTTCAGAAAATTGTCTAAGAAAATGACGACCATCTTCTTAGTTCCTTACTACTTTAATTTTTAATGAAATTTTTTACATAAAACTGATTTTATACATAATTGCTATCTTCTAAAATTTCATTAATTTCTCATTATAATATCCATTTGTATGCAAAGTTGTATTCATTATCGTTGTCAAACTGCCTACGAAGGTTTCTAAATTTATTGATGCAGTTTTTCAGTCACACTAATATCTACCTACCATATTTTCAGGGGTGTCAAATGGAATAACTTCCAATTAAAATTCTATCAAGAATTTTCAAACAAATACCCTCAGATAAAATATGGCTCATATGAAAATCATCCAGATAATAAGCTCTTATGGAAAACTCTGTGCAAACATTTAAACAAATTGGCACCGCCAAAAAAATCACTTTCACGCTGGAAAAATGTAGATATTATTTATAATTTTAGATAAAATTATTCATTTCATAAAGCCTTGATTCTTTTTAAGATCTGGAGATATTACATGATAGACAGATCCAGACGAAGAAACCGAGGTGGTCACGGATATAATCAAAGGAGAAACAGAAAACCTCGTCGAAAACGTCAAGCAGCAACAATTGCACCCTTTTTAGGCACGTCCTCGTTGCAGTACGACTTTGTCCAGAGTACACAAAATAGGGGTGTGGTGATAGATCTGACAATAGATCAATCCACCTTGGTGTACAATAATGACGAATTAAATAGTGAATCAAGTGAAATTGATGTCGAAATAGTATGCGATCATGTTGCAGACGAAGTCACTAGCACCATCATCATCATCGATACAGATGATGAAGATGACGACGTTCAATTCATTGAGGCGATAGATGAGAATAGTGTCGCTAATATATGCACTATACAGGATGATGATAGCTTGACAACAATCATAGATGAGTTTAATTTGGATATAGAAACGTCTACCGACGCTCGTGAGAAATTGGCAGAAAATATAAATGAGTCTAATTTAAATGAGGAAATGTCTACCGACCCTCGCGAGCAATTGGTTGATATTCAGGATAATGATAGCTTGGCAGCAAATATAAATGAGTCTAATTTACACGAAGAAACGTTTACTGAGTCGCACGAGCGATTCGCTGATATACAAGATAATGATAGCTTGGTAGCAAGTGTAAATAAATCTAATTTAGATGGAGAACAGGATAATAACTTGGCAGAAAATATGAGCGAGTCTGATTTCGATGAAGAAACATCAACCAACCGTTCTGGGCAATCGGCTCTTATACAGACTAATAACTTGGCAGAAAATATAAATGAGTTTAATTTAGATGAGGAAATGTCTACCGACCCTCGCGAACAATTGGTTGATATTCAGGATAAGGATTACTTGGCAGCAGATATAAATGAGTCTAATTTAGATGGAGAACAGAATAATAACTTGGCAGAAAATATGAGCGAGTCTAATTTCGATGAAGAAACATCTACCAACCCTTCTGAGCAATTGGCTCTTATACAGAATAATAACCTGGCAGAAAATATAAATAAGTTTAATTTAGATGAGGAAATGTCTACCGACCCTCGCCAGCAATTGGTTGATATTCAGGATAATGATAGCTTGCCAGCATATATAAATAAATCTAATTTAGATGGAGAAACATCGTCCGACCCTTCTGAGCAATTGGCTCCTGTTCTCGATAATAATTTGGCAGAAAATAGAAACGATTCGAATTTAGATGAAGAAACATTTACCGACCTTTCTGAGCAATTGGCTCTTATACAGGATAATAACTTGGATGAAAATGTAAATGAGTTGAATTTAAATGAAGAAACGTCCACCGAACCTCGTGAGCGATTGGCTGGTGAAGAGCAAACCTCATTCGAGGAACACTTGATTGAATTGCTTAAAGAGCGAAATAGTCTTCACAAAGTAGAAATGCAATTGATAAAAAAGAGCGCTCAAAATCTTGATAAGTATCGAAAAAAGAAGCTTGAACTGTTTGAAAGAGAGATCGTTGCAATTGAAACAAAAGCAAATAGTACAAAAGAACAGGAGGTTAGGGCGGTTTTCCTGTAAAAAAAAGTGTATGATTTCCAACAAATGATCAGGATAAAATCAGTTATCCTTTCTTACATTAGTACCTTTTTCAACTGGCATTCAGGAACCAAAATATTACTAAATATAAGATATTAAAATTTTATAAGTCATTCAATTCAAGTGTTTCCGATTCCAAATTGTGGAAAGTCTGTACTTATTTGATAGAGTACACTAGGAAGTCTGCATTTGTGGATAGCCAACTTCAGCTTTCCTGAATGTTTTTAAAGGAAAATATTTAATTTAAAGTGTACCACTTTTTTAGATGTCAAAAAAGAATATATTAATTTTTTTAAACTTACCTCTATTCGTAATAATAATAATAATAATTTTTGGTTAACGTCTGTTTTTATGAATAATACTATTAATAACAAAAAGAATTTGAGGAATAAAAGGTTTTTGTTATAAATGACGGTATTTAAAATACCGAATTGATGTTGAATTTAAATCTTACATAGCAGAAAGTCTATTATATAAAAAGATGGGCCGTAGAAAGTATACTGGCAGCACACCGCACAATTGCTACCTCATCCAGTACAACTATTGATACTAGTACATCCAGTATGCTGTTTGGGAAATACGCACAGTATGTTGTGTGCATTTCCCTTTTTTATTGCTATTTAGCTATGTCGGCATCTAGACGAAAAGACAGTCTTTAGTGTTCCATGAAGTCAAAAAAAACAAAATTTTGCTTGTTTTTGCTACACTAAAATAAACAGACAGTAAACATATCGAACCATAAATATGTTTTTGATTGATTAGAAAGCAGATGTGTTCGCATATAATAACATTAAGGAATAGAGTCATTTATCCTAATATAAAAGGGGATGAATAGGATCCAGTTTAGCTGCAAACTACGAATCGACTTCGAAATGACTATATTCGCTGAATAGCAAAAATTTAATTTTATTAAAGCTGAAGTTTTGGTTAGAGGCCCATATCGAATTGTTACAGTATAATTTTTATTTCGTTGGATTGGCGAAAATTATAATAATCCTCGTGAAAGCATCTTCCTACCCCAAAATTAAAGACACTTCGCTTCATGGCCCATTTTTGGTCTTTGAAGAAAAACTATATTACAGCAGATGGGAAAAAATGTTGATAGATTTTAAAATGGAACATACTTATTCGAATTCTGGTGAAATTTTTCTTGATTCATGAAACAGCTTTCCAACATTCAATTCGAATTGTGTAGAATTCAAAAGTGCCGCGCAGTTATGTTCTTCGGAAGCAAGTGCAATTTAAAATCATTAACATAATTATTAGAAAACTATTTTAACTCAGGTAAACAACATCCAATCTGAATTTATTAAATTGCCTTATTGAAAGTGCTACTATAAAATAAAATAACTTTCAGACGAAATCCCATGCATCGTGCTGAACTAGCACATCCCGGCGACTGTGACTATAAACGGCCAAATTATCCAGATCCTCCACTTGGAACACCAGACTGTCCATACGGAGATAGATGTTATCGACGGAATCCAATACACTTTCATCAATTCGCTCATCCGCCCTCAAGTTAGTGCCGTAAGTTTTTAGAAAGAGAAATGATTGGTGGTTCTTTCTAAAGGTATTATATTTACATGTAATATTCGCCGTATGTTAAAATCATTGTTTTGCATAGCGCCAAACATTTCTCTCTAAATATCCTTAACTAAAGATTTTCTTTCGCTTCTGTCTCATCAAAAATAGCCGATCCCGAAAAGAACTACCGCGACCGGAAGCGAAGACTTCGCAAGAAGGCGGAGAAAAAGAAAAATGAAGATGATTACGACTTAGAGGATGACTTTATAGATGACGAGGATGAAGATCTTCCAGACTTTAGTACTGATGAAGACGAAGAATACGTACCAAGCGATTCAGAATATGGAGGTACTGAAGAGTTGTAGTACAAGAAAATATAACCATTGACTTAATGTGTATTATGTTTATTCTTTCTTTATAAATAAAAGAGTATTCAAGTTTTAATAGTAGCCTTCATCTTCGTCTTCATGGCCCATTTTATCCGCTGTAAAACCCTTCTCGAGCGCTTCGTAAGAAATCGCCTCTTTGCCTCGAACTTTTATGTTGTAGCAAACATTCTCTGCTTTAAGAGTACTTTGTCGCAATGTTGTAATCTTTCGTGGAATTTCTCGATTTCCCGTGGGACCGTTGCTCAAATACCTTAAACAATAAATATTTTAATCAATCTGCCTTTTAAAAGTAATTCAATTGACTCACCCGGCATAAAGTGCCTGCAAAGTTCTACAAGCCTGGAAACACGACTCAATATCGCCGCCTCCTAAACAATTAATACACCGTCTCATTATTTCTCCGCCCACATCAGCTAAACCAAGCATATACTCGATCGGTTTTATCCAACAGATGATTTCTTCTTTATCAAGCTGCTCCTCTTGTTTTGCTTCTTCTTCGGCTATTTCATTTTGAGCGGATACAGTCGGTTTGTCAACGGTATACTTGAAGCACTCCTGCAAATCTTCCCAATCCGAAAGTTTTGCATTTCCATTTGAATACTCGTAAAACGAATACGCTTCAATAAATTCTTGTAGTCCCGGCGAAAATGCCCGGGAGTATTGATTCTGATCTAAATTGTGCAACTCGCGTGCTATTTGAATGAAATGTGATGAAATTACTGCTTGTAAACGTTTTTTGGCTTCTTGCAAAACATTTTCACGGTTATTTTGCCTGAAAGTTTTAGACTGTGTTAGTTTGTTTCTTTAGTAATGCAACTCGTTTAAGAGTATTCGTCTATTCAAAAGTTTTATTCCGTCCGTTTTGGAATTTAGTCTGTATGTGAATTAGTTTGATGTGTTTACTCGCGGGTAGGTCCTGATTGCGATCTCTTTCTCAATATACACGAGAGAGTTTCGGAGTAGAGTAGAACAGAATTTGATGTGGATTAATTTTTATTTGTTGTTGACTTTGTGGGGACCGAACAGGGCTGGCCTGCTAGCAGCCATTGTTTCTTCAGCTTTGGTGAGGCCTAACTCGAATCAGTCAGCTCGACTGAAAAGGGTGCGTTGCCTCGTCCCCGGAACCGAACGGTTGTGAAGGCAACAGGACGCACGTTGGCTTCGGAATTTCGACGCGATATCGATTGTTCACGCCAAGTTCTTTACATGTATGTGCGTAATTTGTATATAGATTCAAAAATATGCAAAAAAATCAGGGGCGAAAATTAACCTGTCCTTGTGGCTAGCATGTATAGTTGTACCCAGAAGAATCTTGAATTTATTACCCATTAGTTGAGTTTGCATCACTATCGCGTGCTTACCACACAATATTATTGGAAATATTTTCTCAATCGTCACCAGAAACAGCAGCTTGTAAAGAAAACATTCAGCAAGGACTTCGTTCATAGACACTCAATGGGTATACGTTTTGTAATTGTTGTATTATTAATCGATTTTACAAAGGAAATTTCGCTATTGCAAACAACAGGACATGGAGAACAAACCTTTGATCGATCGTATGCAGCAGAAAAATCACACGTTTGCTTTCAATAGTTATATCCCTGCCGATTTTGACGATGCGCTCATAACGATCATGCTTATCGTCCAGCTCCTTGGCATACTGTCGAAAGCAAGCGATCACAGGCCCGTCAACAACTCCTTCTTCCGGTTCTTGGTTTGAACGATTCTTATTTTGCCGATTATTGCGACCTTGCGACCTATTATTTCTCGACATTGTTTACTGTTTACTCGCCGTCCACCTGTCTGTATTGAATTAGCAAAGCGTCTGCAACACGGCACTGCCATACATAGCGCTTGCTGAATACAAATGTCAAGTGGTGACGGAATGAAAACTGGCTGAATCCATAATATTTGACGTTTGGACGTCTAATGTTCCGGCCTGACTGAGTTGCGTAACTTTGCCGATAGAAATGGTAAATAAAGATAATAAGGTGACTATTAATGAACGTCTAATAAACCTTTGATCCCTTTAGGTTGTATATAGGTTAGCCCGTAGTGTCCCGATGGTGGCGAAGCGTCCGTTCTGTGCAATGATGTCAACAGAAAACACGGTCGTTGCCACTGACCATGGCGACAAAGGTGTAATCACACTAAATCGGCCAAAAGCGTTGAACGCAATCAATTTGGATATGGTTCGACAAATCCACGGGCACTTGAAAAGCTGGGAGACGACCAAGACGGCCGTTATTATCAAAGGTGCTGGCGATAAGAGTTTTTGCGCGGGCGGCGATGTTCGAGCTGTTGTCGAGGCCGGTCCAACAGAGGAGTCCAAGTCGTTTTTTCGCGAAGAATATTCGCTTAATGCCCTTATTGGCAACTACAAAATCCCGTATGTTGCTTTGATTGACGGCATCACAATGGGTGGCGGTGTGGGTCTGTCCGTGCATGGCAAATATCGAGTGGCGACCGAAAGGACGATGTTTGCAATGCCGGAAACGCAAATAGGCCTGTTCCCCGACGTGGGTGGCTCGTATTTTTTGCCAAGACTGCAAGGCAAGCTGGGATTATACTTGGGTCTCACTGGGTACCGCTTGAAAGGTGAGGACGTGATGAAAGCAGGAGTCGCTACCCATTACTGCAACAGCGACCAGATAGAAAAACTAGAAGAGACTATATTGACCTGCACCAACGGCAACATAGAAGATATCCTAAATAAATTCAACAAGCCTTCATCGGCAGACTTTGTACTCGCTAAGGACATGGAGCAAATAAATAAGCACTTTGACAAAGCATCTGTGGAGCAAATAGTGGAAAGTCTAAAAGAAGAAGGAAGTGAATGGGCTGAAAAGACATTGAAGGTGGGTCTAATCTCATTATCACATCGATTGGATTGCATTTATTGTCACGACAATTTAATTAAATTTCATGCAGACTTTCGCAAAGATGTCACCAAACAGTTTAAAGGTCACGCATCAGCAATTAATTTATGGAGCGTGCATGTCGCTGGTGGACTGCCTGAAAATGGAGTATCGAATGGTTTTACGTTTCTTCGAGGATAGCGATTTTAAAGAAGGCGTCCGCGCGCTTTTAATCGACAAAGATCAGAATCCCAAGTGGAGTCCTGCATTGCTGGAAAAAGTCACCAATAGACGTGTCGAATTCTACTTCCAGCCATTGTCGGCCAACGAGGAATTGAAATTGTAATAATTGCATTAACTACTGGCGCTTTTATATTGTCATTGATACCAATCGTGCATTTATTAGATGATAAGCGAAAATTTGTTGCAAGTATTTGAAAATATATCTAAGCATGACAATTTTGTTTCTTTTACAGAAATGAAGGGAATATAAAGAAAAGTAAATTGTGATTGTTGTTGTAAACAAATTTTAATCTGGACAATGTGTTTACTATCGCAGGGATAAGATGTTAAGTTTTATAATGGAATGGAAATCAAAAAACAGTTTTAAATATACAAATTATCAAATCCAAGCGATTGTTTATTGTGTAACATATCACTCATTAAAGACATTTCAGAATTCATGCAGTCATAGGTCTAGCACGAACGAGAATAAAGCTTTAGTACCAAAATGGTTATTTTCGTGGTGATATATTTTGATTTATGATCATTTCTTGAAAGAAAGGAAATCTTACAAAATTACCTAATGCCCAGCGACAAGCGCTAGTCTTGGTGGCACGGGAAATGCCGATATTTCTAAAGTCCAGTATTAAGGCCGGTTCTGCCGAATATGATAGAAGAGTCTAATTTTATTTCTCAATCTACAGTTCTTTTATCCTAAAATCTATGTATAGGGCTTTCCAATAAGGACATAACAATTTTATCTATGAATAAAACACAGAAAAATTTGAGATATTGAGTTCAAATTTATTGTGGTTGTAGTGCAAGCATTACATTTTATGAATTCGAATATTTCGATATCGGTCATATGACCACCACGAGCGGCATGAAAACCGCACCAAACAGTCACCTTTTGTGGATGCAACGGTATTTCAAGAAGCACATTTGGGTTTGTTGGTGACCAATAACACATATTTTGCTTATTGACAAAGCCATTGAGCCAGAAATGATCTTCATCGCTGAAGATGATTTTTTGAGGAAATTTCTCATTTTCTTCAAGCTTTGCCAGAGCCCAATTGGAGAAGTTTCGCCGTTTCAAATGATCGAGTGGCTTTTGTTCTTGAGTTAATTTAATCTTGAAAGCACGTAGGCCAAGATCTTTTCGCAAAATACGCCACAGTGTCGTTTGAGCGATACCCAATTGTTGAGAACGACGTGGAATCGACTGATTTGGCTCATTTTGAATTGATGCACTTACGGCTGCGATATTTTCTTCGCTTCGAGCAGTACGACGTCATTTTGGCACCGGCACGTCCAATAGTGTGAATTTGGTCTCAAATTTATTCTGTCGAGTGGGATGATTATTACGGCCGAAAATTAAAGTAAGCGACCACCGACTCAGAATTTCGGTAGTAATTTTTAATAATTTCCAAACGTTGCTGGTTCGTGAACTTTACCATGATAAAAAGTTGACTTTAACTAACGTTTTGACCTCGACAGTTCATTAAAACAGTTGAAGGGTGCGTTCATATAAAGATACAAAATTGTTATGTCCCTATTGGAAAACCCTTTACAAAAATCTAACTCTAAAATTAAAGGAAGGGATGTAACTCTATGTACAATATTGAAATCTATATACCCATGCATAGGAGTCGCATCATATGTGACCAAAATTAATTAATTTCCTTAAACAAATCGATGGTCTTCATTCCCACAGTCGTGGTTTTTATGATTCAAGTTTATGGGGTCATAAATGACCCTTTCACACTTGTCCAGTCGATGACCTGCCATGAATTATCTAGAGCGCATTACGCTGAACAATGCAACACGTCGAATTGTACATGCTCGATCTAAATATATCCTTATGCCTGATCGTCATTTAAGTTATAAATGATTTAGTATGTCTAGTGGATGTGTCTCAGATCGAAGTGTACCCTTAGTATACTACAGCGTGAGGCCACGGGACAAATATTATTATATTTTGATGAAACATGTACCTGCAAACTAAGGTAATCAAAACATCTTGCTATTTTACATGAAAAAATTTGGGCCAAATGAAAAACATTTAAATCTTTGCAGAAACTTTTTTATCATTATATTCGTTTTGATCGCGCTAAAGCTTTGTCTGTGGACTTTCCTTCCGTCTTCTAGATCACTAAAGCATATTTCAAACAGAGGTTATGGCGATATTTACCAGATTTGGCAGTTGGACTGTTAAATCGATTCAAAAAAATTTCAAGAGATCTAATTGTTTTTACTGTCATTCAGTTGCTATCAAGAAGATAAAGTACATCAAAGAAACGATACAGTGTTTTGTGGTGTGAATGCTCCGCCCTTTCCATATCAACAACGCAAATTTAAGGCTCCATCTTCATAGTAAGCCTCGCGGAAATAATCAACATTAACCTATCCAGGTTCATTAGGGAATCAGGGCTGTATTTAAACCTTCTTCTGTTGTATCAAAATGGACGTCCTGATTTTTTAGCGAGCCACTTCTGAAAAAAGACGATGCCACTTCAGGTAGCATTGACTTTACTTAGATTATCTAGAAACATACACAATTTATGCCAATCTAATACTCATTTAAATGATGGCGAAGCCAGACTACAAATAATCAATATTTAACTCCAGAACTAACTGTGGCGCTACATAGAGAAATATATCTGTAGAATTGCTTACCGTCACCAACAAGAAAGGCATCAGTTTATACACAAGAAAATTCAAAGTGTTGTAGAAAAACAAATTTAATTTTATCATTTACCATTTTTCATGTTACCTATTTCATTTAAGTGCGTGTGATTTTAAATAAACACAAACGAATGAAAAGCAAATTACATAGTTTTGAACATGTTCCCTCCCTTGCATACCTTTAATTTCTTTTTATGTGAGCTAACCAGCACTAAGAAAAAATAATTATTTTAAACATCACACGACACAATGGACAATTGCAATGCCACAAATCAAAATTACAACTAAATTGCTGTTCGGATTGAGCACGTATCAACAAAAAAATGTACTCGAAATGCGTTGCATTTGATTTTGCAAAATTTCTATGAACTGCGATCCATTTTGCTATAGTTTCAAGATAATAGAAGCAAATAGATAATTAAACAAGAAATTCAGTTCACATTCTGTATATACAATTGGTAAAAATTGATTGGAATAATTAAGGCGGGGATACATGTTTTTTTTTGACTATTTTCAATTAATAGAACAAACTGAAAATTCACCGACCACTTTCCATATTTTCTTTATCTTTATCTCATTAAATTAAATTAAAAATTGCGAAACGTAGTACAATAATAATAAGAAGAAAAAAGTACAGGTAAGCAGTCCTTCATGAAAATCTAGAAATTATACAATTTTCATGCCATTGATTGAAAGTACGTTCCATATCCATTTATTTTGTTTCGTTGACAGCTGCGAGACATATCAACTTCTTTCTTTGATGTTTCAACATGATATCCTAGAATTTGCATTCCCTCATTGTAAAGTAGATTTTTTAAATATTTTTCCATTTTTTTTAGAATTTATTTCTTTTAAATTATGGCTCTTAATCAATGTACTGTGCTAACCAACGAAAACCTTCGCCGTATCCTTGCCTCTTTAGCACGGAGCACATGAACAATTCTAATGGACGACCGGGCAGTTCGGAGCGTGGTACTTTAGCCTGGAACAATCGTACAATGAAAGTATATTGAATGCATAGAGAATCGATTGCTTACCTTTCCTGTTGTTAATTGATACAGTCCAAATACATTACGCAATTCGTCTTCACTAGCAGCACCGGGCTTATCAATTTTATTGCCTAAAATTAAAATGGGACAATTCGACAAGGCTTCATCTGTTAATAGCGAATCCAGCTCGTTTTTGCTCTCCTGGAAACGTCCACGATCCCAAGCATCAACTAGGAAAACGATTGCATCGACAGCTGGAAAATAGTCTTTCCACACTCGTCGGGCTGCAAGGAAATTTTTCAAGATAACGCTGTTAGTTTCCTGTTTGAACTGAATACAATTGTGTTAACTAGTCTGATTAGCACAAAACTATAGAAAATTCTGGCACCAAGAAAGCTTCACCTCATAAATAAATGATATAATCAATATTAAATCATTGAAAACAATTTTAAAGCCGTCGTTTTGATAATTAGAATAGATTTCCCTAAGAAAATAAAAGTTTATCACAATGGATCGTTATCGATTGCTTCGACATATATGGGTTAAGGGGCTAAACCAGAGCTTCAACATGGAATCTTGTGGATTTACTGACGGATCATGTGGCTTGCCGTGAGCTCACAAATAAAATCGGGTTTCAAGCTGGCAACCTATATCGGAGCTGCAGCGACGAAGAGGAGAGAGAGAGAATCAGTAGAGCACTTTTTATGCAAATGTCCGGCTTTAGCTGTTAGGAAACAAAAACACTGAACGTCATTCTTGTTCGCGGAGCTGAATGAGCAAGAAACTATTACTTTTGGTTTCTTTAAATAAATCGGGATGGTCCACGGAATGAATTAGAAGGTTTCCACATTTAAAAGCCACAGTGCAAAATCAATCTATGTGAAGCGGAAGCCAGTTTGGTTAGCACCGTCATAACCTAACCTTGCATGGGGGACTAAACCACTGTTGTTGTTTTCTTATTTTAATAACACTTTAATAGCGAAAAATTTCTGATTCGAGCTTAAGCTAAATCAGCATAAAGTTGATCAAAATTATTTCATGTCATTAAGCTGAGAAATCAAAACAAATGATTTGGTTCAAAACAATTTGCTACGTCCATTTAAAAAGATTAAAAATAATGAATTCACAATTGAAATTAATCATTTCATTTCATCTTTCGAGCGCGGCTATTTAATCTAGCGTGAACACACCAATTTGCTTCACCAATAAACGTGGAAAGCTGACATAAATATTACAATGTCGTGAAACATAGTGTTTTACGTATTTTATACTAGTTGATCTTCATAAGAACGATCTCTTGGATAATCTAGAACAACCACGTTTCTTCCAGCAAACCAATTTAAGTGTCACTTTTTATCTTATCACACATTTTCAAGCAGACGATCGAAATAAGCATTCTTATCAGACTGTTTTTGCGTCAGTAAACGGCAAATACAATTACGTTAAATCTAGTCATTCGTTTTAGATCTGCTGCTTCATAATGATGTAGCAAAACGAAAACAGAACTTCAAACGAAACTCTTTTCTTACCTTGAGTATGACCACCGAGATCAAATGTTGTGAACCTCATGTTACCGATCGACAGCTCTTCTGACGCTGAAATAGACACGACGATAGCTGTTTAATTTGTAATGGCAAAATGATGCTTGATACTTACTAGGATGCAATGTGGGTACATGCTGTGCCAGCCGGTCGTCTTTGAGCATATGAAGAAGAGTTGTCTTTCCCGCATTGTCCAGGCCAAGGAAGAGTAGTTTTCCCGATTTTTTCCAAAGGCCTGCAGTGAATTCAATTAATGATAATTAATGCTCAAGTCATTATTAACTTCAGGAAATGAAATGAATTCCTCAAGATTTGTTTGTCTGGCACGATACCAACGCGATCAAACAAACACTTTGGCTGCAGTACAAGCCAAAAATATTCACGAGCCCATCTAGGAACCGGGACACGACTTACCTAAATATCCTAGGACACCAGTGAACCAATCCCAGATAAACATGTTTCCTTTCGGTTGGGCTAAGCTACGTTCCGCTTATGAAGACTACTGAAAAATAGAAGAAGCAACAATTAAAGTTTACGTCGAAGCTGTTCGATCGGACGGAGCAGGTCGGCCTTGTTAACGTGGAACTTTTTAATAATAATTTCCAAGTGAATATTTTCGAGGCCAATGACAACCGACAAATGTCAAAAACGAAGTCGTCTCTTGGACCGTGACTCAGCTCAATTTCGAGGTTATGTCGTCTTAAGAAACCGAATCGACACAGATTATACGTATCAGCCTCCAGAGGCCATCGCTTTGTCCCTACTTTCATTCATGTTGCAATGCACAAGTACCACTCTCGATGATACTCGTAGCAACGGTTGACACCAAACATAGGATGCGAAATAGTTGGTTGCACCCTTTCTGCACCGTCAAACTCATCAAAATAATCAAAAATCGATCTGGATCACAATGTACTAAAATATTCGTTGGATATCTTCATCGCTGCGTCTGATTCCCTCATTGCATATTCACTCATGTTTTCATTAATTGTATGGGGGACGGGTCACTATCTCGCGGGCATTCTTTTCTATGAAACACATCGGTACACTATTTCGTACCTTTTCAAAAACAAACAGCGCCGAAATCTAAACGTATTGACGCGATATAAAAGAATTTTTACGACGCTAAAGTATACGTCGTCGTCGTCGCGATTTCGTTAGGAGCTCAGTTGCAGCAGCAGTCAGAAACGTCAGCTTTGGGTTCGGTTGGCAGTGTCAGCTACGTCACTCTTCCGCTTTAGTACACAGATATTTTAGATTTACAGCGACACCTGGAGAGAATTGTTTGTTTTGAGATCAATCCATCTGCATCACAAAATTCCGGAAAATGTTTGGGATGTGAGAATGAATGGCTAAACTTGCTATGGCTGGCCACGAAAATCGATTCAGATACCTTCCTTTACTAAAATCCAAATTAATAGGGCACATACAATTTCGAGCATTCCATATGGAGGACTCCTAATATCAAATCAAACGACAAAAAATTGTATAACGGCCATATCACGAATTATCACATTATTATCATTTGCAAGCTTCACACGCTGACATCAAGTGTAAAAAAAGTCCAAGTACTCAACCTGGATGTGTTGATTTACAAGAAAAAAGGAAATTTCGTTCACAAAAATTTACAAATGATGAAAAAGCAATCAAACTAAATAAAAAATTGGGAAAAATCGACTATGAAAATATAAGAAACATGAAGAATATATTACTAAATTTGCTAGGACAGAACGCCTGAGGGGGGATCCGATTAACAGTGCAGCTAATTTCTACAACGATTTGCCCCATCTAATAAAAGAAATAAAAAAATATCACCTTTTAAAACAGCATAAATCAAATATAGTTAAACATACTTTAAATATGTTAGTCTTACAAATTGAAGCCTAAAAAATCATAATTATCTCAAGATTATCTCAAGAATTGGCTCCAAAACTGTATGGTAAGGCATATAATTGTGAGTTTCCTAGCGATATAGAATATTTGAACTATTCAAGAAAAGTAAGATTGCTTCTAAAGGAGTAGATATTAATATATGAAGCATTGATTACAAGTGACATTGAACATTAGTATAGGCATTGTATGGTATACTATCATAACTTATATCTTTCCTTTCAACTGAGAAGTATCGTTTCATCGTTAAATTTAATGGAACACATTATTACACTTGACCCATCCAAAGAAAGGAAGAAAAGTAAAATACTTTCGTGGTGAATTATATCAACAATAATAGGTATTAAATGTTGTAAACTGGAATTATAAATGTAAAATCAAAACCGGAGATGAATGCAACGAAATCTGATCAATAATAATAACAATTGAACTTACTTCCTTATTAAGGGCATCATCATCAATGGCTTACTATCCCAAACTGAGTTTTTACCTCTCTTGAAGACGACGGACACATGTGGAGTCCGATCCACAACAGCGACCTTTAGTTTGTCGCTTCTTAATAGCAATTTGCTTTCTCCATCCACTGAGTGAAGGACTAAGTGGTTTGTTCGGTGGGTTGTAACACGCTAGCATAGCAATATCTCTCGATAAACTTTTTTTTGAATATCCTTTGTACGGCTCGTTGAAGTCTGCGCAGCTTCACAAAGATTGATACCGCTGGTTCACCAGAATTCGCATAAATTACCGCAACTTTATTAAGTTTAAATTACATAATGCTATAATTTAATTGCAGTTAAAATGGCTGTTACACATACGTGTATTAAGGACTTTTATCGAAAAGGCTCGTTGTGTTCGCGCTCGACACTTACGGTACAACTCCTTGCCTCGCCTTGCGTTTCGACAAGACTAACCTGCCACGATCATATTTGATGATCCAGGAACCAGCAACCCTCTTTCATCGTTTTTCGTCACATCCATGGTACTTTCACACATTCATTTCACTTAACATTCGTATTCCATAATTTCATGCGATTCAAGGTTAGTATCCTACTTTTCTACTGATTGTTCTTTCTACTCGACCCTTTTCTGTTTACACAGATGGTCACCACTCATGCAAGATGTGTTCCCAGCGCTGATCCCTGTTTTTATTGTTATTTACCCATGAAGATACCGAGGCAAGGAGAAGACCCATTCTTTGTTTGGAAATACGGATGAAGTTGCAAGCAAGGATTTCGCTTGGTTCGTAACACTTGTATGTATTCCAAAATAAATGAGGGTGTCTTATCTTTCTGTGTCATAGTGTAATTGCAAGGCTCTCAAATAATTTTATTGCTATCTTGAGCTGAGTCACACATCTGAATTCGTTCTTGCCGTGTTAGCCTCTATAGAGCCCTATCATCTTCTGTCCATTCTATATCCGCGGCTCCCCAAGTTTCTATCCTAGTTCTCTACTTTTCCTTCTTTAGATCAATGACCTTCGTTCTTCTTATTTTCAAGCAGAAGCTTGAGGGAATTTTTGTTAAGAAACTTTGTTAGTTCGTATTAAGTTATCGACTTGTTTTTGGACATTGTTAGTCTCTAAGATGAATTCTAAATAAACTCATTAGCACAAGTAATTTGCGGTACCAGTTGCTCAATAACTACTGGTAGATATCTTACCTGTCCTTACTTGTGATCTGCAAATGTAATATCTCGAATTTAAACGCTATTCCTTTTATTGATAATAGTACTAAGGCTAAGAAAGAAAGGAACAAGAAGGTATCAAAAGCCATATATTCACTAAGTTTTATGGTCTGAGGCCTTACATTAATTCCTTGCTCTTTTAGCGCCAACAAACAATCAAGTATTTAACCATTTTTATTTAAATTTCTTATTGAAAAATAAAATACACAATCAAACAAATTGATACTGAATTTAAGTTAGATTTTATTAAGATTCAAATTTTTCAGTATGACCATAAATATTTTCAAATTTAACAACACACTTGTTTTACATTCCACTAGTTAATATAGTCTTCATAGTGAAGTGATTATTTTTAGACGCAAGACAATGTGGGAAAGCATTCCTTTAAAGCGTTTCTTTTTGTGACACCAAAGTCATCAAAATATATTTGCCATAGACACATGAGTGTTGCTGAACAAATCAATTACTCTATTCGTTGAGGTTCCTTTTAGGATTAAGAAGTATTTATCAAACAGTTTCAGCTGTTTTCGTATGTGCTGTTTTAAGCGGAAACAATATTAGTTCGTTATAGTATAGCCAAGTGTCCCAAATAACATGTTTGTGATCTATGCAGCACAATTATATATATATATATATATATATATATATATATATATATATATATATATATCACTAAATTCAAGTAACTACATAATGAATAAGTTTTCTCACACACAAAGCTTCTACATTTCATTTCTGACTATGAACATAGCAACGCCTGAGATAGACAAACTAGAAATGCTATTATCATTTATACATTGTGATTGTATAGACTCTGACAATAGATAAATACGCAAATAAAAATATATGTACAAACGATTAACAAAATATAACAGTCTATATATTAGATAGGTAGTACATATAGCTTATAATAGTTAAAACAATTACCCCCAGTAGTAGATACGTTATTCAAGAGCACAATCTCAATAAGTTTTCTAGTTTTCCTTTGGCAAACAAACCGACCAGCCTAGAACTCTTCGATCGAAACCGCATGAAAATAAATTGCAACTGCTAATCGAAGCATCATCGCACCATGCAACCGATGAAACCATTCGACGATGCCCCTGAAAATGATTGATTATTAGATTTTGCAGAAAGATGTCGCGGAATCGGCAGGCAAAAGCTTGGTGCATCCTGTTCAGTCGGAATCAATCAATTAGTTCAATTTACCTGTCGACTATTTCGTGGAAGCCTGGCAACACGCTGCCCATTCAAATCAAATAATCGGATATGTCGATTGTCGTGTGGTATGGCAATTACGCCGCCCGACGAAACTGCTAGCCTGTTCACAGCCGAGTCAGTCCGAATTGTTGTCAGAGCAGATCGCATGTTTCGAAGCTCCCACACTTTTACAGTCCGATCGTCTGAGCCCGACACTACTTTATCATCTTTGGTGAAAACTGTTGATGTTACACTCCTTTCATGGAAATAGAAAACCAATTCTAGCTTCAGCAATCCCCTAATAATAAGGATGAAATCGCTTTTGCGTAGTTTGATAAAACAAACTTACTCGGTATGACCCTGGAATACTGAGACAGCCGGAATGTGATCTCTGAAATCCCACAGCCGAAACGTAGAGTCTCGTGACGCTGTCACCACAAGTCTCTGTGTACCATGAGCTGATACATGTGTTAATTCGTGATCGTGTCCTGTGAGTGGCTGTATGGGTTCTCTCGTCTCCACATCCCAAAGTATGGCGCTCCGATCCCAACTTCCAGTAATAATTTGGTCTCCAGTTGGCAGCCAATCAGCCGCGACTACCACTGATGTGTGCCCGCCAGGACCGGAGAATTCGCAAAAGGGCGTTCGGAGCACGTCTACCCGATCACGCTCATCAACTTGGCCATCGCTGTCGTCCAACTCTTCTTCAGAAGAATGCCCCTTCCTTAAGAAGAGAGAACAGTTTTCCATTAAACCACACCTTATTCTCCGTTCGAACTCACCTGGTTGAAACATCCCAATTCACCGCAGCCTGCCAAATTTGCGCCGTTCCATCGCCGCTTGCCGTCAACACCAAATCTTTGGTCGTGTGAAATTTAATAGAATTCACCGAACCAACGTGGCCTTGATACTGCAACAATATCCTTCCGCTCTCGATGCCCCAAATGCAGGCTGTATGATCTGCGGATGCAGTTCCGATGATTGGTTGCCCCGCCTTCGTAGCTATTTGCCAAACACCGTCTTTGTGGCCACAGTAATCGCGTACCAGCGAGCTCACAACTGATTGCGCCTTGAAACTGGACACAATTCGACTAGTTTGAGCTCTCAGCTTGTGGCTAGCCTTCACTTTGTTGCCGGATGTCGGCAGCTTCGCTTTGAAACTTTTCTGAACGGTGGTCTCACCATCCAGGACTTCTATGTTGACTGCACGATCGCCCGGGAAATTTTCCCTGGCGCAAACAGCTTCCAGTTTTTCTTGAACTGTAAGAAACGCAGTGAAATCGCTATATTCATCAAACGGATGTACAAACTTACGATTCAAGTTTTCAATGTATAAAAGTTCAAATTCCTTCTCGATTTGCGAGAAAAGGACATGAAGCCGCGCGCGAAAGGGCGCATCGTCAGGCGGAACTAGATCTTCGACGAGGCTAGTCAGCCGCGACCCTCGCTTGGATGGCTTCATGATTGACGATTTTCCTGCGCCAACTGTGTCCAATGGCATGATTTGTCTTCAGGAAAGTGCGAAGTAGTCGAATATGCGAAACATCAACTTTTCACTGGCGCGGATCGATGCGTTTGTACCTTCAAAACTATTGATTAAACTGGAAAGTTTTGCGAAAACTAATAAATAATCGATAATATTGGGTAGTTTTGCGCACACTGGATTCTTGTTATCGGTTTACAACAAGCATGCACCAAGTTTGGAGTCTTCTGTCCAGAAATCAGCGACCGTAAATTGAAGTCCTGTTTTGACACTTAAACGGGCTTTGACGTTTCTACGAGCTGCTTCAAAAAACATCACCAGCACTACAATCGTACCACAACGAGTGTGATTGGCCTGCCACATTGATGACGGCTGCAAGTTTTCGGTGTTGTACTGGCTCTATGTGTGACTAGCCAAGATGGCGGGTGAGTGGCTGATTGTGTTTATTTCGCTTGTAGATTATTCAATTCCAGAGCAAATTTCACGAGTGTTTTCATTGTAGAACTGTTTGCAAAGTACACGTGCACCAATTGCCAAGATGATATACCTGGCACGCGAGTCCATTGCGCGGAATGCACGTCGTTCGATCTTTGTCTGCAGGTAAGTTGACATTTTTGGGGCGCATCGCGACAATGGTGGCCGTTTCGTCAACAAAAGACAAACGTGTTTTGAAAATGCGCGCCACTCGAGCAAGTGCTGAAATTTATTGGTGTTTACTTGTTTTTTTAGTGCTTTGCATCGGGCGCAGAGATTGGAACGCACCGCAACGACCATGCCTATCAGTTTGTGGACAATGGTACCGGAATCTTGACGATTTACCGCGGAAAGAATGCCTGGTCAGCACGGGAGGAATTACGGCTGTTGGACGCAGTCGAGAAGTACGGATACGGCAACTGGGAGGACATCAGCAAACATATTGAGACGCGAAGCGCGGAAGATGCCAAGGAGGAATACATCAGTAAATACTTGAATGGAACGATTGGTCGGCATACGTGGCATCCAGTGTCGGAGCATCAACGGCCCAATCTGATAGATCATACGATGGAACAGGATGAGGGTCCGTTGGGAGCCAACAATGTTCATAAGCTACCACCGTTAGATATAACTGCCGAAGAGGCTGCGTTGCTGGGCTACATGCCGAATCGGGATGGATTTGAGAGGGAGTATGATCCTGGCGCCGAACAATTGGTCTCGGCACTCACCTTGAATCCGAGCGACAAGGAAATTGACGTTATTTTGAAGTTGGCACAGGTAAGTTGAACACTCATTTCATTCGAAAAAAAGGGTAAACCTGATTCATTTTAATAAGCCGCAGCTTCTTGATGTATACTGGAATTGGAAAAAGATGAGTCCCTTAAACATATTTACTTGTTGTATGCTATTTTCCACATTCAAATGTTTCAAATGTTTATCAAATGTTATCCTTTGCGTAGTATTGTCATCCAGTCGAAATCCTTGCTTCATGAGAGACACTTTACGCATCAAGATTATATCTTCTTCATTCGGTGTTGCATATAGAGCCAATAACAGGGCAATGTATCAAAGGGATATGGACATGGGCACTTGTTGAATACTTGAATAAAAACAACACAGCAAATGGTAAATAACTAATGTCCCCAGGACTTGTGCAAGTGGTCTGCGGCTGGCCAGGTTTGATCGAAAGGGCGTTTTAGAAGCTTCAGGCAAATTGTTAGGCCACTTTTTGGCTCGCAGTGGGTACTATCTTACCCGCGAAGAGGAGATAGATGATTTTCGTCCAACACCGGAGCACATATGCTATAGCCCCTATCGTCGGTGCTGCTTCGTCTACTACCTTTTCTCTTCGTCAGATTTTCTGCTTCCAATACTTCTGATAATTGTGTAGCCGTGATTTGCCTTAATAATCTTGTCTGCCTTCCCGCAATATGTACTTTCGCTGCGTTTGTTCCTGCTGTCTTATTCCTCGAGGTAGTTTGCTCTAGCTTTGTCTCGGGTGAAAATTATTCGAAGCTTTTTTTCACATTGTCCGGTCGAAATGTGTAGCAAACCTAACAAAACTGTTGGAAATTTACAGAAAGACTCAAAATTAAATGTCCACATGATTAGGTTGATCTGAAACAGTTTTTCAACCGAAAATATACGCTATAGACTTTTCCAAGAGGGTGTGACGAAAGTGTCGAAGATAAGAAACCAATATACTATTCGATAGACCAATGGCGATAAAGTACCTGAACTTTTAAATACATGAGTCCGAATTGCTCTGGAATGCCGTCATTGAAAATGAGGAGGCTGATCGTCTCTCAAAGACCTCATTCTTGTGGATAATGACTTAATACATCCAAAGGCATTCTGTGGCGAAACCAAAGGACATTCTGCTTGGGTTTCACCTTTGCTCTTGAGAATTGAATCAAAGGAAAAAAACGTCAAATATCGCTGCGCGTCTCTATCAGGCTTTAGAAACTTCAAGCTCCTAATTTTCTCGGAGAAATCAATGTCTGAGTCGTTGAAACAGATGATACAAGAATCGTAATGAGCTTCATTCATTAAAGTACCATTTTTAACTGATGAAAAGCACCGACAATAAGCTCTACTGGAATAAAGTGGTAATGCCAGAAAACATTCTACGTGGGCATTTTATAGACTACCTTAACACAAGGATGAATGCTATTTGATCTCAAACGTAGTGGCAATTTATGATTCGTCAGGCAGTTTGTGATTCGTCAAATCTCTATCTTTACTGACAGGAAACGAATCGAAATAAACGTTTTAGGTAGAATTGCTTACACCGATCGCTGTTACGTTAGGATCTTATTATGATTGTGTATATAATTCAATCAAAGCTTTTCACTCCATCCAATATAATCCTCAGGTTCGAGAGTCACTCATTCATAACGGCATGCCCGCTTTCAGTTCAATCTGCTGG
This sequence comes from Oxycera nigricornis, assembly GCA_963942545.1. NCBI lineage: Eukaryota > Metazoa > Arthropoda > Insecta > Diptera > Stratiomyidae > Oxycera > Oxycera nigricornis. The sequence goes on along the minus strand of OZ012660.1, from coordinate 111,967,336 downwards.
GAATGAGTACCTAATCTTTGATTGGGGGAGTTATTGCGCGGTCGAGACATGATGCTGATAACATCGTTCTCCGAGTGAACTGGATTGATCTCAAAAGTAGTTCTCTAACAAAATTCATCCCTAGTTCCGAATTAGAATATTGCGAATAACTTTACTTTTTACTCTTAATATATTCCCCGTTTGGATTCCCGAACAATTCATTGAATTTGATTTCGCCTTGCAGCTCGACATCTACACTCGTCGTCTTCGCGAGCGTGCTCGTCGCAAACGACTTGTACGGGACTATCAATTGGCTGCGAATTTCTTTCGCGGTGCCCACAAAGCATCGCATTTAACACGAGAGCAACGCGAATTTCGCGATAGGTTTAGAGTGTTTGCGCAGTTCTTAACAGCTTTTGAGTATGAACGCTTGCTGGCATCTATCGAACGCGAGCGCGATCTTAGGATGCGGCTGTCCGAATTGTATCGATATCGTCACAATGGTCTGACCAGCATTGATGACTGCGTGCACTTTGAGCAGCACGCTGCGCTGGTACCATTCAAAGACACAGGACCGTATGGTGTCGGGAAAACGGTAAGTGTAGGATGCGATTGTGGTGAAGGATTTATTCAACTTTTCGTTTTGATGTTTCGTGCATCTGATTTGTAACGTTTCAAAATGCATTTCAAATATTGCCATTTGTATGTATGTGAATGCTAAGCATTCAATTGTACACCAGTTGCATGCATATATCGCTAAAATGAACAAAGAAATTTCAAGATGAGTTTTTTTGAATGTAATATGCAAAATATATTCGTGACGAAATGAGTTGTGGGATTCACGAAAAGTTGAATGATCTTTAAAAGTCTTTGCCTGAAGTCTCAAATAGACAATCTAACTTTCTTTACATGATTGAAATGAAATTTTGGCGATATATAGCTCAAGTGTATAATTGAGTCTAACGGTCAACAAATCACTGGCTGTATTCGAAAATGTTTGACAGGACAATCAACCAACAACTGGAAGCCCGCTCGCATCGTGTTCGCACTCGCTACAAATCGTCAAAACGTAAGTAGAGCTAGGACATCGGTTTCCATTTGACACTCATAACTAATTTTCGTAACAGCGAACCCGCAAACGCAAACGAAAGTTCCTGTTCCATCGGCAAAAATCCCACGCCCCGCATCGCCGACCCGACTTGCTTCGACGCATCATTGCCCAACAAAAATTGCTTGGATAGCTGTCGGGGATCGTCGGGTCAATCGAGTCTGTTGACGACGATGACGCCGACAATGCCAGCCCAAGCGGGCAGCAGCAGCAGCAACCCCCACCACCACCAGACAGCAGAACAACAATCGGCAAATCCGGGAGACCTCGCGGCAGACGCAAACTTAAACAACCCCAACCGGAACCCGTACCTTGCTGCAGCAGCAGCAGCACAACAGCCTCAGCATCAAACCGTGACACAACTCGGGGAGAATCTCCTGTCGAAAAATGAAAAGAAACTGTGCTCAACGTTGAATCTGCCGCCGAGTGTTTATTTGACGATGAAAACAGTGTTGCTTTGTGATGGAGCGGTTTGCAGTTCGCCAATTGAAATTTCCATTCGAAAGTATTTGGTCAAGGCAGGCTGGCTCAGCCATTAGTTATCATTTGAATCTAGAATATTTGTATTTATTCATATCGTTAGCGTTCTGATTAACATTTCGTTGATCTAATTGAATTGTTCGGGACTTATCAATTTAGCATTCTGCTATAGCAACAGATATTCCCGTTAATAGTAAACTGCCCATGTCAATTGTTCAGTTTCTTGTTTATGGAGGGAATGAGTACTGATTGTGAGTTGTCACAGATTTCCCATTTTAATTTTTATTTGCACCCACGTTGCGACCCTCGTGTTCTCTGTCTAGTATCTACTTAATTCATAATTGTAATTAGAGGGTAAACATGTTACATTCAAGGGATAAACGACACACATCCATTTAGAAGTTATCGTAGTACTAGTACGTAAACTGCATTGTGAACAAAGTATATTGCTAAAATGTTTTTCTATAAGTATTCAAATGAATACATTGGGTAAATAATGAAAAAAAAATGTACAAAAGACAGCTTATTGATAATGAATAAATTTTACTGTAGATAGGCCATGTATTTTTTATTCGAAAATTAAGGCAAAAAACTACTATACATTTGCAAAGTAAAGGAAGCAGTTTAATTGAAATTCGTAAGGTTGTTAATATAAGCCGATCTTTATGCTATACAGAATTTTCGTCTGGAAAAAACTGTACAGAACAAAAACTGAATTTTGCATCGAAGCAAATTTAACCTTTACGTTGAACGATAAACACAGATTTAATAATTTCATTAGTGCTTCAAAATTATCCCGTAAATTAAAGGAAAAAGGAAGAATATATGTTCTAGAACAATTTCAAGATGTTCAGCAAAATACGGATATCGAAATTGCCTAGGAAAAAAACGCCTTATAAGCGCTTTAAGGGGGGAAGTACCTTTAGACACTTTTTAAAATCGATTTTTTTTAATTGTTTTAATCGATAGATATATCGCCTAAGAATATCATGTCAAAGTTTCAAAAGCTAATTCTCAAAATTGTGGAAGATATGCTTCCCGGAAGTGCCTGGCGCCGAGTTCTTTTTCTCTTGACCACAAACTTTAAACGGCCTTTTCTCGAAACCATGTTTTTTAACATTGCGTAAGTGATAATGATTTGATTTTCATCATCTAGCATTCATTTTAAAGAGCATAAAATACTGTTCTATATAGACTAAAGATTAAACAAACAAATTATTTTGGGACTATTTTTGACTGGAAGTACATCGAAATTTTTCGTCAAAAGCGTAATTTGTTTTTTTGAGCCTGTTTTGAAGGGTTAATTTTCGAATTTCGCATATATTTTAGTCTATCTACTAAAAAAGCCCTCTCGAGTAAGAAAATGTTTGGTTTGTTGATTTCAGATGAAAATTGCAGCCAGCATCGCTTACGCAATTTACAACGTCAGCGACGACATGGCTTTCAAGATCCTTGAAAAATTTGTTAATTTTCTACTTTCACTTTTGTAGAATATTTTTTTTTTCAACCTCAAACATCGCCTAAAATAAATATTATACTGATTTAATAAGAACTGTCTTCATTTCCCCACAAATCAGTTGCAAAAAAGACCGTTTTTGGCCTCTAAAGGTACTTCCCCCTTAACATTCCGAGGGAATATTCCTACACTGATGCTCTATTTGTTCCAATGCACAACATGGCTACATCCAGAAGGCAGAAAATTACCGATCAATTTCCCTGCTTTCGTTTTGTTACAAGCTGTTGGAAACAGAGGCTCAGAGCTTCATTATTTTTAATATTGTTCATCTGATTGCATATTGCTACATAGTTTGGGTGCCGTTTATTCTCCGTTAACTAACCTTTCTCGGTTTTACAAATTTTGTTGCCAAGTATTTAGAGAAACCATAATATTTGCACAGATTTTTCTAAGGCATCTAATAATGTCATGTCTACATTGCGTGAGCTTGGCTTTCCAGATTCTCATTTCACTTGTCTCCGAACACTGGAGTTCCTCAAGGTTTCGTTCTAGGTCCTCGTATTTATTTTTTCATCAACGACATCTGGTCTCGTTTTTTTGTGTATCTTATATGACGACGATCTAAAAAAAAAATCTCTACTACCCATGCTGTCTGCGAACTCAACTGTCTGCTACCCCTGCTGTGTGCTAACTCTGCTGTCTGCTAACCCCTGTCTGCTATCTTTGAGAGATGCACTCTTCCTTATAATTAAAAAGCAAAATTTTTGTTGGGAAGATTCCAAGAAACGATTTATATTTACGAACTTGACTAGTGACAATTGAACTATAAGGTGCTTTAAATATAATTTATTTGCTCATTTGTTCATTATTTTTCCACATGCTTACTTAAAACATCAATAATTATATCGAATTTCTCATTTTGTCTACGCTCGAAGTCATCAAGTCTGGTATTTATTCGTTGTTCCATGTCATCCATTCTCCTGTCTAGATGTCTTACTAAGCGCGAATAAATTTCGTCATTAGAACCTACCGTCTGACCATTATGACAACCATTCACATTATTCGTCTCATTGAGACTATTTCCTACTACATTACCGCCTAACAAGTTACCATTCATCATAGTTACAATGCTGGAACAATCCAAATTTACTTTTGACTGAGCATATGTCTGTAGAAATTCTTTGCATTTCTCCGCGCTCGGTGTTAATTTGTGTTTGGAATCAGCAAGAATGCTTTGCACATGATTGAAATCAACTGATGGACCGAACATTGATGAAGATAACGCCTTCAAGTTGGGTTTGATTGCTATCGTCATGCCATAGATCCAAAACGATGTAGTTTTCGGTATGAACTGGTGAAAGTATAGATGCAAATAGTTTATGTAGAAATAAATGTACTTACTTTCAAATTTAGTTCCGATTGACTTGTGGTGCTAACATCAACATCAAAACGATAGACTCGTGTGTCTTCAAAATCATCTATCAGTTCGCCATAGCAAATATCAAAGTATTCTTCAGATTTCCCGAGAAATACTTCTAATTTTTGACAATCTGTTATTATTGTTATTACATGGGCACAACACGAGGTTGGAAATCCAATGTGTACATTGCAGGGCTGTAGTGTTTCGGCGACGAGTAGGATTGCTCGTTTTTCATCTATAGTGTCATCCAAAGCAGGATATTCATATTTTTCAGATGTTGTAATTCTTTTAGTTATAATTGCTTCGCTTAGACTGTCGCCTCGAGGTAGAGTCCAGTGTTCACATGATACCGTAAAATCTTGTGACATTTTCAATTCGGAATCAAGCTTGAAAATGCTCAATCAATGATAAAGTTGATGATAGAACAGATTCTCAGCAGTTTCATTCGGTTAAAGCGAGTTTAGAGATTATATTCCACATCTTATTTCCTTCTTGCATGATTTTTTATAAGTATTAGAGTTTCGTTTAACGAAAAGTTTCCTTATTTGGTGTTTTTATCTAAATAACAGAGTAAGCAAAGCATAAGTTATTAGAACTGGTACAATCAAACATATATTAGGCTTGCAAAACTTATTTTAACTGACTTGACGCCTGAGGTCTGTAAAATTTTTATTTTAGCATTGTTAAAGTAGTAGAACAGAAGCAATATTTAGTTATATTTAAAAGAAAACAAGATAAACATTCATTCAACTTTATGTAATCAGAATTCAGTTTAACGCCTTCCTGAGCATCATAGAAATATTACTTGCCCCAGATTTCATTATTCTTCACGTGGCGTAAAGTGTTGTCGAGAAGTTCCTGATTTGGGATGAAACCAACCAATTTCGCGGGTGATGCACAGATTTAACAGCTTCCCGGTTTAAAAGAAAGCTATTGTAATCGGTCCGAAAATCAAAATCAAAACTTTCAACATATATTCATGTTTCAAGGTCTCTGGAGTATTTTTTCACTATTTTGAGAGAAAAAATTCATGTGTGTATGTGCCTATGGAAGTAGATACATGATCATTTCTTGATTGCACGTATTAACGTCGAAATCAGCGGATAAAATTTGCATCAAATTTAGTTTAGCTGCTTTTTTTTGTTCGAACACAAAATCTGGAAAGAATAAATTTTGGGATTTCATGAAAAAAGGTTGTCTAATCTATTTTGTACTTGTGACAATCGTTATTTTGAAAGATTAGACATTTTCAAAGAGTTTTTATCAAATAATAAATCATAGTTTTTTATACTAGCAAAAGGTATTCAAATAAAAACAGCAACCAATTAACATTGACAGCATTGACAGCTGTTCGTTTCCACCTCGCACGAGTGAAAAATGCTTAGGCAGCTACGTACAATTGGGGTATGAACTTAATGGTTAGTTTTAATGAGACTTAAGATATCTGGGAGCATTATATTTTTTGTACTACTTCTAACGCGTTCAAAATGTATTGTTTCTTTGGATTCCCTGATTTCGATGGGCCAACATACAATTGCTCCTGAAGAAAGTATTGTTTTCGTAGATCAATCTCAGCAATGTGATGTATCCTCCACTTTCTAGAACACCTACAAATTCCGTGAAACTGATTTCGTTTTATGATTGTGAAATTATTAGTTTCTTCAAAAAGCCAAGCTTTGTTTGTAGATGGCATGTAGTGCTGGTTGAAAATTGGCTTAAGGGAAGCTAGAGGTTGCTGGCCAACGTGGGGATTGTTCTCTCGAAATTGTAAGAAACCTGAATAATATATTCCACGAAAGAAAGACTTTACAGAGATATTTTTGGGGCTTCTTACTAAACGAATCATTTGCAATATAAAAAAGAATGTATGATATTTGCCAGAAACAATATAGCGAAAATATCTGGGCGAGTGAGTCCGTCCTTTCAGTAGGAATGAAGCAGAAGTGTCAAATAAGGGGTTGGGAGCTAAGAAGAAGGTAGTACCTCTGTGATGGAGGACTAAAAGAAGCGACTCCTTTAAGTTTTACTAGACTTCGTACTCTTATATGATTATATATTTGAAGTAGTAGCCCAAAAAGAACCAATAATATGTTAATATTCGCCACTTACTTATGCTTTGTGAATTTTCAACTATTTGCTATTTTTGACACTTGACATTTTTGACCAAACAAACAATTGTCATGTAAGTATCTAATCTTTATGAGGTTCGTGCTGCACTCTGCCGGCAATTTCTTGCTTCGAGCGCTCAACACTTTTGTCTCTGCCGGCAGTAAGAAACGTCAGGTCTAAACAACCTTGTCACTGCCAGAGGTCAAATTTTTCGCAGGTTCGGAATTGCATTTCAGACGATTTTCTCGTCCTTCAAACGTCTACTAAATTGTAAAAAGGTGTGTGAAAGATCTTGTAAATCATAAGCATTTTAATAAAGCGTGTTCACACAACAGATTTTTAGAAAAGTCGTGAAAATGGTTGGGAAGTATACAATCGTGATGGTTCGCCATGGTGAATCGGAATGGAATCAAAAGAATCTTTTCTGCGGTTGGTTCGATGCTAATTTGAGTGACAAGGGTATGTATATGGTGTAAATGGATTCAAGTTTTAGATTCATCAATTGATTATGTGAATTTGCACAGGCAAAGAAGAAGCGGTTGCCGCGGGCAAGGCTGTGAAGGAAGCCGGGCTGAAGTTTGATGTGGCTCACACGTCGGTGTTGACCCGTGCCCAAGTAACACTGAATGCAATCCTTGAACAGTCGGGTCAAACAGGAATTCCCATTGAGAAAACCTGGCGGCTTAATGAGCGGCATTACGGCGGCTTGACCGGCTTGAATAAGGCTGAAACTGCAGCGAAATATGGCGAGGATCAGGTAAGCCAAAAGTTGCTAGATAAAACATTTATCGACGATTTGGATTCTTCAGTACGGTAGTGAATCCGATATCTTTTGAAGATCTTCGCCTCGTAATGTTGAAAAAAAGATTGAAGGTATTAATATCAATGCCTATTCGAGAAGCTTCCCTGAAAGTATCTTGCATTCTATCAAAATATTCTTCAGATATTTTATTGCAAGGCCATAGTAGTCAATGTTTCTTTAAAGCATGCCATGAAATCAGCTTACACTTTTCTTTCCATTCAGGTGCAAATTTGGCGCCGTAGCTTTGATGTGCCACCACCACCAATGGAGCCTAATCACCCCTACTATGAAACGATTGTTAAAGATGCACGTTATGCCAACGATCCGAAACCGGACGAATTTCCAATGTTTGAATCATTGAAACTAACCATCGAACGTACATTACCATATTGGAATAATACAATCATTCCACAAATGAAGGCAGGCAAGCAAATCATCATCGCGGCGCATGGTAACAGCTTGCGTGGCATCGTCAAGCATTTAGACAGTAAGTACTGAATTAGAATTCATGAAATAGCTGATTAATCATTATAACTTCCTTTGCCGAATAGATATGAGCGATGATGCCATTATGCAATTGAATTTACCGACTGGTATTCCATTTGTTTACGAATTGGATGATAACTTCAAGCCTGTTGTATCAATGAAGTTCCTCGGTGACGAGGAAACCGTCAGAAAGGCAATGGAAGCTGTTGCGGCGCAAGGAAAGGCCAAGTAAGCAAGCAGTCGGTATATATTTTAGTGCTGATTTGTGTGCACTTCAGCTGATGATAGATTGTGTATTATTTTATGAACATGAATCTGTTTAAATAAAATTGCTTCGTATTTATTTAATTTAAAATAAATAATTATCTAAAGTTGATATAGAATGTCGTATGAAACACGAACAAATGTTGTTAAAATAAAATAAAATAAAAAAGATATTTAGGCCCCAATTTAAAATGTATTTATTCAAAAAAAAAACTGGCTTGTTTGCAGATAGTTCATCATTGTATGATAATAATTGCTAGCCTATTCAGGACTCTTCAATATAAACATGAAAAGCACACTCTCCAAGAAATTCATTACATGAAAGTTGTTATCCTCAATAAAAACGCGAAACACTTGCCAATTTTATAGATTTTTTTCGCATAACAAAAACTCTACTGTTTATTTGAACATTCGAGTGTAAAAACATTTTTTTTGATACTCCCAAATCGTGGAGCTTTGGCAGCCACTTGTGGAAATGGTTAAGCGCGAGACCCAAAATGGGGTACATGCAGTTTACGGGACGGTACGGTAAACCATTAAAACATGAAATGGGAGAAAAACTTGCGCAAATGGGAGTTGTTCCACAAAAAAGTTCGAGTTTTTCATCAAATTTTTGATTTTTCATCGATATTAATATTTTTTTTTTGAAATACAGTAGACGTTCGATTTTGTGAACAGCACGGTTATTTGAACTCTCAAATTTTCAAAGGTTCATATAATTGGAATTTTGTGAAATGTGGCTCTTCCAGAATTGACGTGAATTTATCAAAAAATTTGAATGCCCTACTGTTGCCGTTTCCCCTGATAAATTTAAAGATCAATCAGTTTCTTTTTCGCCTGAGAAGTACTCAGCAAACATACAAAAAGTGAATAAGAATTTAGCACAAGGATGGTGCAAGCAAAGAGTGATGGAGAAAGGGCTTGGACGAGTCGGATTTGGTTTTAGTCGGTAAAAATTCGACATGTCGAAAAGCAGGAGCGACTCGGTATCTTTTGAAGATTTCCACCTCCCAACGTTGAAAAAATTTATATATTCCGACAATTAATTGTTAATTGCCTCAAGGTCGTTTTCAGTCATCTCGGTCCATGTAGTTCTTTCTCACGCCCATCCTTTATTTTCGTACATTCCGTTTGGATGATTTGTTGTCTTAATATTTATTCAACTAAGTCAAAGTTTTAACTATTCTTAATAATCGATCTTATTTTGTTACTTTCACCAACACAAAAGTTATTCTTATTTTTGAGCAAGCATTGGCAACAAATTCGCTAGTTTTCAAGCATTATCTTTTAAATAAGCCCACTACAAATTAAAAACTAGCTCATCGCGATGCTAAATATTCCATTGTATGACAAAAGGCACGAAGATATGTAGTTTTGAATGCTGACACGTTAACATCCTCTCGCAAAGCTGACACTATTACGAATTTCACAAAACGATTTTTTATTCTTAATGGATTGAAGCACTTGATGAGCCAATATGAATTGATCATTATTAATAAGCCTATATACTCGACAGTGAAATTAAATTTAGATTTGTTTGATATTTGGCTGATGTAAGAATTCTGAAAAAAAGTTTAAAAAACACACTTACTTTCAAATGCCATAACTTACTGTTATTTTCAAATGAAAAACTTACAGAAACGTAAAGATCTTGTGTTCGACTATAAAATAAATAACGTTTAATGATTCGAAAAAGAACTTTTAACTTTTATTAAATTTTTGCGCGAAAATATAGAGCTTATCTACCGTTGTTTCCTAATCTCAATATGAAGTGGATTTATTTCTTTCTTGCAGGGAAAATGAAATGCAAATGAAAACAAAAATTAACCTATTGTACAAACACTTTATTTTCAATTTAAGATCAAATATGTGTAACAATTTGATGGCATTTTTTCTGGCAACTTAAGTACATTAAAACTACACATTTGAATTTTAAGCTTCCATTTGTAATGATTAAGAAATTAGCTTTTGGGAGTCTACTTAAATGGTTCATTAGCCGACTAGCTACGTTTTTTAAAAAAATAAAATACAGAATTCGCTTTTAAATAATGCTAATTTTTTCAACTTTGCAGTTAGCCGCTTAATAGTTTTTGGCAAAACACAGTTTCTATTTACACTTTGAATGATGGATGTTTTAACGTCCAATAATAAATACAATTTATGAGTTCTTAATTACTATGCGATAGACATTTAAAACTATTTACCCTAATAAACTGACAAACTTTTTAAAATGAAAATACCACTTATTAAAATCTTACATATAAAAAGGCGTCAAACGGAGATAAATACGCCTTTTTTTCATATAAAATACTCGATTATGAGCAACAGTCTTATGAAATGGATGAAAATTGGCTAGTTAGTTAATTGGATATTGATTTTTTATCTAACTAATCTTGTTCATCCCCGACTTCATTACGTAGCCACTCGACAATTGATTTGTAGTTTCGTTTCATCCAAACTACATCGACTTCAATGCGCTCGATAGCTTGTTGTATTGATCGTCCACCTTCTTTATATACATTTCTGATGAACTCTTTCAGTTCGTCTAGCTCAAATTGTGTATTCATTCTTTGGGTTGAATATTTAATAATCAGATTGAGATTTGTAATTGATGAGCCCAAACTATAAAAACAAATTGATGTCATTAAACAGTTGCTCAAGATGTTAATAATGCAAAATATAGTTTCTTTGGTCAGGCCATGCCATAATTGCTAAGGATCTATGCTTGAGCTATTTTTGATCATTTTTATTTCTTGATTTGTTAATGAGGAACGGGTTTTTAAGCTTGAAAATTGAAATATGCATGTCAAAAGTGTGAAAATACTTACTATACTTTCATTTCCTGCCAATGCTGTCTTATAAAATTGAAAGCTATTGGCTGACCGATCACATTACTAGCCACAGCCGCGAACACTCTAAATACATCCTGCTTACGAATTTTACTTTTCGCATCCACGGCTCTTCTGAGATATCTATTCAAGACCCAGGTCTCTCGACTGCATCCCAACGCTGATAGAATCAGCTCTCTTTCGCTAGAAACTTTCGCCTTGGTAAATCGTTCGTAGGCGAAGTCCCATTCTTCTTCTGTACCATAGCGAATTGCGTTACAATACACAATGTTCTTTAGATTCGGTGATATTCTGCAATCGGAAAGATGTTTTTAAAGCTTTGATCTTATTATAATTAAGTCATTTTTACGGATTATTTGTGTCTGGATTAGGCGAACTCATCCAGACATGGAAGTGCTTATTGCATTTTTGTATGCAATCCTTGTAGCCCAAGTGACAAGCTGAAGTAAGGATATCAATGCGTTTGTAGGTTTTCAATAAATCTAATTCATCGCCAGTTTCATCGAATCCAACTAATTCATAAGCCGGTCTGACCAGACGCATCAAATATTGCTGCGAAAAGAAAATAATTGTTAGTAAACTGAAATCCCAATAACACTTAAAGGGAAACATGCATAAGCTTCAGTTTTTGCTCTCATAACAACAGCTTCGAATAATGTTTTAGCTGTTTTATTTATAACTATATATGTAAACTTATCTCCTTTTTTGTCGTTGGTTTAATGCAAACCACTAAAGAAGCGATTAAAATTAAATTATTGTCAAAAATGATGAAGCGTTTACTATTTAAGAAAAAAATAAGTACTATAGACTCGATACATTTTTTCTTTTTAAAATCAATCGTCCAACAATACCTGCAACAAATGATAATCGCCTTCCTTTACAAACATTGCATCGATAAAATTTAACGAGGTGACGGCTGCCTTCCAAGGAATATAATCATCTTCGTGTTCAAGATATAATGTTAAATTAAAAGCAATATTATAGCTAAGGATTCCAGCTCGTGCCAAATTTAATGCATCATCAATTAGCTGCGCTCGATTAGATGCTGCGATATCCTTGTATCGACTGGGATCACGTAGATGTGATATGATTGCCTTCCAATTGTATTCGTCGTATTGCACGCGATAATATCCAGTCTGTTGCAGATTGAATATAAACCATTCACTATTGATTAGCTCGGCATCTTCAATTTGCATAGTTTGATTTTTTCGCATCCAAAACATCGTGCGTGTATTTTCGAAACGGGGAACCTTAGAAGTCGTATAAGTCAATGGAATCCACCATAGGGGATCTGGCTCGTTGGATGCGGGCAGTTTTTCATACGAAAAGCGTTTCTGCTCTAAACTGAGGACATGTTTCTCGGCTGCGTCTCTGGTTATCGTGACGAGTGGAAAGCCTGTCTGTAAAGTCCACGTGTCCATAATCTCCTTAACCGTCATTGATTTGTCGAGAATATAGTTTTTATGTGCTTCTTTGGTGAGAAATCTCCATAAATCATCTTGTTCAGCCGAACCATATGACCTAAAAAATAGTATGTAAACTAAAACCAACCAAAGATGATTTAAATTACTTACATGTTTCGTAAGTAACTCGTCAGGCCACGTCGAAAGACATCAGATGTAAGGAAATGGCTCATCATTCGAATAATTGTTGCACCTTTGCCGTATGATATCCTATCGAAAATTTCATGAATCTCATCAGGATTGCCCACTTCCACAGATATTTTATGAGACGAAGATAAGGCGTCTAAAGTGAAAACATTTTGCAGTTCATTCACTACAAACTGGTCCATTGGCTTCCATTCCGGCTGTATGGCGTCTACACCTAAGTATTCCATGTAACTGGCGAAACCCTCATTCAGCCAGATATCCGACCACCAACTAGGCGTTACTAAATTTCCAAACCATTGGTGAGCAAGTTCGTGTGCCACCACGGTCGCAACGCGCTGTTTGATACCAGACGCCGATACTCCAGGCTCGAATAACATGGCAGTTTCTCTGTATAAAAACGATTAAAAAGAAGATGAACATAAAGCAGTTGTCTCGAAAATATAGGTACTTTGTGTTTTAAAGTGTCAACATATTCCGAATAAGTATCAATAACGCGAATCATGGAGAGATATACCAACGCCAGGGAAAGTAGACCTCACTTATCCGATTCCCTGTCTCCATCATCGTTTCAAGACATGGTTTCTATGGTCCAGTCATCCCTATTAGGAATGGCTGGAAGGAAACGATCCAACATTTCCTGTGAGAATGTCCAGTACTATCCAGGAAACGCTTGCAAACTTTAGGCTCGCCTTTCCTGGACAGCCTCACGGAAGTAGCTAATTTAAACATTAGCTGCATAGCCAACTTCATACGAAAATCTAAATGGTTCTCGTCATCCCGTAGGTTCTAGTGCCGTCCCAATCTTTTGTGGTATCAGAATGGGTCTATCGTGGCCTAAGCGCGTCACCTTTAGATAAAGAGGGGTGCCACTACAACCAACCATTAATAACGTAAATAAATTTCACCGGTCCAGACTGATCTTTCAACTGTTTTGAATTGAATTAACGAAGCATATTGGTGATTTCTTCACAATATTTTACATTGAATTAAACTGATTATGTACAAACCTGTAAGTGATTAGGCCCCAATTTTCCATTGCTCCGGCATGGAAATCTGGCAATGCAATCATATCGATTTTAGGCAATGGAAACGGAATGTCGAAGAACTCTTCAAGGAACTTAAGGATTTTCGGACCGACTTTAAGAGCATACTCAGCAGATGTAATGCCATCACCTCGTGCCCACACTGAAAAATTACCATTCGTACGATTTTGAAAGTCGGAGACCACAAATGCCACCAGATAAGTTGACATCGGAACAGACTCTTCATACACATCCCAGACGTAGTTAGGTAGGTTCTCTCTGCAACAAAAAAGTTGTTAAGAAATTTATGTTGAGACAAATAAACCTTACATTTCTTTTGATACGCCTTTAACTCTAGGCATATTCGATATGGATGACATGTTCTTTGGACGACCGATTGTTATATTGAATCTAGCCTTGAGAGCTGGCTCATCAAAACAGGGAAATGCTCTTCTAGCATCAGTGGGTTGAAACTGTGTTGAGGCGATCCACCTGGAAAAATAGAAATCAAATCATAATATGTATTATTTGTATTGAATATTTACCTCTTTTTGTTGTTTTCCTCGTATGAACTTCGATAAAATCCTTGCAAAAAATCCAGCAAATACCCTTGGTATTTGATTGAAACCTCATAAACTGAATTCCTTCTTAGTGTGTTTTGAAAGTGTAATATGAAAAACTGTTTGGATTCATCCACATCCTGTCTGATAATGTCAACGGATTGCTTCAATGTTGACTTCGCACCAATCAATTGAATCTTAACATCGTCCTTTTGAATATCTAAATCGGCCGCATGCAAAGTGATATTCAAGCAGTCCTCCAGAATTTTGACAAGGATTTTCACCTCGCCGTCGAATGTGAAGTTGCCTTCATGGAGGAAGGGTAGCAATTGAATATCATAGGCCAACGGTATTACAGAACGTGGTAGACGAACGTCGACGTCTATTTTACGCGTCACAGATTCATTGTTGGGCGTCTTAGTTTGTGCTTTTGTGAAAACTGTTTGGTTATCAGTCGAGAGGCAATTCGTTTGTACTAGTCTGGGACGAGGACACAACGCAAAATTGTAAACGGCTAATCCTACTATAGTAGAAATGCACAATATCAATCCGAGTGCGTAGAGGACGCATTTTCGATGTCGCCGTGGTATACAACACAATTTGCGCCAACCTTCAACTGGAGGTCCAGTTTCCTCCATTGTTAAATTTTCTCCCATTTGCATTTTCATTGAGTAGCATTAACGGTTTTTTTAGTGGCAAACGTTGAATTGAGTACTGCAAACAAATTGAAGAAAAAATTATGAATTGAAAATTAGTTGAAATTGAGTATTTAAAACTATTTTTGTCGTCGAAGGAATTTATAAGGTTTCATGTCCGGAAAAAAAATCCGGTGAAAAAATCTACATAGGGCAAACCAAGCGACTGCCGTCTGTAAGATGGGAGGAGCATGTAAGAGAGGCAGAACTTGCGAGGAAGAACGGAAGGGACCCTGCGTCGCTGAAGTCAATGGTAGTCAGGCACATCGTTGGGGATAGATACTTCGGCTGGAACAATATTGTAGATTGCAGGAAATTAGATGCACAAGAAAGTCTTGCAATTCTGAAGGAACCTTAAGGTCGAAGATTGAATCACGAAATGGGAAATGTGGCTATGGCTGCATTAAATGAGTGGTCGAATCTAGTGAAGAAGGGCACAACTGGTGCTCGAAATACTTATTTACAAATCTAAAATAATAAATCCCGTCTAAGGAAACACAATAGTTTTGTTTTTTATAGTATTGAAAGCTAAAAAATTAGGCAAAAGGAACTAAACATGACCCAAATTCTTTTGCGTCTATTGAGATAGAAACTAACGTCCTATAGAAAGTTTACAAATTCCCAAAAAAATAGAAACTCATTATAAACATAAAGCTGACTGTCGTCCTATCTCCAGGAGAATTTTAGTTGCAAAGTCAAGCTCTGAAAACAGCTTCGTTAGTTGAATATCTGGCATAGTTTTCATCTGCATTCTAAAAATAAAAGTTAGTGGTGGTTATTAGGCTTATCTCTGGACAAAATATGCATTACTTTCTTCGAAGAAATTGTATATCGTGCATTATGCAGGATAATTGATAATATGATTTACAGGAAGAATATTCGAATAAAGTGGCTCAGAATATTCAACTACAGTCGATGATATAGAAGGGGCTATAAATCGCCAATAAAATTGTCTTTGCTGCAGTAATAGGTCATTTCTGTCCTTTATAAACAAGATTAAAAGTTTTATTTGCTATGTGCCTGCAGATGGATATTTCGGCTAAGATATTACGAGGCACAGTTTGAATTTTTATCTTTTTTATCTGCATACGTACTACACCAGTATGGCAGTCATTTTGTTTTAAAAAAAATTTTACAATCAAAATTTTAACTTTAGACTTCGATAAAGAAGTACTAATTGATATCAGTAGCAGTTTGTTTAATCTTTTTTTTTAAAAAAATTGCGTTTGCAACACTTTAACAGTAGAGTAGCTCCTTAAATCTACACAGACAATCATCACAAGTATTAGAATAAGATTTTGTGGTAGCACCGGTGCAGCCGTCTACTGTAACCAAAATGGCTGCAGACCTATCTGAAAAGCTTGAGTACGCCTGGAAATTGAAGGCTCACGACTGCATACTTCTGCAGCGCTCTTGGCGTTTGAAAAGTCTCGATATATTCGAGAGCGTCATGTATGTATATTCCAGAAGAATTCTCACTGGATCATGGCACTATATATGAAAGATGTTTTGAACGAAAGAGTTAGTTAGTTTTTAACTTCAGATATGCATTGGCTGCAACAATGCGTTGTCAGATTCGAGGAAGTAGAAGACGCGAAGTGTTTGTAAACGTTAGTGAATAATTCAATACGATTAACTTAGTTATAGTGTATGTATAGTGATCCGTGTAATGCAGTGGCGGCTCGTCAGGGGCGGCAAGGTCGGCCCGGCCGTACCAAGAAAATCATCGTAAGCAGGAAATTATTATCAATGATAAAAAAAGGATAAACATTTAATTTTAAGGACTTAACTACTACACGTTGCCTGCTCCTACCTATATTTACGTCATCCAATCTTTAGTTTTTCATTAGCCGAATATACAGTCCTGGGCTACAAATGAAATAAAATTGAAGCAGCATAATGTAAACGAATAACACATTTCAATCCTAGTTGATATACGCAACATAATACGACGGCCGGTCAATAGTCCTAATTTAAAATATTTCATACAAGCATATGTACATACATATGAGTACAATGCATCATCCACCCACCGAAACGGCGGCCGCATCGCACCCAGCAAACATACATACATAGCAAGCACAAGCGAGAATCAAGAAAGCAACGAATGAAATTGCGGCCCAAGAAAATTTGCCGCATCCGAGCACAGTCTTGGTCACTCAACACTTGTCAGATAGCCTCCATTCGAATGTTCTTTTCCATACTAACCATTTATTTGGGTGTTTCGAATCGAATTTCACACCCCGTGTACATATGAGAGAATACAAGAGACTCGGCGGCCAGCCGCATTCAGGGGGAATATGAAAAAAATAGCAATGGAAATAGATTTTTTTTACTGGGATGAAGAAAAACGTCAAGTACGAGTTTGTTATAGTAGATAGTGTTTTGATAGTAGAACGGTGGTGGTCAAATAATTTGACAAATTAGAGCTTCCTTTTCGGCCGACCCAAAAATTTGTGTCACGAGCCGTCACTGGTGTAATGACAGTAAAATTAAAATGTGCAATTAGCTCTTAGTCGAAATTACATAAAGGCTCGTGAATTTACAACAATATGTATGTTTTATCTGTGAACATAAACATACAAATCTATCATATTTTGGCTATTTTGAATAAGATCCAACAAGTGCATGCTAAAACAATTTACGATTCTGCTGTTCAATAATTTTGAATTTGAATAATGTGCAAATAAGCTTTATCAGATGGAAGCGCGACCACATATGTTACATACATTTGTACACATATAATACGTGTATCATCGCCCGATTCATGAATATTTAGCAACATTGAATGAACGGGCGAGAAGCATTCCAATAATTTAATGCCAACAAATATAAATTGAATTTGTATTGATAGCAATAGCAAGCTACAAATGAAGGATTACAAATATTGTGCGCGACAGATCACCTACAATAAATATGTCGTTTGACCATAAATCATAGTATTTTATGTGAAGTTTCAGAATAAATGATTCTGTGGTGAAATAATGGATATTGAATGCATTTTACAGATTTTCAATAGAACTGTGTTGAAAGCTTTAAAAAATATCACGATGAATTTGAAATTGGTCTGCATTTTAGTGGGTGAATAATTCAGACGAATAATAACGAAACATAGTAACATCGTTGATCTCATTTTTTGAACAAGTTTGTTAGGTAAATCCACCAGGTTAGAAAAAAGTTGATAATAGATATTTTTCAAGCAGAACCTTTCAAGAGATTAATAGATTCAGTTTGTGTTTAAAGTTGATTTTTAATTATGACGAACTCACTTGAAGCGCTCACTCGCAATCCTTAACAGAAAGATCTTCCTTCCCCATATCGCTATTAATGCCTGAAATAGTACCACGCTGCCCCTCCAATACTTGGATCATTCAGAAAAGCAAATTACGAGATAGAATACAATATACGTTACAGAATAGTTCTTTATTCTATTACAACTTTAAATAAAATATAGCAACATTAATAAAATTTAATGGCGCCACCAATTGTTTTCGTATCCAAACAATTTTCAGTACTTATTCAATTGAATATGTGCAAGTGCAGGCAGCATGTAGCTTCCGTTGAACGGCTTTATTCAATTTAGTTTGGATCAACTACATGAACGATAGTATATTCAAATTACATTTGCAAAACGTAGAATTTAGCATGTTAAATTCTAATTGTCACCGCATTCTGTGGAACGTTGGTCAGGGAAATGTTCCAAGCCACCGCTTGAAAGCCAGACTATGTAATTACGAATCAAGCGCGAGAAATCAAGGTTTTCTATAATTGCGACTACTAATTGTTCAGGTTACAGTTGGTCAAGAAAATAAAAAATAAATATTTATGCTAGACGCATTTTTACGTGGCTAATCCAATGAAAAACATTCAAAAAATTGAATTGCTGCAAAAGTACGGCGAAATTTTTTCAATGCAATTTTTGTGTGACTATTTATTATGGAAATTTTTTAAATCTTACCTCGATTTCCGTGGCTCGCTAAGGAAATGTGGAGGTTAGTGCCAAAAGTCTAATTGTTCATAATCATTTATTTTGGGTTTTGAACCTTCGTGTCTAGTCGACAACACCGCCCACTAGTGTGCTTTTGGTTCGCAACTTTGCTATCACTATTTTTGCACATTAATGAAGGTTCTTTTTTGTTTGCAGATTTCTGGCTGGTACCATCATAATTAAATGGAGAAGCGTGGTTTCGGCATGACGGACGGCATCCTCTTCAGGTGCTGTCATTTACCATCCGCCACCAGACAGCACGACCACAGTTAGGCTTATTAAATAGTTGAAGTATAATGAGCTTAATCCATCAATAAGCCTAACCGTGGTCGTGCTATCTGGTGGCGGATGGTAAATGACAGCACCTGAAGAGGATGCCGTCCGTCACCCCGAAACCACGCTTCTCCATCAAATTGTTTGGTATAAACATCTTCGACACGAGTAAAGATAGTCTCATACGTCTTGGCGTAAGGTGAAAATCAAATACGGTATATTGACCGAAAGGACCATTTTAAAAAATTGAATTTTCGTTTTTGACCTTTTTCGAAAGCATGTCTATCGAAAAATGTTGTGTGAACATTTTATAAAGATCCGAGCAGACTAACTGTATTTTTCGAGGCTCTTTAATTTGCTATATTTTTACGATTTTTTCTCAATACTACGTTTTTTCGTCTAGTATTGTGTAAATTTTTGTAACTACCCGAACACGGTTGCACAACTGGCCCAGTGCTGGCTGAGCGCCACATAGCGCTGGTCGAGTCTCGTTCGCCAGTGCTGGCCCAGTAACATATAAGCGCTGGGCTAAGACCCGAAAGCAGCACTGGTCCAGTACCACAGTGTATACAAGAGACAGTGTGCAAACGAGCTGTTAGAATCCAAAAATAAACAGGGATCTAAGAGAGATTTAAGAGAGAATCCAGTGATTTCTATGCGAAACAGAAAATCGAATACATGTGCTAGACAGAGTAGAGCATATGGTTATGTCCCGTAGAACCGCGGGACGCACTTGATAGTGTGCCTTTAAATGAACGATTACCTACTGGTTCTTACTGATACTGTGCCCAGTACCTACCACAGTCTATTATTTGCCGATACGTTGCTGTGAAAACTCAAAGATAGAAATGAATTGTCCAAAGAGTACAAAAGTTTGTAGACAAATCCGCGAAAAAGGATAAAGTAGCCAAAACTACGGAAATTACACGAGAACTGGTTGTAGTGCCAGCCCCCTTCGTCAAAAGGCGGCTCACCTAGGCCAAGATAGGCCCATTGTGATTACACGAGAGCTACCTTATCAAATTTTGATTGGACAGTTTTAGATGCGACCCATTTCAGGTAACTTCCTGAGCAAAAGTTTTGTACTGCTGCAGTGAACGACGATGTAAAACATGAATACATAAAACTAGGAAAAGCAAGAAATATTCGAAGGTGCCTCAGATTGACAGACTTTATTGTGAAAGGCACAATAAACTCAGACGTGTAAATCGAAAAGGGCCAAAAAAAGGAGTCTAAAGCCATTCCTTCAAAATTATAAAGCATCTGCAGAATTTTAACCTGATTTATCTACAAGTAATTAAGCTAAAACTTCAGTGAGGTAGTTTCAGGACAATGACATCGCCATGGTACCGGAGGCAGCAAATCCTCCTAACTGTACCAAACTACGATCAACCGATATTAGAATGAAATGAAAATGCGTTGAAGAAAACGAACAAAATCACTAAAAATATGCAAAACGAAAGTGTTAAAAGGACTCCGAAGAGGTGAATCAAATCATTGTTCAAAACCTGATGGGTGATCTCAATATACAGGTCTACAATTTTTATTCCTGTACATAAAATCTTGCCAATGTAAAAATGTGGAGGTCTATTGATATATCATACTATAATTTATATATACATATTAAGAGTGGGTAGCGTTTTTTTAAAAATATATTTACATACGCTTTACAATTTTTGAACATTCGTAAGACATATAAATGAAATAATAATTTTTTTTAAAAGAAACAACTTAACAGCTGTTATTTTTTTCTAGGACAGTTCTATTGTTTTCTGGATCAGTTCTTTTTTTTCTGGGTCAGTCTTTTCAATTCTCACATCTTTTATTTCTTTATTTCTACAAAGATCCAATCTACTTGCTTAACATTTTCTTCGAATAAAAGTACAGTTCTATAAATCAAATATTCGTTGTCTGGAATTTCGTCAACTGATAATTAACAAAAAATTTATCAATAGACAATTTTAACAAACTATCCGAAATTGTTTACATTTCGTCCTATTTTTAATTTGCACTTACAAACAATCAAGTCAGCATGAATGATATGGCTATTATTAGCGGAGAAAAAATAGAAATTATTTCAACAATTTTATAGCCTAATTCAATATTGGAATGGGTCCTCAGTTAAAGAAGCTGTTAATTACAAAACTGAGGCTGTTCATGTGGAGCTCTATACCATCATTTACATATATATTAAGAGTGGGTTGTGATTTTTTTTAAAAGATATGTTTACATACGCTTTACATTAAACCATTTATTTTTGCAATTATTTATGGACAGTCCAGATGCGAAATCATGGAATCATGATGAGAATGAAAAAAAAACGAAAATGAAAATGTATATTTTTACACTAAAATCAAAATTTATTACTTTGGTAGTGTCAAAATTATGCTGAAATGGAAAAGATCAATTTTTAATATGAATTTTGACCAGATCGTATAAAACTAGGCTTTATTATGAGTATGTGCGTTTTGGTTTATATATTAATGTCTCTAAATGCTATAATAGTTTAAAAATATAAGTATTTAGCATTCTGATCACTTTCTGATTTTGATCGAAGCGACCCAGAATGTAAATCGTAAATGGTGCGGTTTCTCACGTACTCTTAAGCAATTTACATATTACATATAGTCCAATTTTTCGACCGTATACATTCTGATTCAAGTCGTACGGTTCGCTCCCATCAGTCTCCCGATAAGAATTGTTTTCTTTTAGAATTTTTTGGAACACCTTCCACGACTGCATAAGAAGGCGGTTCTTCTTACTTGCTCTCATACATTCGCTATACAATCAAAGCACACTACCGGGCACGTTCTGATTATAGTCGTGTCGGTAAGAAAAGAAAATGATCAATATTTTTTTGTATATCTGCTATTGTACGCCATGTGCTGGTTTTAAGAAAGACTGTGCCCACATTTAAGGATGAAGATTAAGAGGATGCAGTTGTAAGACCAAATCATCAAAAAGTAATGTATTAAAAAATTATTGACATAGTGTACATATAATAATATAACATAATATACTTGGATGCATTGAATTGTAGGTAGTTTCCACAATCCACTGATTTTATTCAGCTATCTTAAATAACTAAAATTTAAATTATTTCAATACGGCTACATAATACCAATATCAAGTTTTGGAATTGACAACGTGTTTCCAAAGAAGCCATAACATATTTATTTCAAGGTTTTTTTGACTTGGTGATTTTTTTGGGTTAAATTAAAACGCAATGACAGTAAACATGTAATAAAATATTATTGTGAAGTAATAAAAACGATGCTTAAATTGATTAAAGCATGAAATTCTTCTTAACTATGCATGGAGGCAAGCATTTTCGTTTTTTTTTGTTCTAAGCATCCTTGAAAGGTCTTTGGCTTTGGTGTTATCTAACGGTTTGACTTTTTTTGGATTTTTTTCGTCAATTAACTTACTGGTGTAATTTCTTTGGTACTAATATCTATTTCATCACACCACACCGCATTTACTTATATTCATTAGCACGGTTATCAAGGTTAGTTTAATTAAATAAATGCTAAATTAATTAACCCATAGGTAATGATTGCGTATGCATTATATTGTTTTGTTTCAGTGTTGAAAAATCGAGGGTACGAACTAAACTGTGGTATCTCTGTAGACACCTAATAGTTAAACGTTCAGCCTAGTCGTTCCAAGATTCCTTGACCATTTTTTATTGTCCTACTAATGGAAAGCCATTATTAACACATATGACTCACTTGTTTTTTGTGGGGGGGATCTATAAAACGCGCATTAAAACTTGGCAAATTAGTTAGTATTTCCATAGAACTACATATAAAAGTAACCTTAAATAAGATTAAGAAAATTTAACGATGAGATATTAAGTTTTTTCGCGTACCTATATTCATTAATTTCTTTATCAGGTAATTACAGTTGAAAGGATATCGCTGCAGTTACGATAAATATCCTTTTCTAGCTCCGACCTAATTTAAAGACTATTCAATCTAATAATTAGCTTAGCCATTTTTTTTGCCTCGAAATATAGCACCAAACCAAACGGAAATACGTTGAAGGTGAATAAAGACACTGAGCGTACTTTCAAACCGTATTCAATTACTGCAACAATAGAAGCATATCCAACGTATAGAATCCGTTCCGTACAATTACACATGTGAAGCAATACGTCTTTATCCGTAGAAAATTTTCGCCAACCAGTATTATTGGATTAAATTTCCAAGCAGGTCTTCTTCGCATTTTCATTTCCTTCCTTTAGATTGCACAAATCGAGGGTAGTTTTCCCATTCTTTTCTTACCCTTTCAACGAAATTGGAAATCACGCTTTGAAAACTATGTAAATGTGGGTGTGTTTTGGTTTCAACAATGTAGTGATTATATCAGAAATATATAACTACATACATACATATATATTTGTTGGTAGATGATTATATTGTGTAAACCGCTAAATGAAAAAAGTGCAATGTTGAAACTATACTGTAAGGGTTTTTTGCTTGACATAAAAATAATTCACATGCTTTCGTGAATTTTTTCGTAGTCAAATGGATTGTATTATATGAGTCCTTGCTATCCTTTCTATTTTTTATTTCAATTATTTTTTTATGTTGTCCAATTGTACTTGACAAAAGCAAAACCAAACCATTTGCATAGCATAATAGTAAATATAAACTGAATGCGTTGTTTACTTACTTAAATTGTTCATTTAAATTACAAACTGGTACGTAATTAATGCTTGCAATGTAAGCATCTAATTAGACCGTGGATGTAGCTAAACTAGTCACTCATGCAGACACATTCAGTTTATTATAGAATTTCATTGTTTCAAACTAGAACGATGCAGTAGGTGAACTAGCTTAGTGTTAGTACGACGTTTGCATACTCGTATATATAAAAAAACTCAGGAAATTGATTTGTTTTGATCATAATTATACCAAATAAATGTGAGATAAGAAAAAAAAATAGAATCACGAATAAAATATTATCTCAAGGTTTTATTAAAATTTATGGTCAACAGAAATATAATCGTAGCCCATGAGTAGTTCTTATTGTTAGACAGGATCATTGCTTCAGCTGTATGGATGTTAATTAGGCATAGAACGATTTCAAAATTTTATAGGTCAATGCAACATTATAAGGCTATTAAGATAAAAGATGACTTCAAAAATTGAAGTATGTATTACCAATTGCTAAAAGAGTTTCTCGACTAGACATGGACCATATCTCCTGTTAACTCCGAGATGGAAATTCATTATTAATTTGATGTATATAGAAAATGAAAAAAGAATCAAGTGAAATGTGTAGTCTTAATGCTTAGAAATATTAGCGTCTACGATGCGAAAAATGAAACGAAAACATCCACACTTGTCGTAATATAAAAGCAAAATTATCTCTAGCTGTATTCAGTTGCTGGTATCAAAAAATGGTATTATGTAACAAACAACATTATATAAGAAAAAATAGATTAACGATCGAAGAACGACATCTGACACTATAAAACGTACTTCCACATTTTCTGTTTAACATGACCATTCATCAATAAGAAAGTTTCTAATAAAAACGCTAGTAAAATTTCAAATTGCTTGGGACCATAATCATGCTAATTGTACATTCAATTTATTATGAGCTAATTTTTTTGAAGACATTTGATCGCACGACATGCAACATTATATGAAACATATCCACATGATGAATTTCTGTCGAATATTTGACCTCATAAGGAGTGGTCTAATTTATTAACGTA
Source organism: Oxycera nigricornis (assembly GCA_963942545.1). Lineage (NCBI taxonomy): Eukaryota > Metazoa > Arthropoda > Insecta > Diptera > Stratiomyidae > Oxycera > Oxycera nigricornis. The sequence continues at coordinate 111,942,507 of OZ012660.1, read as the reverse complement.
CGCAAAATAGATCCTAATTGGCTCCAAATATCGAATTTGATGTCAGCACGTGTGTGGAAGTTTACCATTTTTTCGCAAAATGTATCGTTGGTCTCCTTTCATTATAGATTCACATGGCTTTGACCAAGCACAAGGATTTCTTATGGAGTTTTAAGGCAAAGGCCCCATGTATGTGTGCATTCATTAACTGATTAAAGTTGTCGTCCATAATTTCGAAAATGAGTCACAAGAATTAGCATGGTGTTGCTAAATGTGCTTGATGAATGGCAAAGAGCTATTTTAACATTTCACGAATACATCGCAAGTTGAGAAATTCAGGGCACACTTTGTAATGTGATATGCTTAATGATGGAGTGTTCTGAGGACACCATGGATAAACAGTTGCAGTACTTTAGCTTAAGTAAATTAAAGATTAAGGATATCTATTATATTGTGAAAATTTTGTAATCAACGACACGAATTTTATAGTGTAGTTTATGGGCTTTGAAATTTGCAAAATGCTTCTGGGTGGTGAATAAGAATTCCAGTTAAAGAGTTGAGACTGCTTCGAGGTTGAACGGTTGATTATAAATGGCGACTCGAAAGATGGAAAGGAAGTACTACTTCTGTTCGCAATGTGGAAATTAATTTCATTCATTGTTTTTGCATTTTTTTAAGAAAAAATATTAGCCACTTCGACTCTGTAAAAATAGGGATGAATATTCTTCGTGCTGTGGTTGTTAGTTGGCGAGAGAAACCACCATTCATAAATATTCCAAAAAAATTCCACTCGCATTTTGCTCCCCTAACGAATCCAGTGAAATTGATAAGCAAGGCTTCGAACTATTTCCTCATGTGGATGTATCCTTCCAATCCCTTCATAATTTTCAAATGTCCGTTTTCATTTTGCTTTCTTTAGGCCTCCTGTAAAATAACCATTGACATGCTGTCATAATGATGTTAAGCGTTGTAATGATGGAGTTTTTTTTCAATCCAACATGCCCGGCACTGTCCAGGAAACGCATGAAAACCTTAGGCTCACCCTTCCTGGACAACCTCACGGAAGTAGCTGGTATCACAATGGACCTGCCTAGGCCTAAGTGAGCCATCTTTTTGATAAAGAGGGTTGCACTACAACCAACCAACCAACCAACCAATGATGGAGATTTGGGTGATTGCGGAACTTTCTACAAAACCCTTTTCCCACTAAACAGGACACACGATTTATGAATGATCTCATAATGCCAATGTAGAGAGGTTAGAATGGTAATTGAGTCAATGTATTAAATTGAACCCTACGATTACTAGGTATACTAAAATAACGAAAAACCCAACATTCTCAATAAAAATTTTCAACCCACATTAGTGGATATTTCGAAGATTTTCAACAATTTATTTATGTTTTGCATTGTCTAGTAAAAATACATCGCAATAATTTGAAACTTTAAGCGGCATTCACCTACAATTCTACTTTTTGACAAAATTTACACTTTCTCAAAAAGAAATTTATTCAAGTGTTAATTTCTGCTGTGCAAACTTCCTTAACTGACTTATTTGCAGAAATTCATCAGAATATATGTGAGCTAAATATTTAGCGCCTACAAATTAATAAGTTTTCCAGTAAATACAGAAACGTTTTCAAGATCGAAATGATGCAATGAGCCACAATGAAGCATTTTGGTGTCACACAATTAATTACACAGTTCTGTTAATAAATTGCTCAATAATCTTGTTGATTGCTTGTGGCTTTGAGGGTTGATGTGTGTATAAAGATGGAGCGAAATTCTGAACCACATGTGGTACTTTTTATTTAGCTATTGAGAATGAAGCATTTTTAAATAGACGCTACTTGTATATTTTCACTACAACATCATTGCAGACATTAATTATGGTGTCTGCAGGATTATATTTTCGGTCAATCAAAGCGTATAGACTATATAATTTTCAAGCAACCAAGATACAAGTTTCGGTAATTAAAAACAGATTTTGAACACTTGAGAGCATCTTATATAAATTATGGTTTAAAAGATGTTTGCTGAAATTGAGTTGAAAATATATAAACGAACGTTTGAATATTATTTACCATTAGAATTTAATGGAAAACATCCCTGGGTTGAACGCCACATTCATCTATCAACACATCCATCTTGTTTAGCAATAATCTGAGGTCTATATCAAGGATGTCAGAGGATTATTGATTGAAGTTAGATACATTTGTGCATTGCGCATAGTGAAATCAATCAATTCCAATTATAAAGAACGTGATACATATAAGAGACATTTCACCATTTTTTACATATTACATTCATCAGTGAAACAAAAGGAATTTACCTTTATCTTTGAACAAGAAGCTTTTACAAGCTCTCTCAGCTCATAGGTTTGATTTTTTTTCATATCCCTTATAGATTCAATCGATGAATCCATCAATCAATGAAACAAAATTTAATAGAATTGAAGGAAGGAAGTTCATCTTAATGTGTGTTATTTAAAGCTTTGGACAAAACCAAATAATGTAAAGCCAATTGAAAATGTATTTTGAAAAAAAAACATGCACAAAATGCTGCGACACCATTTAGACAAGTAAATTAAATGATAAAACATAACGAAATTCTTGAACATATTATAAAACTAAACAAAATAATGCACAACTAATTTAAAAGCCTCTTTGTTTTTTATGTGAATATGCTTGAAATTAGATACATTTTATTTTGAAAACAACTTGATGATACATTGATCAACTATTTTTTTGAATGCTTATTTTTCTCACTTTCGTATTTTACATTAAAATTTATAAATAGCTTCCAGTTTTCCGTCACAATTCCACAACCAAATATAAAACGTACTCACAGTCTTATCAAGACTATGAAGCATACAATTTTCGCGTAATTGAAAGTAATTTTCTGCAGGACAATTAATCGCTTAAGCGAAATTGAGCATTATGCACAAGTGTATTATATGTTTGTCTTAGCAAAGTGATAGCTTAGATCCTAGGTAAGCATCAAGAATAAATTTTTTACCGAAAAAATGAAAAGGATTCCAAAAGAGTCGAAAAAATATATTTTAAAAATTGAATTTCACACGCAAAATTTCAAAATAGTTCTGGAGAGGTACACCGTCAACATTTATCATGAAGTAGTATATAGTGTAGACTTGGGTATTCAGGGATATGTAAGCGGACGGACGAAATTTTTTTTTCAAAGCTCGGAAATGAAATAATTATGATAGCTAATCGATGCATAATCTGAAATCTATGAGAATGTAGTTGTGAGTTCAGCTGGTCTTAAATAATCTAATTGATTTATTTCCAAGAAGGCGTGCTACGGTAATCAAGAAAAAAGTGATTTGCCAAAAACTGTTAGAATAAACTGTAAGATTTTTTGTCCATTCAGGTACATAAGATGTGCTTTGATTTTATTGTGGAAAATTTTAATCGTTTATATTACTTGTACCACAAGAATTTTGTTTTATTTTATAATAATTATTATTATTCTATTATATACAGTTGGTTAGCTAGTATCTCGTTCAAATGATGCCAGATATCACGGTATTTTGAATTGTGCTTTGCATAGATTTTATTTGAATAAACCGATTTGGTTTTGTATGACACTGAATATTAAGGGGTTTCATAGGTCTTGTATTTTCCAAAATTAAATTAAATAAAGTAATGTACTTTAAGAGTATTCACACCAAATTTGAAGTAAATTCAAGCAATATTACCGGAGTTATAGAGTTTCGAAAACCGCGCGGTCGGTACGTGCGTTAAGGTAGACTTAAGTTAGACTATCAATACTCAAGGCAGTATTGCGGAAAACTTTAAAATAACTTCAGCCTGAAGAATTTTTATAACATAATAAAACAGCAAACAAATTTTCATCAAAATATATTCAGTAGATTGCGCATATAGTGGAACTATTAAGGTCTTAACTGCACTCTAAGTAGTAAAAAAAAAAGGTTTTTTTTTCTTTTTTATTTATTTATTGCTATTTTGCGGCAAGGGTAAAATGTTTCAAAATTTATGACCAACCTATCACGCACCTTTTATCTCCTCACTGAACCGTTTTAGAGTTAAGAATGAGAAAAATAGGAAAAAAAGATTTTTTTTAAAAAAATTAAACATTTCGATTTTTTTTTCAAATGTTCCCGACTTTTTTTCAGAAGGAGGATAAGTTAATTATTGTTATACGAGTAATTGCACAAATTTTCCTGCAAAAACCAGTGGACCCAATCCCCCCTCCCCTCAACGGTCAACTGAAAACAGGTTCGCCCTGGTCTGGGATGTATAACCGAGATTCTAGTCTATCGATCGGATGATGAACGTTGTTCTGCATACTATTAATAGTTATCGTCGAAACCGGAAGCATTTATTTTTTTTACTAATAATTTCTTATTTTTTCTTCGAATTTCAACAAAAGCACGATTTAAAGAACAATTAAAAGCTTGCCATTTTGTCGTTTATTCACATATTTAAATGAATAGTTCTAGTTCCAGCGATAGACACAAGTCTACAAAATAAAAATATATTTGATTCTTCGGTTGTGGATCATTACAAATGGAAATGTGCGTCCCAACACCTACCCACCTTTTTCAGGGGGTCCACTTTAATCCCAAAAGCCACTATCAAAATCTATATAAATTTACCAAAAACATTTTTTTTTTCGCATAATATAAAATGTAAATAAACACATGTAGACATGACTGAAAAGATTCTATTTCATTTTGAAATGAAAAAAAGTATGAAATAAGCTTCAAGTGATAGACATCATACTGCAATACTGCCTTAAAACGTAATGTTTTGTTTCAGTAAATTTACCCAAATGTATACATTCCAGTTTAATGGAGCAAATGAAAAAAAGTCAACTTCTTCAATGCTTTCACCGTTTGTAATTGCTATTTAAAGGCTCACACCCAACTGTTAGTTATAAATAGCATGGATTTTAATGCAGATTTTTTTGCGTATTCAATTTTTCCTATAATTATTTTAAATATAAACATCATGAGTGCTGTTAAAAAAATCTCGCCAGTATTAATTTGTCTGGATATATCGGCTAGTTTTTCTTTTTAAAAGAGATTATTTTTAACTCGTGTATTTAATTATCAATGGAAATATCAGTGGATAATTGTATAAATTTAAAAAATCGCCAGACATGCCAAATTACACATAATTTATTCGAATGACTTTGAAAAGCATATCTCTAATATGGATATCAATTATGAATCTGAACTAGTTCAATCTAAACATGAACTTTGATTCCATTTACTTTACGCGAAGCAATCAAATCAATTTGTTAAAGCGCCAAATCTAATTGCGCCAACACATGGTCGTTGCTCTTCGAATTGTTTCCCATGGTGGCGGCTGATGTCTTTCTTACATTACCAAATGGCCTCTCAAGACGTGTTCCCGAGAAAAATGCTTCTAGAACCGGATTAGGACTGAATGGAGATAATAACAAGCCGTTTTTTCTTAGTTTCACAGATCTAATCTGGGCGTTCGACGCAATGGTTTTGATTGAGTATCGCACGCATAGAAACGCTTTAGTACCGAAAACACTTAAGCCACTTATCTGGCGATTGTTCGCACAATGGCAGGCAACCAGGACTACTTACTGATTGAATTAGCTTAGTATCATCAACTTGATTGATTGCGACTGCGGTCCGTGAAGCAATTCAAATAAATCTAATTGTGTTATTTGTGGCAATTTACCTATGTCGTGTCCAGGCGTGATCAAACCAACGAGAAAACTCTGTAAATTTTCACTGCACAAAAGCGGGAAACCGAATATTGACTGTTATTTCGACAAGCGACACTTTTTCACTAACGGAGAGCAATACGGTTGAACACCGACCACATTCACTGCTACACGAAGACTAGCTCCCGGTCGAATATCAATGCGCCAACAACTGAATATTTCCAATTCGGTAGGCACATCCACAAGGACACTACTTGCACGCAAGTGTAACTCAACGGAAGCCTTCGAAGGACACCTAATCTGTAGGTCCACAAGCACTGCACAATATTTCCAGGCCAGATCAACCAACCAGCAGTCCGTTACAAGAGCTCGATAACCGTATTAAGTTTCACTCTTCACCGATTCACTTCCATATCCTTTCGTTGAATCATCCTGAATAAATGTAGTCTGCACTAGCTCGGACAAGCTTATCGTCCCGTATCGCAACGAACACTGAAAGATACCGACACTAGTAGGAAGCGGGACCTGAACACTGTTGTGTACAACTTGTGGAAGACTCTAACAAGTGGCGAATTCACTTCGGGTATGGAAGCAAGACTAGCTGCTCCCAGCCAGCTAGCCGATCAGACGCTCCGCAGATAGTGACCAGAACAACTCAACCGAAATGGCTTATAGCGATTCGCCTCAATCTATAAAGTTAATGCGGTAGAAATCAAAATCACCCTCACTCACTCCACTTATAGAGCGACAGCAGAATATCTGTTGCAGAGTATCTATACATTGACCTAGAAATGAGACTAAATTTCTTCCGAAGTTAATAGATTGTTCCACAAGTCTCATTAAGCGGTCAGAGGTGATAACTAAGAAAACGTAATGGATGCATTGTAAAGGACACTAGCAAGCAGCCAGGATAAAACTAGTAGATTTATGGATTGGTTCATCGCCCGATTCATTGAATACAAATAAATTGAATTTTGGACCATGAAATACTATAACCCATTAAAAAAAATTAAATTAATTTGAAGCGAGTTCTGTAGATATTTGATGGAGATACGCAAAAATGTTATGTATCTCGGTAGTTGCAGCTTATTTAGTTTTAATTATGATCAACAGAACAAGCCAAGTGCCCTGTTGTTATTTCGGTAGACGATTCCTTTCATGTTTAATGTACATCTTAAATTAAAAAGGTGTTAACATTTGCTAATACAAAACAAATTTTTAACTTCCCAGTTCCCAGTGGGGAGTTATTGTAATGGGGCTGATTTTGCGAATCCCAAATTTCGACATATCTCCACATTTTAAGGTCTCTAGAATCCAAAAACATCGTTTTTAGAGAGATGGCTGTGTGTGTATGTACGTATGTGTGGATGTGTGTATTGTGTTCGGAATTATTTTTCGTATCGATTATCTCGAGAACCAAAGATCGTATTGACCTGGGACCGGTATCATTCGACGTTTCAGCAAAATCAGTTAACCCGTTTTTATTGAGGATGAAAAACTGAAAAAAGACCAAAAAAATAATTTAATTTTGAAACTGATTAATCATTCGCGCAGAGCCCAAATACCTTCATAGTAATATTTTTATTATTGTATGTTTTAGCAAATTTTTTATCAATATTGTAAAAAATGTTATCAAAAGAATAGTTATAAACAAAAAGAAAGTTCAATTTATAAAATTTCAAACTTATATTATCAGGTTTGGCAGGATGGTAGTAGTGACGCTAGTGCAGTTAATAATTAGATATTGTTATAAATAATTTAATATTGTTAATAATCAAATCAAAAAAGTTATAATTTGATATTGTAAATACAATATTAATTATAATTATTTGGTAATGATCAAACATTCTTTATAACGAATGATTATTATTAATAATGATTAAATACCCTCAATAGCGAATAATAGTTGCTAATAATGATTAAATATTCTGTATAACAAAAAAACGCCCTTAATAATAATGGAACGTCCTTGCAGTAATGACAGTTTGAATAAATTTGATGTGAAATATTGTTCGATATGAAAAAAATCAAGGATATTTTTGCATCTTAAGCTTGTATTATTATTACGCAAGTAATACAAGAATATTATGTTAAAAACAACATTCGAAAGCAATAGTAGTATGATTTACATTTAACGTTTGAAAAAAAACAATGACGTAGAGCGTTATTAAGAGTAAATATTACTTTTGGTGAAGCAATGCTTCTTTTTAGTTTTATATGCACATATAAATAGTATTTAGCCACGCTTTTTTTAGTTTATAAGCACGGAGAAAAAATGAATGAAGAAAAGAGGAAAGAAAAGACATGGCGCGAGGGAAAGGAAAGAGAAATCGGAGACGTGATGGGCACGTCGGAAAACAAGGATGAGGTGGATTTGTTTTGTTGGAGGTTAATCATGGATTCCGGGGCCGAGAAAAAGGTGGACAAGGAGGTCGAGGTTTTGGTAGAGGACAACCAGTTGTCGGTGGCGTCTTCATCTACCAAAGCTTTAACGGCTAAATCTATATAAATAAAAATGAATCGCCAAATGTGTTGCTAAGCGCAAAACTCGAAAACGCCTCGACCGATTCGGCTATTTTTTTAAATATATTTTCCTTAAAGCACAACGATGGTTCTTACGGAGAGAAAAATTTAAAAAAATTAAAAAAAAATAATTTTAATTTTTAATTAATGAAATTATTTTTTCTATTGGACTGCGACAGACCAATAGCTTTTGACAGAACGAAGTCTGTCCGAGCAGCTAGTAAAAAATAATAATAACACTGACTCCTTGAATTATCAAATTGAACTTAATAAACTGAAACTGTTCGGAAAATGACATAATTTGCTATTCACAATTGTCAGTATAGAATACTGACAGGAATCCGTGCGGTTCAACCAGAAAACTGTCAAAACGGCGGGGAAATTTTAACAGATAATAAAACTGACGTTAGTTATTATAGACAACGTCGATGACGATTATTAAAACAAATATTAATTTTTTCCGTGTTATTAGGCAAACGTAGAGAAATATTAATAATAATGCAAAAATGTTTATGTTCTGCACAATCAGACGAGCGTAACAGTTGAACCTGTAATTTATTTTCAAATGAAAAGAAATCGCAATCTTATTTGACGAGATTCAATAAAATAATTCTATTATCTATTACAAGTTCGTATTATATGATAAGCTAACTTTGTACGACTTGAAATCATATAAATACGTACGATGCCCGGTTATAAAAGGGTCTTTGTCACCGTAGGGACCACAAAATTCGACGCACTAATCCAAACGATATGCAGTGCAGATGTTCTCAAATCTTTACGTGATTTGGGATGTTCGCAGCTTGTAATTCAGTTCGGACGAGGTGATGACCGATTGGTGAAACATGCAGAACTAGACGGAATCAATGTAACAGGATATGGTCTGAAGCCAAGCATTCTGGAGGATATTAAGCAAGCGGATTTGGTGATTAGCCACGCAGGTGCCGGAAGTTGTTTGGAGATTTTACGCGAACAAAAGCCTCTGGTTGTAGTTATAAATGAAGAGTTGATGGGAAACCACCAAATCGAGTTGGCTGAACAGCTTTACGGCGACAGAAATCTATTTTACTGCACACCGAGAAATCTACAGACAGTACTATCTACTTGTAGTTTTAGTGAATTAGAACCCTATGAAAAGGGTGATATGACTAGATTTGTAAAGCAATTAAATTTGTTGATGGGATTTGATATATCGTAATGAAACAACCAGCGTTTTAATTTTACTAGTCGGTTCATTTTCATTGCTATAAATAGTGTGACATCGAGGCGGATAGAACGTCGTATCATCCTCTGACCTGTTAAGCTAATATATCTCTTGAGAGTGTCCTTTATATTTCATCTTTGATCAATGAAAATGTGACATGCCGAGCCGAACAGATGCTGCTTGGGTGCCTCAAGAAAGGTTGCCACATTTCAAGGACGAAAATATATTTTTAAGTTCAAAAAAGTGGGTTTTCTGCACATTCGACCAACACGAATCCCCTTGAACTTACCTACACTGTCGCAAAGACTCTGGACAATCGTTCACAAGTTGACATAGTGTACACTGACTTCAGTAAAGCATTTGACCCCTTCAACCTTAGTGTTCTACGTCAAAAGTTAGCACGCTTTGGCCTGTTTGGTCCTTTCTCTCCTGGCTTGAGTCCTAGTCTATGCAAAGCACTCTTTTCTACTACTCTTTCGCATCCTACACCCGGCCTTCCTCAGGGTCTATCCTTGGCCCGCTTCTTTTCATACTTTACATGAATGACCTTCCCTCTTTCGTAGCGTCTCAGTGTCTTCTGTATTCTGATGACTTCAAAATTTACATAGTTATTCGCTCAGAATAGGATCTCTGAATGTATCTGGACACGATCGATTCTTGAATTCAAACAAATTTTTTCTCTCGTTCAGAAAATCTACAAAATGTCCCCCTTAAAGCCCAGTCCAATGTTTCCACGACCTTCCACTTGCAACTGTTTTTCAAATAAAAGATCTGGTAATGATTTTCGATCCGCAACTTAAATTTGAGCCTTACATTGTGACATAACCGCACGTGCCTCTCCAGTATGCGGGTTCGTACCAAGGCACTTTCATATGTTTATTGACATTTCTTCCTCCGTTAACCTATACACTAGCCTCGTTAGAACCATCCTTGCATATTGCTCGCAAGTATGTGTGTTCAAATTATCAATATTCAGACGCTATTGAATATGCCCAGCACGAATTTACTCGTTTCCTGAGCTTTAAATTTAATATTACATGCATGCGCTATGCTGAGCGACTTTCCATGCTCCAACTTTTCTACTTTGAAACCCCGCAGAATCACCCTAAATAAGTGTTTTTTTTTGTTTCGGTTTCACCACCTTCAATTAAACTCTAACCTCCCTGGCTGGTTAGATTATCGTATTTCAGAACGCGCTACCAATCTGACAACACATTTACCGTTCCATATGCTACGACTACCACAATTCGCCGATGTTGTGGCTTCTCCGAAATCACAATATTGTGCAACTTGGTCTGTTTCCTCGCTCAATTTATATTTTCAAACAGAATATAGAGGGCATCTCATTTAATTAGTCTTTTCTATCTATTTTATGTCTTGTGCTCGGACTATCCTAGCCTGTAAAAAATCTAAATAAATAAATCGCCATTACTTCTAAAGGTTTCCAAGGACAACAGAACATTTTAATGTGCAAAGTCCAATTGAATTTCAACTACACAGGGCACATATTCAATGATGTAACAATTAAACAAACTCCATATGCTGCAACCATTTATTTTGTAATGTATGTAGTGATTTTTTCTAAAACAAGTCTATGCACAACGATAAAAGTTCCTATTAATTGTTTATATACTTTCTCACTACGAATATTGTAGTATTTCGTATAGAATCTCAAAATTTATTGATTATTATCCACGTATTGGCATCTAGACAATGAAAGCATTATTATGTTATCGATTTGATGTTGATTTTCATGATTCGCGCTTGAGTTTAAACTGCAGAACGGACTGATAACATTAATTTTAAAATTTAAATTCGATATTCTCTTGATATTTTAAATACAGTAATACAGCAGGGTGTTTTTTTCTTCTTCTAAATTGAACTGCTAATGTTAGTATGTATATAGCGTTGAAGTTCTTCATATGGATTTCAGCGAGAATACTTCTATATTTATTCTTCAGTTGTTGATTGCGAGCCAGATTCCAGAATGGCTTCGAATGAGAATGGCTGGAAGGCATATCCGGCGCCAACATAAAATTTACTCTGGAACTCCACCCTACAAACATGGAATATTCAGAAAAGTTAAATACACTTATTTTTTGAATAGTACCAGTGCAAACGTAAAGTGTGCAAAAATGCGGAAAGGCCTTCCATCAACACCAAAATGCTAACAGTAAGTACAGCCCAGGCAGCAAAGAAAATGTACAGCAGCACAGCTCCCAAGAAGCCTTCAACTTTAAGTGCTTTCGCCAGCACCATATTCCATAGGACTTCCGCCAATTCTGCAATTTATAAAATTGATTTGAACACATTTAACTCAATCGTCGTATTTATTTTTGACGCGACTTACGAGCATGAGCCAAAGATAAAGCCCATAAACGAAGATATGAGGCAGTATGCGAAACCGAGCCGAGAACGTATTCAATTGTGTGAATTCCTTGATGGATGAAGATTTCAGACATCTCCTCATTTTCGTGATCATGACCGGCCGCAGCCACTTCCCCGTGATCTTGAGAATTGAGTCCGACCTCTGCATCGCCATTTTCTACGGGCTCTATTGGCTTCATCTGTGGATAACGATTGTTTCATAATTATTTGAACCTTGACTTGCGTGAATCTATCAACTTACATTTGCACGATTCCTTTGCTTCATTATATAAATTGGCTTGCCAAATAACATTAGCGGGACGCACATGAGTGCAAGTACTACCAAAACCTTTTCAAAGAATGCCTCTCCACTATAAAAGTAGGCTTCGCATCCCTTCGATGGCTCATTGGGAGGTTTAAATAGTACCATATTGATGAAAGTGATTAAGATCGACGGTGCACATCCCGCAGAGTTGGGAGCTGTGGATGGAAGCAAACGTTAATCGGGCTCATTACAAATATTCAATAGTATTTACCTGGGCTGCTTGCCGAATACTTGAACCATTTGATGAACATCAGCATTACCATGTAGAAGAACAGGAAAATCAAGAAAATTATTTGCGGGATGAACCCGAAAATTACTGCGATACGATCCTTGAAGTAGCGATGATTGAACAAACTCAAAACAACTCCGAATACCATATGGCATACGCCGAAAATAATTGAAATCTTCATTTTGTAAGCGTTCTGGTAAATAATCTTGTTGGCTGTTGCTACTTGCCACACCGGATCCATTCCGAAGGGATACGGATATTGCAAATACGCTTCGCTGCCTGGGTTCAATTGCAAATTTACGTTGGTCATTACAGTTGAAACATTATATGGTATTCGCCACTGCGATCCGAATATATTCAGAGATTTAGAGAATATATCATTGTAGATCAATCCAGTGTACATGGAGAAACAGCCCATTAAAAATATGATGTATCGACCGCCGAAAAATATGTTCCAAATTTCGTTGTCGCTCTTCTGCGCAGCCAGCGGTTTCTCCTTAAGGATCATCCATAGACCGAATAGCATCATTAGCGCTCCGTGTCCCAAATCGCCAAACATGACCGCAAACAAGAATGGGAATGTTATAATCGTGTATGGCGCCGGATTCATTTCGCGATAATTTGCAACACCATACGAGTCAATCAACGCCTGGAAGGCTTTTGTAAATTTATTCGTGCGATTGTAAGTCGGTGGATTCTCAAAGGTTTGCATTCGATTGAGAATTGGCGGTACAGACGACCCGGAACGTTCCTGCAACGATAGAATTCAGTTTTATAAGTTTTATCTCAACATCGAAGACAACACTGTCTTACCGTTCCTCTCCGTAAAGCTAGTTGAATTGTTTCCGTATCGAGCACTGGAACCCAACATTCGGCAATCAAACATTTCTGGGTAACATCCAAGTTGAACAGGTTCAGCGTATGATAGATAGCCTTAATTTTTCGCACTTTAACGAACCAATTCTTCAAGTTCTTGGCGGCGGCAACCAGAACTCGGTGACGATGATCTTGGGTTTGTCCCAATACCGTGTTCAAATCTTCGATGCGTGTCATCACGCCCATAGCCATTTCACGCCGATCGGCCGGCGCTTCGGGGCATGGATACAAAGTCGCTCGAAAGCCTTCGCAGATCTTTTTAACGCGAGTTTTCAGCTGATCTCCTTGGAAGAATATGATGAATACCGACTTGTAGACTTGGTCGCCCTGTTTAAATTGATATGAACATATTTATGTAGCCGCTCCAAAATATCGTCATGATTAGGTAGATCCCATTGCCATAATACGTCATCATATTAAAAGTTTTTAGCATACTCATAAATTTTTTTTATCAATGTTAAATTTGAGTCACGAAATAAATCATGCAAAACCAATTAAAACTTGAATCATTACATTATTTTTCGAAAATGGCTCATTATAGACTACACTCTTTCATTTAAGGGTCAATGACCATGAAAAATGTCCTTTAGTTTCTATCAATATAACAGTACCTTCGTTGTAAGGTATTTATACTTACATTTGATGGATCCTCCAGCGGAGATTCAATCATTGCTTGACGCAAAAACACGTTTCCTCGACAGGCACGCCATAGCATCCGTTCAAAGGCGGGAAGTCTCTCTCGTAAAATAACTCCGGCAACAAAGCTGTTTATGTTTTCATATTGTTTTTTTTTATAACAATTAAGCAATTAGAAAAACGAAAATAAAAAAGAACAGTAAATGATCAAATGCTTTTCGAAACAATTAGATTGGATTTTGTGCGACGAGAATAAGTACGAGTTTGAAACAACAACTGATTAGTTAGAAATTAGATACGATTATGGATGGGCTTATGATTTGAATTTATTTGATAGAAAACGATTAATTTGGATGACACGCAAATTTAAATTGCTTGCCGTTTTGATGTTTTTGTTGCACGCAAATTATTGCAAACGAATATTGTTCCTTCTAAATATTTTTTATGTTAATTTCTGCGCAGTTAAGTTTATTATTAAATACGAGCGATTAGTTGGAACTTTCGTATTACATCATATAATTTTTTTTTTGAAAAAATGAATATATGTAAACATATTTATATTAAAAATACATGTGCGATATGTTTGACGCCTTTGAACTCATCCGAATAATTTCTGAGTATGTACAGTTGTGTTCAAAATAATAGGAGCACCTTATTGAAATTATTTCAGCTACTTTCCTTACAAAAACATTTTCGCGTCGGAGTTCCAAACATCTGGATAAATACTATCACGTTACAAGACAATAAAAAAACGATAAAAGTGTAAGGGTAACATAGTCGACATCAGAGCACATCCAATTTAGTGTCAATGCATGCAAAAAGTGCTGTTCATAATAATAGGAGTGCTTTTGAAAAGTCCGGGAGAAAAAAGATTTACAGTGTTTGAATGTGAAAAATAGATAAAACCCAAGTGAAGAAAATATTCGTTTTTATTGGAAAACTTCAAATTATGAACTCTTAATTTGACCATAGTGAAACCAGGAAAGCATAACAATCGAGCAAAAAGATATTTGACAGTCTGTTACGTAAGAGCGTGGTCACTGTTATATGTAAAAAAAATCGTAGCGATCTATTTCTTTTTCTATGACATAGAGGGCACCTCAGTCCTCCATGCTTTATGGAAGGAATCAGCTGTCAGTCGAATTCAGTCGTTCTTCGAATGGTTTTTCGAAATGAGTGCTGCTTACTCCTCGCGCTTCGAGGCATTTTTTTTATGTTCGCATGAAAAAGAACCTAAATCAACGCAAGCAGCTGCTGCTGCAGAATACATGGGTAAGTCGAAGCAGTTCGTAAGCAAGTGGGTGAATAACTATAAGAAGGTCGATAATGTCGATGATTTTCCTAATCGCAAAAGTGCAAGCAAAGTGACAAAAAAGGACGAAAAAAATATTCTCGTACTGTTTTCGAAGGATCCAACTTGGACTCTACGTGAAGGTGCCGTAAAATTGAAAGCAAAATGTGTCGACATATCATACGGAATGATTCGTAGGCACATGCTTGCAAATAAAGTGAAATATCGGAGTACTTTGGAAAAGCCAATGTTAAGTGAAAAACATGTGACATGGGCGAAGGAAAACTTGGACCGCGATTGGAGCAACACGATCTTTTCTGATGAATCTTCCTTTTGAGCATTGCCGAGCACCAAACACGCCTGAACAACCTCCACTGGTATACTGCACCAACGGACTGTTAAACACCCCGTCAAGGTCCATGTTTGGGGGGGGGGGGAGTGCTTCTCAAAAAAGGGTTTCGGAACTTTGTTCTTATTTACAGACAATTTGAGTGCCGGAAAAATGAACAAAATCTATCAAAAGGCTTTATTACCATCTGCCAAGCAATGGTTCATCAGAAAAAATGAGAAAATGTGTAGGTTCTAATAAAAATGCAACTTCGCAAACGCAAACCATGTAATTTAGATCAACTCTCTCGACAAATTCGGAAAATTTGGATGTCTTTTCCAAAATAATATGCCGAAAACCCCGTGGAAAGCATGCCCCGACGGTGTCAGGCCATAATTGATGCTAGAGGAGATTCGACTTGCTACTAAGGCATTGAGTATTGACGACCAATTAAACAATAAATGTGCGAATTTTTAAAAAAATCTATTATTATAATTTAACAGTGACCACGCTCTTATGTAACATACTGTGATATGTAAAATACTCCAAACGGATAAATCTTATAAAGAAATGCAGAAAACTGTTGGATGTCAAGTTTCTACAATCGGGAATGCCTTGAGCCATGTTCAAAAATAAAAAACCACGCGGGCAAAAACTGAAAACATAATGATCAGTTTATTGTTCGGGCTTCAAGGGATCATCACATAGCATCTTGTAAAATGATTCACGATGGAATCCAGTTGTCGATAAGTGATGAAGCACTTCGCAGAAGACTTCTTGAAAATATTTTGTACATTCAAAGCTCCCAGGAAGTATCAATTTTTTTTCGCGTTCGATCTGCCAAAAACCAATTCATTGTTGAGAAATGCTGAAATATTAAACAGACGACATTAAAACTATTCTCTTTGATGGAATTGTGTCCGACATTGCAGAATATTTACCTCAAAAATACTTACAAAGCTATAAAGCTTGAGCGTGCGAGGACAAAGGTGAGTATCTTGATGTGTGTAAAGGATAAACACGTAAACACCGATATCTTGAAGAAAACGAGCTTGAAATGCCATTGAAATTGGTGTCCCAACAAAACATAAAAGTAGAAAGGCAAAGAAGTGGTTTCGCGTCGAAGGTAGTACACCAAAGTCAGTCACTCCAATTGGAAATCTATTGTTATTTTTAAAAAAACGTAGGTGAGGCTAATCCAGCAAATAATCAACAGCATTGGAGGACCGTTAAGGACTCTCTTGGGCTTAGAAACATGAAATTCATAGCCAAAATCGTTTAAATTCCATGCAATGTCGTTGCAAAGCAATATTAAACAAATAAAGGGGGTTCGACTACATTTGAAGATGTTTTCAACGCAACAATAAACAATTTATCGACTTTGAGTTGGCTTATTCTCTCAATTTTTTGCATTTTCAAGCACAACTTGTTCAAGTGCAACACAAACATGAATGTAAAATCAATTTTTTCCAATTTGCTTAACGCATGTTAAGTTGTTCTTTTATTTAAATTTTGCAAATGAAGAAGCATATGTGGGATTTCCTTAAGAAATCGGGATGGTTCACGGATTAAAGTAGAAGGCTCCACGTATACAGGACACAATAAACTATACCGATCTAAGAGAAACGAAAGACGTTTGGCTTGGTTCCACACCTAATCTAATCTAACCTAAGCATATGTAGTTTTCTGTACATACTAATTTCAACAACGAGCAAAAATCGATGGCTTCTATTTTGATAGACACTGGTTGGTTGGTAGGTTGAAGTGGCAGCCCCCTTTATCCAAAGGTGGCTCACTTAGGCCACGATAGGCCCATTGTGGTACCACAGAAGATTATAATAGACACTGCTTCTATTGTTTTGAACACAGCTGTATGTGAATCGAGGCGCAGATCAACAACTATTGAAGTTGTCTTTTCAATTCTAATTTTTCAAAGGGAATTTCAAACTATACTTTCAAATCGAATGTCTAAAACTAAATTATTCAATAACGTTCATATAAAATGCAATGATATTGTAGAATTTGGATTACACATGCTGTAGAAGTGTCCACTGAAATGGACATCATTTTCTGTAATTTTTCTACCCGGAATGGGCATCCGGAGCTTGTGAACTGCTGTTCAAAAGTCGAATTGTAGAGAATGATATTCCATCCCAGTTGACATTGTATCTGAATGCGTTAAAATGTCGAGCCTGTGATCATATTTTATTTGAGAACTAAGAAAACTAATCGGACGCTTAAACTGTGAAGATGACTAGGCATGCTCTCTTTCTTCAAAAAGATCAAACATTTTTTACTAACAATTTACCTTTGCAACTGAATAGCCTATCTGTTCCCGAATCTATTTTCTGAATATTGTTTTTGCCATTGACACACTTATGACATGAAAATTCCTATGTGAGAATGTTATAAAAAAATAAGATACGCGAAAAAAACAGCCAACTGAATAGTTGAGCGCTAAGCTTCGCAAAAATTTCAATTTAGAAGGAACAATTGGATGTATTATTCTTTTGACGCCAAGAAGTCAATAACATATCACATTTAAAATTAAACCTCAGAATAAAAGCACATTAATTTAAATCATCATAGTTTATTAATACATGATTATTTTTGTCACCCCAATCACATATATGCAGATTTTTCTTTCTTCATTTAACTCAATTATAAAAATGCACACATATTTTTAACTTGATATACTATGTTCAAAATAAAAATAAGTTACAATAGTAATAGCATTCTTCCAATAAGTGTAGCTCAAAATTGTCACTCTCGATGTTTTTTTCAGTAAAAGGGAAGGATACAGCAACGAAAAAAGCTTTTGGCTAAGCAAATAAAAAACCTTTTCAACGAACACAAAAGACAAAAATCATTGCGCGTAATAAAATACTAACATTTTAACGAATATATATATAAAATTGGTGATAATGACCATTTGAAATATAAATCACTTATGGGCTTAGAATATTTTATGGACACACATATTATTAATATGTTTATGCTTGATTTCAAACGTGTGACTAGCTGATGATTTTAATAGGCATAAATTCAATAGCGTACAGACAGATGTGAATGAATGAAATCCTTAAGATTTTGTTGACTTACAACTAGTGATTGAGTTCAACTAGTTCAAACGAAAATTCAACAAAAATAAACGCACACATTAACAAACTACAAAAGTTAAAGATGGAATTCGGCGAATTTAATTCTAGTTATGAACAGATCAATTCTATATTGTTTACCGACCATGGTAGATACTCTTCAGGCTCTTGAGGTTTTTCCAGAAAACTAGGCAAAATATTTGTTTAGTTGGGTTAAATTTAGTTTATTATTATTATTTTTAAAAATAGTAACGAATATTAGATAATAAATCTTTTTAAAAATATAACCTAGTGTTGTGTGTGGTCGTATTGTATGAGTCTAAGTTTGGTTTGTATAAGAGAGTTGATTTGGGAGTAAATATTGTGTAGACATTATTTCGAAAATCAATTTGATATTGTGACACTTCATTAAAACCGAAATGTTGTCTTCACAAAAATTCCGATCGACTCGTACACGAGCTGCATTCAATAATCAATTAATACAATTCTTCAGCTCTTTCAAAATACGTTCTATCACCATTGTTATGCAGCTTGGTTAGTAAAACAAATTTCCCCAAACCAATGAGTTAAAACGTTTAATGGCAAAACTGAATTGTCGATTTGACAAAAAAATACCGTGATAAGAACGTAAAATAAAGTGTTTTTTTAATCATGATGTGATAATTTATTTGCCTAACATTATTATTACGATTTTAACACATTCTGGATTGAAAAAGGTACCTACCCAAGCTGAACAGGTCCCATTGAATGGCCAGCTCGTGATTCATCCGTAATTAATGCCCGAGTCATCGATTCTGTGGTGGTGCTAAGACCACCCTCTTGCTATAATTTCATTAACGGATGCCATAATTGTGTAATGTGTTTTTAGAGATTTATGTTCGTTTTTTTTAAATGACATTGATGATTCGTTACAAAGAATAATCGTTCACAGTTAATATCAATAATAATGATAATCAAAACATAATTCAAAAAATTTAATGAATGTTAGTATGGAGAATACGGCATTCGTCTTGGCTAATGCGTCGTGTCGTTTTAAGTATTTATTGATTCTGTGTGAAGTTTAATTTTACGTAAGCTAACTTTTTGTAGGTAACCATTGATAGAAAAGGCATTATTCTGTTTTGTGAGAACGCATTTAACCGATTCAATCCTGTATAGATGATTGAGTGACAGAAGCATTTCAAACTACAAAGTGGCGCGAAAGTTACTCCCAAACACGTCGTACATTTCTACGGTAAATGTCCTTACACTGAAGTGATCCTGTATCAGTGCATCGTGGTATAATTCAAAACCGAGGAGCAGATACTTAGAGCCGGCACTGAACTTCAGGATTAGACTTTAAATCCCAATGATGGCATTCTATAGCTTTAAATTTAATAATAAACGGCGCTACATAAAAGCTGCAAACTTAGCCTGACTACTTGAAAAAACCTGTAGTTGGTAGCTGAAAACATTTTTTGATTCAGAAATCCTATAAACTAGGAACAGTTTTCTTTGCTTTCCCAACAAACCTTCAGTGACTTATGGTTTTTGTAAAATAACTGATTCAATTGGGGTCGTCGGACATGTAATCAAATAATGAAGCCATTATTCGACGCGAAAACCATTGATCATCGCCTTCACGTTTACTTCAAGTTGAAAAGCGAAGGGTTTGCTGACAATCATTTAATTGGATGAATTCGTTGTGCGAATATTTTATTCACGGATGACGTGTGGATGAATGTGTATCTCAAATCACAGAAAAAACCATCCTTCAAAAATATCTGAGGTTCTCCCAAAATTTGATTTGAAATTTATGGTTCCTGGCCACATTATTAGTCACAGCTAATTTTCTTTTATTGGACAAAGAACGTCTGCAAATGAATCATATTAATTTGTACGTTCATTTTACTGAGAGAGTTTTAATAAAACCTAGATCTAAAAATATAATAAAGCTGGAAACACATTTGCAAAGTGAATGGGACTCCAAATTGATGGAATATTTTGAAGAATTGTGTGAAAGCTGCCGAAAAAAAGCTTTGAAACCTATAGAAAACAACGATGGACATGCATCATGCCAGTTATTCACTTTGAAGCTGAATATGTGTTCATAATGATTCGTATTCTTCTAAACTCAAACAGATTTTCAGAAGCTTGCAAACGTATCTTATGAAAAGACTCCTGTGCTGATATAGAAAAGCATATAGATCGTTTACGTAAACTCGTCCTAATTCTAAGGTTTTTTCAAGGATTAAAATGGAGTGCGGAAAAATTTGAACTCCCTTATAGATGCACATGTTCTTAGACGCAGACAAGCAATGTGATTCACATACGAGGTCTGTTCAAAAAGTATTGCGAATTTGGAATTTTCGTGAGCAACGTGTATTCGATTTTCGATATGTATTTTTGTGGCGTTATGTTGGTACTCATGTTCCTCACTTATCCTGACAATCTCAGCCATTTTTAATTTTTCAGTTAATTTTTGACAGCTATTTTGCTTGGACGTGTTTTGGCTTGTCTTCGATTTTTGCCTATTCCAAAAAATGGATCAAAGATTCAAATTTTGTGTGAAAAACAACTTTAAGTGCGCAGACGCATTCCGAACGTTGACTGTGGCATATGGTGAAGCTACCTTGGTCCAAGGTAGCAACGTTTAGCGGTGATACAAAATGATCTCAAAGGGTCGAGAAGATGTGAACGACGAACAGCGTGCCGGGCTCCCAAGCACGTCAACAACAGACGAAAAGATTGATTGAAAGATTTCCTACTTCTCGCCTTTTCACAGTTCCACCAGATCTACTCCTTTCCTCATGAGAATATTGAAAAGGATGAAAGCTATTCATTTTAGAGCAACTCTGAAACTACAGTATGTGTACATGAAAGAGAGATCGGTTGAAACAGCCCTTCACACGCGTATCAGCCACATTGTAAAATCACTTTTTCTCATTATTGAAAGGGCACAAGGACAATCATGTTGACAACACCCTAATAGGGCTCATCAACCAACTGCTGGGAAACAGGACCAATAAATATTCATCTGGAAATAAGTACATGAAAAAGAGTATTTGCACAAGATCTAAATGGTTTTCAGCACCTAAAAGTTCATTCTTCCTTCCATCCTTGTAGTAGGACTGAGGTCTTAGTGAGCCATCTTTGCAAAAGGGAGCTCCCTACAACCTATTACATGTCTTATAATAGAGAAAAAAAATATTCAAACTAACCGTCCAAACCTCATTTAAATTTTTACATCTAACATATTTATGGGAGAACTTTTTGCGCCACCATGTAGTCTTAGAGTTGGTGGGAATTTTAAAATATTTATGATTGTCGATTGGTATGATCCTTTATTTGTAGGATTCATTCCATTAATGGAAATCACCTAATAAAATCGATGGTTTTTATCAAAATGAATTGACGACGATGATAGTGAAATTTTAATTACGTCATTTTATTAAGAAAACAAAAAATCGAGAGATCAATGTAATTTTTTTTACATTCAACATGTAAAAACTATATTCTTCAGAAAATAGGTTCACTTTATTTGGCAATAGCAACTTTAAACAACACAGACGCAGTTTATTATAATTCGATGATGATTAGGATCATAATTTTCAAAATTATAAGAAGAATTTCATGAGTTAAAATCATAAACCTGTAGAAGAATACATGTAGTAATTAATGAATTAACTAACAAAAAATTAACTTGAAAACTTCAACTTAAGAAAAAAATCAAACCGATATTAAAATACATACCATTATTTAAAAAACGAAATGCTGATAGGATCAACAAAAAATTTACTTCCAAAAATATGGAGTACTTTGTCCATTTCAATATAGAAAATAGAGAACAAAGCGGGATTACATTCTATACCTTATTTCTTAAAGGATTGTTTCTTTTACAATTACTTCCTCTTTCGAGGACATTGTTGTTTATAATTTTCACCAGTATCTTGTTTATTGATTTACACTATTTCCCGCACCTATTGTTGGGCTTTTGTGTCTTTATTGTAAAGTAGAACATGAAAATATTAATGGTCCACCAAAATATACATTGCTGTCTTAGAATTATATACCACTGCTTATACAACTGATGATTATGGAAACTATGGAGACCAAAATGTTTTTAAAGCTGATGTATAAGGAAATAGGAAATGTAAAATATTTTCCTATGTTTTGTTAATTACAAGAAAAATAATGCTTGTAGACCAGACACCATGCGGAAGAATCTAATGTACAATGATGTTAAAAAAAATATATGTGCATTTTTATTTTCGAATTGAAAATCTACTTATGCTTAAATTCAAAGGTTTTGGCATTTATTCGTAAAAATTGTAATTAAAGCGTTGCAATCTCAACAAATCTCTGCTTCAATGCTGTTTTGATTTAGTAGAACACTCAACATTTGTAATAACATTAATACTGTTCCATTTTCGCGGCCGAACAAATTATGATTAGTTCAAAAAAGTATTTAAACGTATAACATCAAACAACAACTGATTACAAGACCAGTGTAACAGAAAATTCACAAACGTAAAACAAGAATGCCAGAAAGAAATATATCAGTGCAACTGAGATCGATTGCAATAGATATATTCGCTTCACTTGAACTAGTTCTTAAGTAGGAACTGTTCTTTCAAAGCCAAGAAACCATACAAAATATCAATGCTTGCCTTAACCGACTACGAGAAAGACTTGTAGCTATTATCTCACGTTCGAACATTGCGACTCTCTCCAAGCGTTTACTTATTTTTCTCTTTAAAAACGAAAAAGAATCGCTGTAATAACTAAACTATATATGTTATCATCGTCTTTGTTGAATAAGAGAAACACGAACATTGAAATGCTGTTCAAACTTCTACAAGGCATTCGTTTGCGAAAAAAATCAAATAAAAAAATAAAAAATAAATTTAGCAACACGATGAGAGTATTTTGGTTAGCATTTACACAGTCGCAAGCTTCTTTGTACAGAGATTGTTGTTCGTTGCAGACGAGTTCAAGTCGGAAAAGTATCAAATCCTCATGGACTAGCTTCAATAAAATACTTTTCCAAGGGATTTAGATTCACATGCGATTTACAGCATTGCGCACATGGTTTGCTACTGTCTCGCATAGAATAAGCAAGATATTTATTTTCAAATTCATATGCGCCCCTGATTGAAGATTTTCGCGGGCCACTACTGAGTCTCTTGTCGTATTTTTTTCTTACGTATATTCCTGAATTAATATCTTAATCACATTCGTCAATTTGAATATCTTTAGATCATTGCTTTCTTTACTTATGAGAATATTTACCCAAGTTTTAAGTTTTGTCCTTGTTGCGCAGCTCGTATTCCCTCCTCGACCAGAAGTTGAACTTGCTCTTCATCTTTTTGTGAGTCCGCCATCTGTTGATAGCGTGATCTTGTTAAGGTAAATGATGGCGCTGCCTGGCAACACAACCGAAAAACAAAATAACGAAAAATACCTAATACGCAGTTTCCTTCTTGGTTTTTTTAAATTTTTAACGATGTAAATTATACATTATCAAACTACGAACTGTACCAAAAGGCCGAATAAGATCCATTGTTCATACATACACGGTCCGTTCAAAGCATGTCGAGCTCCACGATTCCTTTAATCCCGAATATTGTCAAATACTAGTAATCTTAATGTGCAATTAATATTTCAAAATTATCGAGTCCTTATTTGATGCATCGCTCGAAATCACTATACAATATTTCCTAGTTATATCCTAACAAATTAGTGCATTCAAAAATATAGCGACGATAAACATTACAAAGCAAGCAAACCATGTTGAAGAGCTCTCTTCTCATTATTCGATTTCTGGGGGCATTTTCGTCTTGAAGTGCCTTAATTTATAACACAGTGATATTCTTAAGTTGAAAGAAAGCAAATCAACAAAATAAATCAAATATTGACCAAAATTACGGGTCATTTACATTAGCACCAAAACTAATCGACTTTCAGTCACGAAACCCATACAATGCAGGTTTTGCAGGATTACTGTCATATTTGCTTCAATGACACCTCCATAGCGTCTCCAAATGAGAAGAGATTTGATTTATTCTAGGTCCAATGCATACATTGTCGCAAAAAGCTTCTAAGCACTATGCGCAAGCATGGTTTCAAACCATATTTCCTTACACTAAACTTATAATGTTCTATTTCACACACAAACATTCTAAACTACGAACAGAATCACTAAATAATATCGATGCAATAAAATATCATGCATAGAATGAATTTTGTATAGTTTAATCAATTAATTTCATGTGAACGGTGATGTTCGGAAATAGTATGATAAAAGATTTTGGGACTAGATTTAACTTGTCTTGTGTTGTTGCACTTATGTTAAATTAATTTTTCAAAAACCATTTGAAAACTTGATTGACTCGTTTACTTTGTTTGGAAAATAAAATGAATTAAATGATTGCAGATAATCGTATCAGATGTACGTACTATCATATCGTTTTGAAATTATCAAATAAAATCAAACTAATCAATTTTTAAAGAAGAAAATGTTGATGGATAAGTAATTTTGTGTATTTCGGTTGTGATGTTGATTGAATGTTGTAGATTGGGTCGACAGTTCTATTATATTCTAACTACTTAGTTTAAAAACACACACTACTGCAATTATTCCCAGTCATTATTGTTTGAATATGAAAAAAATGCACATACATTTCACAGAGAAATTTCTAAATATGTAATATCAGTGGGAGACGTTGTTAAGTTATAGAACGAAGAGGATGAGCATAAGAAGAAGCCATAAAGGTAGTATTCAATTTCTTACAAATCAAGTTAGATAGACTCAGGGATAGTAAATTAAAGGCCATGAAGGTTTCTAGTTGATAATTTTCAAATGTTTATAAATCATTCCAACACCAACGAAAAAAGCAACTAACATGGGTTAAAAAAATGTGAGTTTCGTAGCGCGACAGGTCGTGTGCTATTATTATTTTAAAAGGACTTGCTTGGCGTTTTATTTTAGGTTGTGCGTTTGCTATCTTTCCGTTTCACTTTAGGTTGTGCACCAGTTTGCGATTTATTTAGAATCTACGAAAGCTTTCAATGCAGCATACTAATGACCGATTCATTTTACTATAAATGATTTTTTTAAATTTTTGATCAAGGAATCGATGTTTTGATATCCAATTCCTTAACGCGGCATTTAGTTGAATTTTTGAACTAAGAACATTAGCCAAACAATAGAATATCACGAAACTCAAGTAATTATAAATATATTATTTCCTGAGAAAGCTGATGTTTTCTCCGTACGAAAAAAATGGGTTCAAAACTATTTAGTATCTCATCCATGAATTAAAATAATTCTATTCGTTTCGCGGTTTTACGGACAGATTTTTTTAATTAGCTCATCGCTAAACATCACTTATTTACTGGTTTTGAAATCAAATTAAAATTCGTTCATGATTAAGCTGATTTTTTCGTCAAGCTGTATTATTTGCCGCAAACATAAACCACGATCATCAAAACTATATTGAATGATGAATATAGAAAGCCTTCGAATACTTGATACTTCAATTATTATTCAAGTTAAGACACAATGACAACTACCAACTGAAAGCAACGGAAAAGATGATTTCTAGTTAAACGAAACACGGCTACAAAAATTCCATATCATCTTATACCATTAGAATTAGGGGACGAGCACAAAATTTGTTAGGAGCACTATTCTTGCTGCGATTATACATTCTTTCTATTATCAGGTATTTCATTAATACTCGCAGCCATACCGTTCGATTTCTAACCAAAAAACCGATTCACAATGTTGGCCTACATTGAATTATTTCCGAGAATCATCGTCATGGTGGACATAACTTAAAATGAATAATTTTCCAGTTGTGTTGTCGGGACATTTCTCTATCATATTATATAAATTAGTAGTAAAATTATTATTGATTTTTCAATCGTTTGTAATCATTAAATTCGTTTTATTTTCGCATGCAAACCATTAGTAGAATAAAATGATATCAGATAAATATAAAAACAATGCAAAATTCTGAATGTTTACTAAAGAGAAACCACATTGCCAGGCGCCACATACCGTTTTAGTACTTTATTGTAATGATTATTATGCGTCCATCATACTTTCAGGAAAGTATATAAAGGAATTTCATAGATGCATAACTTCTTACGGTGCGTAACAGTATATTGATGCAATGGTGGTTAGATTAGCTGTTAATTGTAGATACTTAAACAAAGACAAAAATGTGAACAACACGCCCACGATGGCCCTATGTAGTATTTAGCTAATCCTAATGCTAATGCCGAAAATTCAATAATTTCAATAAAATTTCCTTTTGTGCATATATTTCAGCGAAAAAAGGAGGATCGCTCGACTATTAACATAAATTAATAATAGACATTTTGTGGACTTCCTTTTCTACATGTTTTATCTGTTGATATTTAAATAATGGTTGTACACGTCTCCTCATTTCAATAAAAACCGAAAGAAATCAAATAAAACGAATAGTTAAACTAGTCAAAAATAAATACTGATCAAACATATTTTAAAAATCAACCCAAATTAAAGAAACCTGCATGATATTTTCATGATTAAATAATAAATACTGAACAAACAAGCAAAGATTTAGTTCGCACTATGTTTTGAATGTTAGCTCAATATAAACAACAATATGATCAGTTTGAACCGATTCAACTTACCTCATCGAAAAATACTTGAGTTTTTCGTAGTATATGCTTCAATTCGGTCAATTCAAGGAAGTTCCTTTTCAAGGCTTCCGCATTTTGGTTGACCTCTCGCAACTCATTCTCTAATTTTTCAAATGTTGCCTGTGAATGTTGGAATAAATTGGAACACGACTTTTCTTAATGTGTTCGAATTGCACGCATCTTACCTCAAGATCAATCATTTCACGAGGTTGTGGCGCTTCAGGGCTTTCGCCCGTATCCAACATAGGAATCTCGTCCTTCTTGATTTCTTTTTCCAAATAACGCAATTTCCTTTCCATCTCATCGCAACGACGAACCTCGTTTACGAATTTTCTTTGAAACGCATTTACATCCGGATTTAGCTATTTTTTGTACGTTAAATTGTAATCATGTCAATTACACCAATATAATTACTTACATCTCGAAATTGGACGAGGCCAAGCTCGCCTAGCTCCGACACACATGCGTAAGCGGCTTCACTTTGCAAGAAGAGTTGACAAAGCGTCATTTCTTCACTACGAAACAACGACCCCATTGTTAAGTCGTTGCTCTTCTTCACTCGGTGGATTAAGGATTATATCTGCAGAAAATATAAGTACATACGTGGATTATCCAATAATATATTCAACTTAATTTATAGCAATAATATAATAGGACAACAAGTTCGTGTTACATATTTTCAAGTCATTTTATTTGATTGCACTTTTAATTAAAGATATTGTGAAAGAAGAATGTCGGTTTAACATGACGGATTACTCCGACAGAGTTTAACGCTACGGATTTCTTAGGTCACGCGTATGCTGCAATCTGGCTACCATTGCCTTGCACATACTGACAAAGTTTCTTTAGATATCAGGAATATAGTGCGTGGCTAAATTTCTGATGATTGTTGGATTGCGACGCCCCACACACAACTACAAGCTAAAATACCGAGTAATCGTAATACCTAATATCAAGCTGTATCAAAGTAATTCATATAAGTATTAAGGGGGCAGACCTAGTTGAGGCGTCCAAAAAAGCTCTTTATTTAGGATTTCTTTTTGGCCGAATCTTAAAATAATTAATGACAAATGTTTTTCCACATGGTAGATATATATTTGTAGAAAATATTATTAATTATTCAAGACTAAATATTAAGACGGGATACAGAATTTCCGAGGAATCCAAAAAAATATGGGTTTTACCGTGATCACTGCAGCTCGTCACTGGATCACTTGAATTCAAAAAAAAGGAATCATTAGTTAATGTGCTTTTTCGATTATAAGAAAAAAAATTCATCGTCCAAAAATAGAGGACAATTATATATAGAATAAGTTAGAAAAATTTCAAACTAATCGTGATCGATCGAATCGTTCTCAAGTTACAGTAATCACCGACTTCTAAAGCATGGTTTCGAGAAAAACGCGTTTAAAGTTTTGAGTACGATTTGCATGCAGGTAAAAAAGCTCAATTGAAAGTTATTCACATCTATAAATAATAGTCTGATCTATCTTCTTACTAGGTCTGCTATACTATATCTCTACTGTGTTCCTGGAAGTTTGGTAAGGAATATTAGATATTTGGCGCGGAGTGTGTAAAAACAGAGGAGAGAAAAGAGCACGTGCGCAAAACCAACAGCTAGTTGGTGTGATAAGCTTGTTGCCAAATTTTTAAACTATTCTGTGGTGTGAAGATTCTAAATATTTCTCTCTTCTGTGACAGAATGTAAGACATTCGGATCATTATCATAAAATCCAAACTGTGGAATATCTCCTTGTTTCAACGAGCCATTCAACTAATATCAATACAATAACGAAAAAAAGGAAATAACAATACCAACATAATTTGCATTGTGAAAATTTCGCCTTCGGTCGAGGGTTACAGCAACATTCGAAACGTGCAGTCTAGGAATAATTTGCCATGATTATCTTTAAAAAACAGGAAAGCCTCATACATAGTGTATACCATGCGGTGGCAAAATAAGACCTTCAGTCAGAAATTAAATTTCGTTCCAAGAAACGACCCATCTTCCCAGACGATAAGAATCGGTATAAAGGATAGTACCAAATTTGTGAGTTTTGGTATCCTTTTAGTCGGATTAGTAATTCAGAATATATGTTTATAATTTTTTTCATGTTGGTTACATGTTTGGCTTTGATATAGTGGAGCTGATTGTAATTTACTTCGAATGTTGGTCCAGCAGGAGGTATTTTTTAGTGTCGTTTTAAAGAAAGTTGGTTTCGCTATGTTTTTAATTTTGTCCGGTAGTGTATTGAAAAAGTTAGCTGCTTTGTTGAAGGGGGTCTTCTTCAAGTCGTTCAGTTCTGGCAAATACGATAGCTATATTATTCATGTTTCTCATGCTGAAGTGTTTCTTTCCGCAATTCTATCTAATTTCACTGTGCTGTATTCATTACGGTGTAAATTCTTATGAATGAATTTAGCTCTTTCCATGAAAATCATGCTTTGCAAATTTAATTCCTGGGCTGTTTTGTAAACTTCACTCGTTGGAGTCAGCATACGCCTTGGTTAGTAGTCTGAAGATAATCATGAGGTTACATTTTGAAGTTTGGCTCGAATTCAAGATGCTGTAGGAAATTTTGGAAAGGTGCGCATACTTAATTTGATTTTTTTTGCTTGGAAAGAAGTAGAAGCAACGTAGAAGACCAACGAAGACAGCCAGTTTTTTCCTTAGATCATTTATGTGTGAAGTTCATGTCAGTCTTGTTCTTTTGTTTGAAAATAATATATTTTGTTGCCCCCCAGTTTATTGCCAATCTGCTTTGGATAAGCCAATACTAATATTTGCCCAGGTCAGTATGTATGACTTGTTCGACGGGCGATCCCTTGTTATTGCTTTATACTTATGTCGGCACCGAGACCAGAATAGGGCTCAGTGTTTATGTTTCTCAGAAGGTCGGAGAGCACGACCTTTTTTCAACGTTAGGAGATGAAAATCTTCAAAAGATGTCAAATTGCTCCTGCTTTTCGGTATTTTTACCGACTAAAACCAACTCTGCCTCCATAAAACCTACATGTCTTATTCATTGTTTGGCTGCATCGTCTAATATGTTTATTCTCTTATTGTATGTTTACTTAGTACTTCCCAGACGATGTATCGGCATTATTCTCGATAATTTCCATTCGCCATTAAGTTCAATATAAAAGGCTGCTGCTTTGACGGATCGATTCGGCACTCAATCTTTAGATTTGGAAGGTATTGCTATGCTGAGTTTTGCTTTTCAAGGAAGTTCTAGGCCAGCATTTAACTTAGACTCCACCAGGCTCGTAGATCAATTTTTTCACGAGGCTAAAGGAGGATTATCCAAGCTACTACACCCAAGCTATAATCACATGACTACGTGTTGGGCATGAGTAACTTCACGGGAAACAAGTTGGCCGCATCTTTCTTGTCGTCATGCTAATTACCACATAATATATTGTCTCTTCATTGATTTCTCCCTGCTTTTACACATAGACACATAGCAGACAATTGCTGAATGCCATTCAGCCAAGTGTCATTTCAGATTTCCTGGTTGATAGCACTTTGCGAGCCTCGCCATATACTCAGTCAGATGAAAACTAAATACTTTCCACTAGCGTCCAATTAATGCTGAACGTTTCTATGCTTCGCGATAACTTTTAGACGACCGTCGTAGCTTTCTTCAATTCGGGGTAGTCACGAATTCTCTCGAATGACATCTTCACGACAGCTTTTTTTGCCAGAACACAGCCAGTAATACACTTAACCCAGTTAAATCACGCCAATGCAGTATGCTTCCACTTTCTTCGGAATACTCATCTTATTTGTGCAAACAAAACGGACGCTATTAATTCTCAATGCACTGCATTGAAAAATCAATATGCAACAAAGATACACCATGGT
The DNA here is from genome assembly GCA_963942545.1 of Oxycera nigricornis. Classification (NCBI taxonomy): domain Eukaryota; kingdom Metazoa; phylum Arthropoda; class Insecta; order Diptera; family Stratiomyidae; genus Oxycera; species Oxycera nigricornis. The sequence goes on along the minus strand of OZ012660.1, from coordinate 111,911,426 downwards.
TATTGAGCAATCCAAAAAACCCCATTTTCAACGTTTTTCAGATGTATCGCGCATTAAAATCTTCTTATAAGTAATGAACATGGTTGCACACTTACTTCTCGGACTGAATTCAACTTTAATTTGGCAATAATTCACTGAGCAAAAGTTAAAAATTAAGACTGCCGAGCACTAACTTCACACACCCAACTCCGTCGAGCCAACACGAAAAACTGATGGCATGTCCACGGCATTGCCTCGTCAGCTTTAATTTTCATTTTGTTCAAAGTAGGAAAAATGCACAATCTGTGCTCTATTGTGAATGGTCAGATTTACATGCAATATCGGGAAATGATTTTTAATCAATGTATCTAATTCTTTTAATCATTGGATCATATTTTAAAATGAAAAATGCGATTATGTGTTAGTTCCTTATCAGTGGAATGAAGGGTGTATGATGACTATTATATTCCAGCCTAGCATAACTTCACATAAATTAGTTCTGACTGCTTAATGTTTTTCTTCATTGATATTTATAATTTCACCGATAATTCGATTCAATGAGTATTCAAACTACAAACAAAAAATTATATATTTTATGCATTGGCGAAGCTAGCATATTATCCCCTGTATCTAATGTAATAATGTAACCGGGTTTGATTTTCAAATTGATTTTATTATTTGTTAAAAAAAATTATTTTTCAAGTCTAAGCGGGAAACCATAATTTAAATGGTACACATAAAAATTTATGAATGTTATCTTATCTATGTGCTTATGAGTTCGTCGTCATGATATTGATATTTTACAATCTTCAGTATCGAGTGGTCAAGCTTAGCTGATCGATAACTTCGGTAACTTTGAAAATAGCATAACAGCCACATTTGCTAGTAATAATAAAAAATAAACACTCTATCTTTTGAGATATTTTTTTTTCATAGGCTACTCAAACTATTCTGTTTTAAAGAACAAAATCTTTTGAATTGTCATAGTAAAATAAACACGATATAAGTTTGGCATATAATTTTTGATGAAATTCTTCATTTGAATTTGGATTTGTTTCTATCTAAATTGAACGTTGATATCGAAATTTGAATTAATTTCATGTGAAAATTGCTTGTTTTATTTTAGGGGTAATAGTTAATGGAGTGGAAATATAAGAGCACCCGCCTAAAGAAAATAGGTGCTACAAGAAAAGTATGTCAATTAGTCAAAGTTCTATGTTATTAGTATATGAGAATCAAAGCGATAACGGAAAAATATCGAGTTCAACCGATTTCAGCAAGGAAAAACAGCAGGCAAGTGAGTTATGTTTTTGGGTAAATCAATCAATTAACTAAAATAATAGTTAGTATATATTAGAATTTAATTATTATGTTTCATTTTTTATGAATATTTCTCAATGCGTATACCTTTAGGGTGAAAATCTCGATAAAATTATATTGATTAGCACCAAAATGTAAATTTTGCATTATCAAAGCCGTTGACTAAAGTTTTAGTAAAGCTCACATCAATAATGTCTCAAGTAAAAGTCGAATAAGTAAAGTTTTTAGGATTCATAACAGACGAGAAACTTATATGAACTCCACACATAAATGATCTATGGAAGAAAGTGGCTAACGTTGCTCCAATTTCTTTTCGACAACAAAAAAATCTAAACTATGCACGCTCATCTTCTTTCCAAAACTTTCTACGGCATCTTGAATTGGAGTCAAACTTAAAAACTAACTCCATGGTCATCTTCAGACTAGAGTAAACAAGGAAAACAAAACCATTTACAATCTCCTTATGCTAGCTCGAACCTGAAGTTTAAAAAATAGCACAAGAACTAAATTTTCAAGGTATGATCCCCATGGAAAGAGCTAAATTTATATATAACCATTGACACCGTGATAAAATGTTGGATAGAATTTTGGGAAAAATCCTTACAATATGAGACAAATGAATAATATATCTACCACATTTTTCAGATCTGAACGACTAAAAGAAGCCCCTTTCAAGAAAGCAGCTAGATTTTTCAATGCGTTACCGGACAAAATTAAAGCATATTTCTTGTAGAGGCCTGTTCATATCTTTATGTATAATGATCTTTTAGTCTGATCCTTTTTCGGCGTTAGGTGGTGATAATCTTCAAAAGACACCAATCAGCTCCCGTAGCATTTTTATCGGCTAAAAAACATATTGAAATCCTCCAAATGACCCATCAATTTTCATTAATTAATGCTAGAATGTACCCAAACTATACAAATCCGTATCAATGATAGTATGAATAAAATTAGAATCTTCTTGGTTGTAATTTACCATTCAAGTTATATCTTTATGGTTTTCGTTCAGATTGAATCGTTAACTATTTTTGTTATGCTGATATAATTACTTCAAGTTTTGTATTGTATTATCATTTTTAATATAAACCTTTATTTAGCCGATTCAATCAACGACGAACCGTCCAACGTGCTGAAAGGATCATTTACGTTTACACCCCGATTTTTGCACAGTTATTCAGATAACGACTCTAAAAAAATCTACGATCAGCCGAAGAAAACATCTTCATTTCGTAAGTGGTCCCAAAAACGTATGGTTAATGGAAGTTCCAAAACTTTGAAGAGAAAAGCAGTAAAACGAAAAATAAGCATACGATCTCGTCAACATTTAATTCCACTTTCCGAACAACTTCGCGAAGAACGTGGGGAAATAGTTTGCGGTGAATGTTCTACGTCGAATCCAGGAAGCACACTTTTTGAACCAATTTATAATTTAAGTGCCGCAAATTTAACAACTGATTCCATCAGGACTATTGTGCGTGAAGAAATACGAAGATACTTTTCAAGCCTGAAAAGTAAAGATTGTCCAGTGGAAAGATCAATCACAGGTGTCGGAAGTAGGCCTGACTATAAGATGCAAACTGGTACTGAAACAGAAAAAGAAGCTCCATCAGAGAACTTGGATATTTCAAGCAATCTAGATTTTGAGACTACAAGTGACCCAGCTACTGAGGAACAAGAACCGTATGAAAAAGACTTGACAGAAACGTGCGATGAAACGCGGCCAGATATTGAGCCTAGTGAGATCCCATCGGAAGTTGCCGACAGTGATGTCCCGGAAGAAGCCGTAGGCAGCACGTTTCTTTCGCATGAAAACAGATTTGTTTCTTCTCAGAAAAGCTTTCGTACAATTTTACAGCTTCAGATTGAAATCTGGCAAAAACTTCTACAATTGAAAGAAAGTACGGAGATTCTCGAAAAAATAGCATTACGCCGGCAATTGAAGTGCCGTGAAAACCATGACCCATGCCTCAAAAACGAAATGAACTCATCGGTAGTTACTGACCATTCGTTAACAAACTCCATACTCAGTTCTTCCTTGAAGGCTGTTTTTAGTCAGTTGGACAGTGACGAAGGAGGCGAGTCCCATACTTCTAACGATTTCGTTGATGCATCTTTCTCGTGCTATTCGAAAATGAACGAAATAGAGCATAGACTATCGGATGTCGAGATTCGCATGACATCAATCCATAAAGTCCTGCAGGCAATTCGACAGCAACAATATCTTGAATTAAAATCGCATCAATCGAATGTGGTGAAAAATCAACAACGACGAAAGCATCCTTCTGCTGGGAAAACATCCAAGGCTGAAACTGTTGGAGATGGATGTCTGGTAAAAGATGAAAACGAATTGCAATCAGATCCACCAAACACTGTAAATTCTGAAACAACCATTCCCATAAGGAATCTTAGCCACTACGATGAAAGTTACTACGAATGGCGACAATATCACATGAATTTGCTACACTATAAAAAATCGGAAAGGACAATAGCTTTGAATAAACGTCCCATGGTAAACATCATGAAACCGTCGACATTTAAATATTTGCAACACAACGATAAAAGATATATCCGAGTTAAGAAGCCGTTTTTCATTGTCACACCGTCTAGGAAGAATTCCTTTTATAAATAGAGGACAGAGAGAAATTGAAGTAGTTTTTGTGTCTAATATTAAAAAGTTTCTCGGTATAATCTAGCTAAGTAGCAACACAGGTATGCATATATGTATGTTTCTTGATAAATAAATGTTATTCATGAATAATTTAAAAACTTTATGGTAAAAATTAGACTGTTGGAGTTTTCGTCATACGAAATTACGCGAGTTTCAAACCTCCACGTTTTTATTAATATGTTGAAGTAAAAATATCAATTTAACCACTTTTCACAATTAAATTCAATGGGTACATATTAGTTTCGTTATCGTTCTACTTGAAAAATGCTGATGTGTTAATTAAACTGTTGTCAAAAGATATTGATGATATTCTTGGGACAGCAGCCTCGTTAATTTTTTAAATAAATCAAGCAACGTTAACCACATGATTTGAATTATGGCACAAAATATAGATTACTTATGAGCAAAGCCAACAACACCAATTTGTAGATAAATGTGTGTATTCTGGATTTGTTTGTACAAATTCACTGGATTTATAGAAATTATTAAAAGTATCCATACAAATTGTGCAAGAGAAAACAGTTAGAAGAAATGCAATTATCAGTGGGTAGCCATCATTAAATATCGGTTAGATTTTTTTATCGAATTCGACAATGGCATTCGTGTTCATTAGAGGTTGAAAATACCAACGAACTGAAAAAGATTAAACATTTATCATCAATGTCAAATTATTATCGATTAACACTCCTTCTGTTCAGCGATATGTGTTTCTGGACGTAAAGCGCGCAACTATGAATTATTTAAAAAGTTATGCAATATTATCGTTTTGTGATTGCTCAAAACCCTTACGACAAATTCCTTATCGTTTGTCGATAAACCAAGATAATACGATAATCAAAAATATATTAAGATATACATTTCCTCGTCACATATTTATGGTTGTCGTTTTAATTTCAGTGTTTAGCAGTTAAGTGTGCTAAATGAATTTTATTTACAGAACCGTTTTGAAACCGAAATGAACATGCATAACCGGGTTTACAAGAGAAGAGATCACTTCATTTAGTGAAATTTTGATAGGAGAAGAAATATTTATATTAATTCAGTTTCGTATTTTACTCCAGAAAAAAATTAAATTAGATGTTATACTTTATTTTTATCTGCATGTAATAGAAAAATTAACACGATCAACAGAATCTTTGTGATATTTACTTCTAAAATCTGTTAGGTCCAATTATTATCAGAAGCCACGGTATGGGACACGAAACCCTATTTTTTGGTTGAAATTTTCACTCAATTTAATCCTACTCAAATCGCTTTCAAACCAAAGTAATAAGATCTTTAATTTCCTTGAAACTAACATATTATCTCGTTTTATGATTGTGTCTATCCTCCTCTGAATTCTTTCCTATTTTAACGAAACAATTACATTTCTATGAATAAAGGTCAATTATATCAGTGATGTTTCTTGCATATACTGAAAAAAATAATGCGTTGTAGTTTATCAATTTCCTATTTCCGTAACTAATTTTCATTGTTTTCATATCAATTTGTCTTTTATTGAATTAAACAGACTATTTATAAATATTACTAATGTATTTAAAAATGAATGATATGAGAAAAGATATGGAAATGAATCAGTAGGCGTACTGTATGATAAATCGAATTCATTTTGTGATCAGCGGAAAAACAGATACAAACTCTTAGTATCTATTGATAATCTATGTAGCATTTACAGAATCAGATTTGCAGATTGAAGGCTAGAAACTTTTCAGGGTTTGGTTATTAATTTCTTTTAAATGAAATATTTTTAAGAAGTGAAAACCCCATAACAGTCTAAGCACAATATCCTTTTATTTCAAATCTAACGTATGGAATCGAAGATAGCAATATTTTTATATGATTTAATTAAGTTTGTGAATTATTCTAGCCGTGTGTGATCTTGATATTGATATAAAATCTCTAAAAATGTAAATATGCCATTTAGCATATCACTAGGTCTAAAAGCTCTTCAAAATTTCACTCGAGCTTCTTGGAAGATTCAAAGACACAAACCCACAAAGTTCTACAATAATCGAGATTGCTCTATTGGGAACGAAATATGGACATTTCGAAATCTTCACCTGAACTATATATGAGGAAAACTTCAATAAAGCTACAATTCAGTGAGAATTGAGCTTCGACTAAGTGAAAACCGCAACAGAAGAATTCATCGTGAGTGCAAGTATATCGAATATCGAAGCATATAATAGGCGCGTAGATTTCCAAGCAATAGTTTATATCTAAGATCGACTAAACTAGTGATAGTGTATGGTGTACCGTATTAATGTAATAACAATTAGAAATAATGTGTGTGATTAGTTTTTACTTAAGACGAAGAATAACGGCACGTGAATTTACAACAATAAGAACATTTGAAGTGAAATTTCTTTACATATAATTGTATTCATATCATAATTGTAGAAGTTAAGACTTACAGTAACCTGTGCTCACCACATGTAAATAAAAGGAAATCATTCACAAACCACTTCACTTCACTTCAGAATTATTTTTAAGAAATCTTATTAGAATTTATTTTACAATTCTGCAATATCTTCATGAATATGTGGAGGCCCAATTTTCAATTGCAGCTGTAGTTATGGGTCAACATTATGCCAAGCAACAGGATTTAACATTCATGTTTTAAAAGGAACAATCTGTTTTGCCGTCTTCCTTTTTTTAAAAAGTGTACTAAAAGAAGCTATGGAAACGTTAGTGGACGTAGATAAACAATCGCTATTCAAATTAAAATTGGAGGACATATTGAGGACAGATAGCAAATCACTATTGATATTCATAAATTAGAGGACGGAATCGTTGGATTAAGACAACTGGAGGCAACATATTCAAGAATCCAATGCTGGATTTGGGCCACGTGTCATTGATGATGATGAAGATTTGCATTGCATTTAGATGTTATATAAGACCATGCCAAAAAAGCAATAAAAAGAAACAGGATATGTGATCTAACTTTTTTCCTTTGATCCAAAACTATGTGAAACCCCTTCATGCATTTGTGATATACGTTAAACCATGGGAACTATATTCACATATAACTGGTATGCTATGACCTAGAATGGAATTGACAAAAAACCATTAAATTCATACGATTTGAATGTACGTGAAATCATATCTATTTTTAAAATTTTCACGCAATTTATAACGACTGTTAAGTCTATTTTTAGAAATCAGAATGGCGTATGTTAGGGTTAAGCAAATGAAACAATCAAACCTACAACAAAGCTAATTAAACAAAGCTGTTATATAGCAACAATTTCTCCCGAACATCGGCGCTACTATTAAACTCGCTATCAGTTATTCCAAGACAACGAACAAAATCAATATTCTGATAAAAATCGGAATTGACTCGTCATGCATATGTATGTGAAAGTCTTCCGTTCATGTCTCAATCTATGAACAATTGACAATATCAGTCCTCAATTTTATTGTTCGATTTATAATTTCAAAAATCTACTTAAATTTTGATTAAAACTTAACGATGACGGCACAGTTGATATTATATTTGTTTTGATGATACATCGACACAGAAAATTGCTTCCCAGTAAAGACAAAATGTAAATGTGAAACAGAAAACACAAGTTATGTAATTTCTGTTGTACATAACAGTTATTATATATGCAAGCTGTATGTAACATAACAAATTGTTATTTCAATGTTACGTACTAGTTACGTATCATTGATACTTATATTAAAAATCACAGTTGTGACTCGGATTTTAGGTCCTAGTAACGCATCCATGTTAAATTAACTGAACATGCGAATAGCGATAATGAAAAATAATGCAGCATAGTTCGAAAAAGTGAGTGCCAAATTAAGTGCAAAAGATGTACCACGAAAGAAGGTGAACCAGTTAGGTAAAAATATTATCTATAGTTCTTATATTTAGACTAGAATCTAAAACGACTACTGTTCTTAATTTTATTCTAAATTTATTTAATTTATATCATAAACACAATTTTACACAGAGCTGATTTTCAAGACCGAATTTGTGTGATACAATCTATAATAATTAATAATTAAGACACACCGTATTGCATTGAAATAACCATCGTATAGTGTGTCTAATAATTTCTTTAACATGCATTTGCTGACTGGAAAAAGTTTTTCCGGATTTATTTTATCGCTTAGAACTGAAGATTTTGTTCTAATATCAGCTTCTGTATTCGTGAAGTATCAGCGAAAATATATTTTTCACAATGAAAATATATCGCGATTCAATTATATGGCACAATAAAAATTTCGCGCCATTCAGTATCTAATATTGACAGAAACGCGCTTCATAAACACAGCTGTCGTATGAATTGTGAAATCGGAAAAAGGCATAAAGCAAAGTGTTTTCGTACGAGCCAGGTTAATTCGCAGCCGAAAGTCGTGTTTTTGGAGAAAAGTTTATAAACCTTAGTGAATGTTATAAACATCTTTATTAAATTTATAATCATCAAATACCATGGATAATTCAGCGGAGGCTGCAATTCAAAACACCGAAAATAGCGCCGAAAATACTAGCGTGGAAAAACCAAGAGTCGAGCTTCGTGCAGGAAACTGTTATTGGTAAGATCCCTGATTCTTATTTTCCTATAAAATGAAACTCGCTCGACTCGTTTGAAAATAAATTATTGAATCCAATTATCAATTCCAGCTCAGAATAAATTCCTAACCTTTAAATATTTGTTTACATCTTTTTGCATGCGAAAACAGCGGAAAGGACCGTAATCTGAACATTGTCGAGCTGCTCTGTGCAAGTTGTTCAAAATGGTTTCACGAATCGTGCATTGGATACCAGCTCGGAAAGCTAGCACCGTTCATATCCAACTATGTGTTCATCTGTAAAAATTGTTCACCGAGTGGATTGGAGAGTTTTCGCAAAAACCAAGCTTGTAAGCTATGAATATATATGCCTCATCCGAGTAATACGTTTCTTTTATTGCTGCACAGCTATCACTCAAATGTGCGTGACGGCCATAGCGAATATGCAACAATCTGCTACGAAAGAGGGACGTGCCAAGTTGCTATTCAGCAAGGATAAAGAGATCATTCCCTATATAGAACATTACTGGGAAGCGATGACAACAATGCCTCGTCGCGTTACTCAATCATGGTCTGTAGAATTTTTTTGGTTTTTGGAATGAAGATCTAATCATAAAAATATCACTTCAGGTATGCTACCGTGCAGCGAACGCTTGTGAAAGATATAAATACAGTATTTACCTATGAAGAATCCGCAGAAAACGGACAAATGTTTGGTTTAATTACTCCAGATCTTACGAAGATCAAGCCAAATTATGATGCCATGATCAAAGGTGGCGCTATACGTTTAACCGACGATGGATATGCTCAAGGTAAGTGGTCAAAAATATGTAGTAAATCATTTTACAAATCAATTTAGCAAAAAGCACTGTTTATGTAAGACAAAATCCACGTGCATTGTCGATGAAACTATTTTGCTTCAAATAAAACCTCTTCAGCACAACCCTAATCTCTTTTACAAGGAGATAGAAGCTCTCATTGCTTTCACTCTCTTGTGGCTAGTCTTCACAGATACCTTGGTGTCATTTTCGACCGAAAACTTAATTTGGAACCTGCATCAGGTCATCAATAAGGCCAGATGTTCCATATCCATTTCTAGTAAGATTTTTGGCTACAAGTGGTTTCTAAAGCCAAGAACAATGACCTGGCTTCATACGACCACCGTGCAACCAATCATAGCTAAGCAACGCAAGTATGGTGGCCAAGACAACATAAAATGGAAGAGACTGCTATAAAAGAAACTAAAGAGGACTGCGTGCCTCGCTTTAACTAGAGCATCACAATCTTTCCCGATTGCAAGACATTCTTGACTTGCCTCTGTTGCTAATATTTATTGAAAATGAGGTGGCAAAATAGGCATTTCGTATTAAAATATCGCACAACCTAAAGGATGATGACCACAGGGCATTTTTACATTTTAAACAAATGCAAAGCACCTAAGATCAGGGAGTTAATAGAGCCAAAAACAATTTCATTTTTCAATTGGCAGTCGAGTAAAAGGGGCTGTCGATGGTAAATACTTCCCCGAAACTCGTTAGTGTTCTATACAGATGGGCCCAAAATAGAAAACGGTAACAGGTGCGGAAGTATATGACCCAGAACTGAAACTGGCGATATCCCGGGGTTCTCAACACATCGTATTCCAAGCAGAATTACATGCAATGCGAACATACGTGGCCCACTGTGCACAACAGGGATATCGTTATCTAAATATGTATATACATTCTATCTGATAGTAGATTTCAGCCGAAGCTGGTTTGGAAATCTATGCAGTCAAATAATACATAAGGCCATACCAAAAGGTTGACTCCTCGTATGAGTACCAGATCCCACTGGGGTACGAAGTAATGAAATAGTCGATTGTCTCGCAAAGGACGTTTAATTCTTCACACAGAACCTGAACCTATCTTAAAAACCATTAACTTACGTTACATAGGTGATGGGAAGAAAAAAGAAAGATAGCATTTTGAACCTCAGTCCCAGGACAAAGGTCGGATAAAATATTTCTAACCTATTCAAACAGCTGAATCACAAAGATGCTTAACCTCAGTAAACCTGAACAGAGGACACTTATAGGCGCTCTGACTGGACACTTATGAGGCAAAAAATAATTGTAATGTTATAAAGCTTGAAGCTATTGGGATGTGAGCCAGCATTATAAAGTAATAACAGCAAATCTTCCAACTTAAGCATTAAAATTCGGTTGTTAAATGTAATTAATCAATTATGCATGATACATATCTGCAGCCGTCCAGTGGTTTTCATTAAATCATTCGGTAGTCGGCACCTGAGTATGATTGATTTCCCGGTGGCATGACTTTTCAATCACAAATAGCACCTCCACCCAATACATTTTTCAAATTAATGACGCTGACTTTTTATTGAAGAGTTAAATTTTTTAAAATAATTACCAAACGTCTGTAGAAAAATTTATGTAAAAAACCAGTCAAGATTAACACTAAGTAACCTATTCAATTAGTTGTTCTTATCATGACAAATTTGTTCATAATACGCTGTTATTTTTTATTGCGTGTTCTGTGATGAGCATGCGGTCTACATAAGAATTTGTGTTTTTTAAAATTTGCAATCCTTTTTCAATTCAACTGAGCCCCTTTTCCAAATTTATTACCTCCGGATGAAAATTATCCAAGGCTTTCTTTTTTCAAATTTGTCCGGCCGCGATAAGTGACGAACCGAGCAATATATTTTAAAAGAAAGAAAGATGGGTATAAGTTAAACTTAAATTTTTTCGAAAGAGTGAAAAAACATCAATTTGGAGTAGTACGTTACAATTTTATGTTTATCTCATTATCAGGAAAATTTGTTATATTCTTTTACCGCCGACTATAGATATTTTGCATTCTATTGCCATGAAATAAAAGTCCAAAGAAGAAATGAATGGTTACTAGAGGTTTGCAGTAAAATTGTGATGAATAACAAGGGTCCGTGTTCAGATCAGAAAACGTACGATTAAAGTGGCAACATATGCTTCAAAAACAAAAACGACTAGTAAATGCATAGAACTCAGGAAAATTACGGTTATGAAAGGTGTTCGGTTATAGGAGGTGTTCATAAGAGAAGCGTGTACTGTACATATGTATATCAATTCAATGATACGAATGCTTGAATTATGATTTTCTAAATTTACATATAATACATCCGGACTTTTCGAAACTCTGTGAAAATGAATCAAATCATATTATTTTCTTTACATATATCAGGAAGAAGCGATAGAAATATTCTTCAGTCTTTGTTTTATTAATCAATATCAATGTCAAGTTCACAAAACATCTGTTTGCCCGGGGTTATCGTCCTGCGCGTACAGTATGCAGCAGTATCATAATTTCCAGAGAATAATTCGTTAGAAAATGCTACGCATGTACTACGTCTCTTCAAGTCTCGAGTTAAACAAATAAAACATTGACCTGTTGGGGAGTAAACATTTGTTATCCAACGCCAAAAGACACTACTGTGCTTATCTATATTTAGGATTCATTGTAAAAAGTTTGATATTATTGTTTAATTGAACCTACTACATACATTGCATATTGTAAAATGCATGAAAGAAGTGTAGAATTTGTGTGTTTCCTGAATCATTCAGTGATGCATTGTTCAGTGCATAGAATGAAGAATACATGCTAATACACAGCTACAACTGTTAGAATGGCTGTTGGTTAGCATCTAAATATGAGTGAACCTTGTGTAACTTTTGCTCTAGTGAACTACAAAAGTGGTTTTACTCAAAAAGGTGTATGAAAAGCAATCACATTCACATAAAAGCTCACTGCATTCACTATATTTATAAAGTGTGTGATTCTGAATTATTGTGTTGACGGGACTTGGATACAATTCGAACAATTGTTCATATGAACTGTGGATTTGTGAAAGTCTCTTATCGGACACGTACTATATTGTTTGTTTAGAACGAAATTGCAGTGGTGCCGCAACTCAGAAGAAATGTAAACAGACTTTCATAAGCATCATGCATATGTTACATAGGCTATGCACTAAATAAACTCTAGCACGGTGTCAACTCAACTAGTATGGGTAAAACATATTTTAATTGTATAATAAGTGTTTTTTTTATTTTTAATACTTCATACAAGAAAAGCAAGAATTAGATTTTCAGTAGACCTCTTGCTTATTTTATTTAAACTGAACAATAAACTGGGCGTAAACGCTTCTGGCGTCACTACATTTAGAAGTACAGTGTTTCGTTGTTTAATGCAATGTACATATTGCAATGAGTTGTATGAGCTAGTGGTTAGCTGCAATTGACGCTCGATAAATTCCACGTTTTAGGATTGATGTTGTCTGCGTAACTTTATATTTATTAGAAGCGACAAATTTTCTGTTTTTCTAATGTTCGAATAGAGAATAAAAATGTGATTTTGTGAGTTTAAAATGATTTTTTTTTGTTAAATGAAGTAATTTTGCATTGTTTTTAATCATTGAAAATAGTAAATAAGATCATAAACGGAAATAAGATTAGCATATCTTTCTGAGTAGATCTTATTTTTTGTCCCATTTTGCGCTGATTTTGACATATTTTCTGAATAAAATGTATACGACCGATAATACATAATTCGACGGCTATTAAGAAGGGACGGTAGACTAGCATTTAGAATGTTAGACTATCATAAATGCACGGTCGAGACATGATGCTGATCACGATCTAGTCGAATTGGAATGTTGCGAGATGCTGTATTTAACCTTACGGCGATTAATGGCACTATGAAGAAGACAAATTGTGTAAATAAAAATTGAAATTTCAATTCCTATATAATCAATTGTACGGAAAAGGTTTAAATTCTTTCTTAAAATACTTATAAAGAAATCGAGCACATCAAACGAGCAAAATTGAACTTAATCGCTATGAATTGCAGCGAAGCTATAATCCACAACTCAATGGCATATTTGTGCAATCATTTCCTTGAAAATATGAATTTCCAGAAATATTTCTTCTTATTTTCTGTAAGCTTTCAATATGTTACTAGTTTCTTGTTATTGCATCTTTATTTGAAAGTAATAGTTCACTTTATAAAATTCAAAAAATGGATTTTTTTTTGCATTTTTCTACCCCTTAGAATTTCAAAAATGACCTCCAGAAAAAATCTTTTCGAAATTCGAAAGTTTCATATATAAATGGCGACTTTGAGTGTGTGCGCATTTTCGACTCTTTTTAGGTGTTCGATCAGCTGTTGGCCGCGTAGCGTCTCTTTCATTCCCCTTCTCTAAACATCGGTTTCTCCTATATACATTATACATATTTGCGATTTTTTTTGCATGTGTTCAGTGTTTATTTAGACTCCTACATATCAATTGCGTGTTTTTGAAAAATGTCTATTTTTTCATTTTTCACAAAATGTTTGTCAGCGAAATGGAACAAAAACTTTAAACACGTTTTACGCAAAACCACGTTTTCTAACATGGCTAGACAGATAATCTCCAGATCTACCGAACCGATTTTCAAAAACTTTGATGTGTTTTATTTGTTAGAGATTATTAAACCGTAATTCACCAGAATATTAGCAAAAACTTGAAGAAAAAGTTTTGGCGTTAAAAGAAACTACGAAAAAACGGTCGATTTTAGATTTTTTTTTCACACGTCCATCATTTTTTAACTGTTTTTTTTTAAAACAGTGGTGGATTACAGTGTAAGAGAATCTTGTTTTTTGAAGTTCCGTTTAAACTTTTCGTTTCAGATCTACCAATCCATAGATTATCTGTCTGCCGGGGATTAACGATTTTTTCAGCGCTTAATTTCAGCGCCCTCTATAAAAAAATAGATAAAAAATAAGAATTATATTCTTTTTTTGTATTATTCAAATATGAAATAATACTAAAAAAGAATCATGCCAATATATAATAAAGTTTCTAAGAAACAAATGCTTGAAAAATTGTCTTTTTTCGCCTTCTAAAGTGGACTGGTACCATAAGCGCTCTACCCTCTTTTAGCAGTGTAAAAACGGGTTATTTTTAATAATTTTTTTAAGATAGGTTTCAATTATAAATATTGATAAAAAAGGGGTTACACTCAATAATTACACTCTCGAAATACACAATTCATTTATGTGGAGTTTTTATCAATGAAAATGCTGGTTGAAAAAATATCGAAAAAACGAGAGGGATGTGCGTCGTTGATGAAATTTTCGAGATGGTTGGTCTGAAACAAAAAAAATCAAACAGTTCTAGGTTCAGTATGTTAATAGCTATAGCGCGAATGGGGCGATTTTTGATTTTCGCAAAATTGACAAAATGGCGGACATTTTTCGGAAAATTTCACCCTTTTTTTGGCAAAAAAAATATTTTAAATCAAAATTTTGAAAACCCTTCGATTCGCGGTAAAGCTGTATTCATAAAAAATGTCTGGTAAAAATTTGGTAAGAATCGGTCCTGTAGTTACTGAGATTTCATCAACGCGGCGTCGAAAAACGTTGTTTCGAGAAAAACGCGGTTAAAGTTTATTTTAATGAACAACCGCGCTCGGGTGACAAAGTGAAAGTTGCCCAAAAATACAGTTAGATTGCTTCGAACTTTATTAATATGATATTAATATGATATATATATATATATATATATATACTTTCCAAAAATGCAATAAAAATAAAATCGATTTTTTGAAAATTATAAAGACCCCAAACAACAAATTCAAATTGATACCTTCAATTCTTTATTGCAACAGTAGTAGTGGATAGTTTGATGCGCTTATATCCTTTGAAGAATGTTTGTTCAAATCTGAACAGTGAACGAAATTATTTTTTGAAAAACTAATAAATAATTTCCAAGAAAAACTCACTCGTGATTAATATTAATAATTTGTTTCTGCGAATTGCGAATGAAAATAAAAAGTTCACTCACCACTGGCATTGAATTATTTACTTCCGGAAACACAACGAGGTCCACCGACGATAGCAACAATGACAAATAATAAAGTAAAAACGAGTACCAAGTCTTCGGCAAACACGTAGTTTGAGCACGTACATACGTTTCTATGGATTTTATCGAGTCGACACTGGCCTCGTGAGTATTTTGCATTCGGCATGGAGGAAAAAAAGCTTTGGCCGCACTAAAATCACTTCACCCAGTACACAGCAAGCAGCTTTTCTTGCTCGCCCACTTTGATCTGTAGTACAATAATTTTCATTTCGGTTCGTCTTTTGTTTTGCCTTTGTTTTTCATTCACGGATAGATACATACATATATACAAATCAATCTAAAACACTAGATACGACGACGAGGAATACGAAAAATAAATAAATTGTAATATTAGTCGGCCATGTAGAAAGATTAGCTTATCGGAACGCTAATGTTTCATCGCTTGGTTTCATAAAAGAATTTATCTTTCGTTGTTGTAATCAAGAGTCATTTCTGTTGCTGTTTTAAATAATAGAAGAGAAAACCTATAGATGCATACGGAATTGTGCGAATTGTGGTGGAACGATATACCAATATACTTTTTAATTTGAACACAGTTTAATTTTATATAAACTTATCAATCATATTTACTGCAGCATGGATAAAACTGAAGAATGTGCGTATAAATCGATTAAATAATGGTTGTTAATTTCGTCATTCTGAATTCCTTGTGATTGTTTTTGGTTTCAAGTTTAACTAGGAGCTACATACATATATTAATGGGTCAGAGGTTGAGTGCATGTATAACTTGTCTCTTCCATATTTAGCTCTTAATTTGTACATTACGTAATCTGTGTATGCTCGTAGCGACGAAATTATTGATAAGGTTTTGTCAATATAGTGTTGAATGAAAAAAATGGACGAAAGCTGTAGTAAATTTTCATATATTTCTTGAAATTTTTCGTTTTGATAGCTTGTTTTTGAAACTATCACATTTCTTACTTGGTTAAGCTAATCTAGTCAAGTCGAAGAATTTCCAATGTGAAAAGCAAAACCCATGTGACAATGAAAGCCATTCAATTTTCTTTATCCAATATAATGCGTAACGAAACCAATTACCGAACAGGTCATCGGTCATCGATTTTTAATAGGGAAAACGATTGTTGATTGTAATATATTTCCAGATGGTTCATTTAGTGTCAATATCAACTAATCTACTGTCCAACTAAAAAATAAATTTCTAATGGGAAAGTAGTGAGTTTCCAATTACCACGAAGATACAATGGACAGCCACTCGTTGACCCAATTACCAGTGCATAGGGTTTACAATAGCATAACACATTTTCCAACCTATTTCATAGCGTTATATTTATCAAATTTCACTGCTTACCCTTTAAGAAAGACATGACAAATTGACTGCATTTGCACTGATTTGCCACAAGGCTTTTGACTCCGGTGATCACATTCGACTACTTAATTAATTGGAAGTATATGGCATTCATGCATCTTTAACCAGGTGGTATGTCTATCTGGAACACCTAAATTGAATCTAACACCGAAAAATATCACTGTTTTCCACATTTCCCCCCCGATATTTTTCAGCAAAATGAAAAGTTTTGTCTGATCCTTTTCTCCAACCGTTCTTAATCTGCTGAATTCGGCTGAACTGTTCGAAAAGAAATGCATATCTCGATTTATTTCTCTTTTAATTGATAAAATTTTCCTCCGTTACCTTTTTGTTTGTTAGTATTACTCTTTGACCGATAGCTTTTTCCAATAAATTTTATATTGTTTCCTAAAACTCAACGCATTTATTCGATTTTTCAACATGTTTTCCGATTTTAACAGCAACAAGCCGTGAATCCTCACGAAAGTGGGTAAAGATTCACGGTTTGCTCATTACTGCTTTACGTTTGATAATTTATTTATTTTTTGAAATTTAAATATATTTCCGTAGCTCCCAAACACTTTGAATGAAAAAAAAACAAAACTTTTACATCCCAACATATCGGCAACCACGAGAAGCCCTTTAAACCTATTTTTTGGGGTTTTTTGATGAACAAAATAATAGACATTTAATGCATACAGAAAATAGATGCACATCAATGCTCTGTCCTCGTGGCATTCATGAAATCCATTTATGTAATAAGATGTTTTTAAAGAAGAAAAACTAAGATGCGCCAATTAAATTTCGATCCTTTGTATTATTACAAATCATTTTCCAGCATTAACAAATCAATCTATTCCCTTTGAATATAGCATCGCTTTCAAAAAGTAGTCGACAAAACAAACGCAAATTGCCTGGTGGCGATTCAGGGCCGGCTGGTAAAAAAGGACGACCCGCATCAGATATATCGGCTCATGTAAAACTGCCAGCGCATGGCTATCCTTTAGAGCATCCGTTCAATAAAGACGGCTATCGATACATATTGGCCGAGCCGGATCCGCACGCTCCGTTTCGACAGGAATTCGATGAGAGTGCTGATTGGGCTGGCAAACCGATTCCAGGATGGCTTTATCGTACACTTACACCAAATTCGGTTTTGTTGGCGCTTCACGATCGTGCACCGCAACTCAAAATAGCCGAGGATCGACTGGCGGTTACAGGCGATAAAGGCTATTGTATGGTTCGAGCTACACATGGTAGGTTTAACTGGTTAAAAAAAACTGGAAAAGTTTTATCAAATAAATGTCTTTTTAGGTGTAAGCCGTGGCGTTTGGTATTTTGAAGCCACCGTCGAAGAGATGCCTGAAGGCTCGGCAACGCGCTTGGGATGGGGACAAGAATATGCCAATCTTCAAGCTCCTTTAGGATACGACAAATTTGGCTACTCGTGGCGTTCCCGAAAGGGAACACGATTTCATGAAAGTCACGGAAAACATTACAGCGAATCATATGGCGAAGGAGACACTCTAGGATTTCTAATATGTTTGCCCGAAGCGCAATTTGTCAATCATCTTCCAAACACGTTTAAAGACAGGGTGAGTGCAATTCCATATTTTAATTCTGATAAAATAAAGAATAATAATACAAATCCATAAAATTAGCCACTTGTGAAATTCAAAAGTCATTTATATTACGAAGAAAAGGATAAAGTGCAAGACACCTTAAAATCGTTGAAACCGCTCAAACGCAGTAAAATAATTTATTTGAAAAATGGCGAACCCAAAGGCGACGCATTCATCGATGTCTACGGAGGAGTTTACTATCCAACTATATCCATACATAAAAATGCCACAGTCAGTGTTAATTTCGGACCGAATTTCAAGCATCCGGAAGTTTTGCAGCAATTCAATGCAAAAGGCGTGAGTAGAGAATCGGCAACAAATTCTAGCCAAAACTTAAAATTATATTGTTGTTTAGATGAATGATCGTGTGGAGGACTTAATTTGCGAACAAACACTATCCGATCTTTTATATTTCACAGAAAACGACGGCAGACTAAGACTTGACACGTTTAATTTGTGATTTTCTCACTAGGCTTCTTGAAAAAATAAGATAACGTTTTTATATTGTATGACTTATGCAAAGCTACTCAAATATAATATCTTTTACAAAACATTTGACCGTGTCCAGTTTTGAATTATTAAAAAATAAAGAATGCTGTCCAGAATATTTCTTTTGGTGGAAAAACAATTAATTGCGGGATGGAATTTCGCAGTGATTGGTGAAGTGAAGAGTGGCTTTCTAGGTGCCTGAGAAGAAATATTCTTCAATGTTCCTTTTCGTAGTGGCGTTAATTCGCTAAACTGGTTGATGCGCAAATTCTTGGCGCTCCGGCAGACGGTCCAGATTGCCTAGCCTAAACCAAAGATAAGCTAATTACCATATGCTCTAGAGCAGAGCTACTCTAATTTATGCTTGCACTCAAATCAAAATTTGCTATGAACGCGAAAAGTGGGCACTTTTACGGTTGGGTGGGTCTATTTGAAAATATGTGGAAAACTGTTGGAGCAATTTTAAAATTTTCAACGCTATTTATGATAAGAATAATTTGCTAAAATCTGAAAATTAGTAACTACTCGAAATTGATTACGACTGATTGCTACACGAAATTTATTGAAACTTAAATAAAATGTTTATTTGACATAAAACTACAATTTTATAGCATTAAACTTTTATATATTTAACAACTATATTTATCGCTACTTTCCGAAGCCACCTCTACAATTTGGACTAGGATCAACTTTGAATTCTTCATTCCATTGAGACGGAAGTTTGGCTTCAATAGAAAGAGCATGTACAAAATTTCCATCAAGTTTTGCCTTTACCAAATCATTGACCATACGATGGCGCTGAATTGAAAATAAAATTGTAGATTAATATTTGTTTAGGTGTGTTTATATTTGTGTTTAATTACAAACAACAATAGATATAAAATTGAAAATGATTTTCGGATAGTGAAACTAATCAAAGAATTCTTATTGCAAAACGAAATCTTGGATAGAAACCAGTACAGATGCCATTCCTGATGTAATTAGATTTGTAAATGAATACTTGGATAAGGGCTACTAAGTTCCAGCAGTTTTCGTGGACCTAAAGAAAGCCTTCTACACAGTTACACATGAAACTTTAATCACCAGTCTCGGTGAATATGGAATTGTTGGGAAAGTAAATAAATTAATACGCAGTTACTTGACGGATAGATCTCAAAACACACTAATAAACTAATAAAGCAAAACTGCTGAAATTAGCATAGGTGTTTCGCAGGGCTCGATCCTAGGACCAACGTTATTTCTACTTTATATCAACTCCATCCAAAAAGCAGACCTTGTTGCGAAAGTGGTTATGTACGCAGATGACACTGTGCTCTTGTACTCAGGCAAAACGAATTTCGAAAGTGAATACTGACCTGAACAAGTATTGGTATTGGCTTCTACAAAGTAGATTGGCAAAAAACGCGGGGAAAACAAAATATATTATTTTCAAACAAAAGAACAAAACTGACATACAACCACACGTAAAAATCAATAACACGACCCTCCAGAGAGTGGAACAAATAAAATATTTGGGACTTCTAATAGACGAGAAACTAACATAGACTCCACGCATAATGATCTAAAAAAAACTGGCTGTCGCTTCTACTTTCCAAGGAAAAAAAATTCAAATTATGTATGCGCACCTCCTTTCCAAAATTTCCTACGGCATCCTGAATTGGAGCCATACCTCTAAAGGTAGCCTCATGACCATCTCCAGACTAGTAACCAAGGCGTATAAAACCATTTACAATCTCCCTATGCCAACTTCAACGAGCGAAGTTTACAAAACAGCCCAACAATTGAATTTGCAAGGCATGATTTCCATGCAAAGAGCTAAATTCATGCATAAGAATTTACACCGTAATGATTACACCGCTGAGAAATTAGATAGAATTGAGGGAAAAAAACACTTAGAGAATGAGAAACATGAATAATATAGCTATCGTATTTGCCAGAACTGATCGGCTATAAGAAGGTTATTACTAAATTTGATGAAGAGTGTGATTGAAGAAAAAGGAGGTGGTTTTAGCCGAGAGGCAGGAACTGATCGGTATCTTTTGAAGATTTCCACCTCCCAACGTTGAAAAAAATATCTGCATCGCGTTACTACCGAGCGTCACATTTTATGTGATAAATTTATTTATTTTCGAATATACAAGGCTAAATATAAGATGTGATAGTGGTTGTTACATCACACGTTACACAAAGTACTAGGTCATATGTAGATGCAATTGCGTAGAAAATTCTTTGATTCGGTTTAAATAGAATAATGGGAAATTCGATGTAACCATGAGTTGTATCAAATATTTGACGACCCGCGATCATCTACCGTAATTAAGCTCCGTAAACTGCAAAGGGCTGC
Organism: Oxycera nigricornis; assembly: GCA_963942545.1. Classification (NCBI taxonomy): domain Eukaryota; kingdom Metazoa; phylum Arthropoda; class Insecta; order Diptera; family Stratiomyidae; genus Oxycera; species Oxycera nigricornis. Next base: position 111,890,235 of record OZ012660.1, on the reverse strand, counting down.
CCGTGTTTGGCTAAATACACGGGGAAAGGATTCAGAAATGAGTGCTCAAAGTCAAAATTCAAATGCACCAACTACAAGGGAGATCACGAAAATTATGCTAAGACTTAATCGACGCAGACAGTAAATCGTTTTTCAGATTTTCTTACGGGAAGACGCGATGGTTGGATCGAAACAACTAGAAGACGTGCATCCGGAAAGGGAAAGCTCGACAAGGGCTGTATTGACATGGCTATATGAAACTAAATTTTTAAATGCTTCAGCATGCATGTCCAACGACAGGAACTGAGAAACACTTGGTTTTTCATATGAAGAAAATCGCAAATATTAAATCAATTATAGTTCAAATTAGTACAAACCCTATTTCATTGTTAGTGCGTCCGAAGACTGGCTATTCGTACATCAGTCGATCAAAGCTTACCTTCAAAAGAGTTTGATTTTCAAACTTTTCAGATACCACTAGGACTTTAAAATGACTTTCGGATCCTTTCGGTGCGTTGTGCATATACGACTCATTAATTACTTCTAAATGAATGGGTTTTAAGTTTTCTTTGAGCGCCTCTTCAATTGCATTTTGAATAGGACCGGGCGCTGACATTTTGGTGGAGAAGGCTGTGTAGACTAACTTTGATAGGTTCCGTCCTAGAAATAATAAAAGGGTATCTAAGCGAAATCTCCTGTACTAATGAAGCCTACCTGAACGAGATATCAAAAACATCGTGGTTTATACGTCAGCTGATAGGAAGGTTATGGCAGCAATTTATCTGCTGTGCACTGATTCACTTCTGATTGTTTATACTGACTAAAAATTAAAACCAGGGTAAACTATTTATCCTTTCAATAAATTTTGTAACCAAAAATACCTTTGGAAAATGCGCTAATTTTAAATGTCACAATCGGAATTGAGCTGTCAGAAAATTAATCCTAGGAAATCGGCATACTTTTAATTCAATGTCAAATGTGTTTTGTTTGTCGCGCTGCCTTCATTGTTATGAAGAAAATGTTCTGTGATTAGAACTTGTGTCGCGGAGTTTCAAATAAGCCAATTATAAGTTGTACGGCGATAAATGTCAGTATCGTTGAAGCACAGGAGCCAATATGACGAGGATTTGACATCGTCCGACTCTGATGATTATTTTCGCCAGGCATTCTTTTCGTCCAGCAGTCACGACCGGAGCAGCGTCGGATCGATTCCTTGGGCAGAAGATGCAATCAAACAAAACCAACAAGAATGGCTGAGGATCGAACGAATGTTTTACGGCGAAGAAGAGTTGCCCCACGATGATGTAGAGCTGCGCAGGGAAATAATCGAATGGACAACGGTTTTTCCGCATCTAAGAGTAGTTGGTAGGAAGTTAACAGCCAGCGACGCAGAGCTGAGCTTGAGGGACGAATTGGTGGACAGGACACCAAGCACAAATGGATCAGTACCGGATAGTTTGCCTGATATTGATGAAAGATTCAACAAGGGCTTTATTATACATCCAGAAGCCAAATCGATTCTCCTTGATATGAATTTGTCGCGACTCCTCGATAGAGATTTGCGCATACATTCTGTTCCAATGGTCTCAAAGCGTAAACAACTAGTCGGATTGAGTGGTACACAACGGGCCAACATGGTTTGGGAGAGACCAGTTCCCAAATCATTCCAGCCACGAGATCCACCCAGGAAATTCATAAAGCGCCAAACATTCCCGTCCGAATCATGTGTGTCGACCCTTCTAGGAATAGGTGATAAATTAAACAATTCAGCAGCAATCAACAGTTCAAGATCAGCTAGGATAGTACGAATGCCTCCTATAGTGAATTTTATTTTACCCGCACAAACGAAATACTTACCGTCCGCATCAGCGGCGAATTTATATTTATCAGCAGCAGATGGAAACGATGGCTTGCACAAACTAACACAGCAGCGACAATACCGACCGATTGTTCTGCCGGTTCTGAAGATAAATCGGGAAGAAGTAGAAGGCAATGGAGGCAGCAGATCGATTTCCGCCGTTGTGGATCAAGGCAAGTTAAGACCGATGTATCTCACAAACAGTGCTTCGAAATTGAAAATCTCAAAATGATTTATTTGTGGAGAGACGTTAATGTAGATTGTACACATGGTTGTTTCACATAGCGTGTCTAAATTATTATTATGCATTATAAATACGATTTAACGAACATTTGTCTTTTTGATTCATATTGTTTTTGTGACCCTAAACCTATTATATATCCCATGTAGTACTTTCAGTCGAATTTAATTATATTTAAATGTTACATTTGTTAATGAATAAGTTATAAACGATAGTTTTGGCGCAATATTCTTGTGTTGATGGATAAAATTGATTTTTGTCAACGTTGGGAGGTGGAACCCTTAAAAATGGTACCGATCAGCTCCTGCCTCTCAGTATGCAGGGCTTTTACACAAGTTTATAGACAAGATTTGTCTAAATTTGTCTACAGATGGAAATCATCTCCGCCACCCTCAAATCACACTCTCCACCAATTGTCCATACATAGTACTTTCCAGACATTAAGAATCGGTACAATGGATAGTAACCAACTTAACCAAAACCCTTAAAGTTATTATTAATGGCAATCTTACACACAATCGTATTTAATCATGTCTCAGTGTTCTCTTCATTTACCGCGATCCTAGCAACAACTGATTGCGGATTATCCAGCCACATGCTATAGTTCGAGTTTAGAACGAAATTTTTGTCACACTTGCATACATTGCATACGATATGTAGCGCCTGATCCCTTTCCTCGTCCGCTTTAATATCAACTGTTGCTGTAATGCCAGGCTTAAGAACGATCCCGCAGAACTTGCAAAGTGTTCGCTTGATTCTCGGCTCCCTGGCGTTGAAGATTGTGTAAATAATTGATTACAAAAATGTTGTCCAGACCTTAAAAAGTGTAGCACTTACATTCTGAGTACAGATTTCCTTCCAACCGACTTGCACAAGTTTCCATAGTGACAGGCAAGGACTGGATGCTTATTAGCCATTAGCGACGATGCTTGATATAAGAAATTGATGCGAGAAAATACTTCTCGACCTTGACATCCTTTTTGTTTGTTGGCCATCATAGGAATCTCCGTTTAGGACCTCTAGACATGACAGTAGAGGATTTTCTATGGACGAGAAAGAGAACTGCACTATCGGCTGACCTTTAAATCAGCTGCTTCACACAGCTGTTTTAAATCAATATTGTGTGCCGGCATTTTGGGACTGTCAAAGATTACAATGTTTCGTGCGTGAATTTGGTAGTGACGACAACTTTAACTTGAACCTTGCGAAAGTGTTGCAATGCCTGTTGTGCTGGGTGGCGGGATAAGTGGCCTTTCGGCTGCCTATTACCTCATGAAAAATCAGATCGGACCGGTGACGGTCGTGGAAGCCTCTAAGCGGGTAGGGGGCTGGATACGAACTGAGACGCACGATGACAAGGGCTTTCTGTTCGAAGGAGGCCCGCGAACTATTCGCCCCAAGGGAATAGCTGCTCCCAACACTCTTGAAATGATCGAGGAGCTAGGGCTGGACAAGCAGATTCACCCAATATACCCGAATCACCCGGCTGCCAGTGTTCGTATGATCTACGCGAAAAATAAGCTGCACGTGTTGCCCAGTAGCCTGAGTGGTATGATGAAGCAAACCACCCTGTTCCGCAAACCATTAATACAAAGCGTTCTGAATGACTTGAAAGCACCACGATCCGCCAGGAAGATGGAGGACGAGTCAATCTATGATTTTGTGGAGAGGCGGTTCGGAAGCGACATTGCCCAGTATGCTATCAGCCCGATGATATGCGGGATTTGCGCGGGCGACGCAAAGGAAATAAGCGTTCGCTTCCTAATGAATGACCTTTTCGAAAAGGAGCAGAAGTACGGCGGTGTGATCAAGGGGATGCTGTTCAGCTTCCTGTTCGATAGGCGCAAGCCGGTTAACGAAAGCCTGAAGCAAGCACGACAGTGTAAATTAGCGAAGCGTGCCAGGGATGAACAGTGGAGCATATACTCGTTGAAAGGTGGGCTGGAACAGCTACCTAAGACGCTAGCTAATACATTGCTAGACGCCGAGGTGGATATCAAAACGGGCGCTGAATGCAGGAAACTAGAAATGTATAACGACAGAATTATTTTGAACATCAACGGCAATGATGTGGAAACCAAACACGTCATCAGTTCACTTCCTAGCCACAAACTTGCTAACCTCGTGGAGCATCAACACCCGTCGTTGGCGTGCATGTTGCGCACCATTCCCTATGTTACCGTGGCTGTAGTGAATGTTCAATATGATTCATGTGATCTTCTTAAGGAAGAAGCTTTTGGCTTCCTGGTACCACCCAGCGAAAATCTGCCAATTCTAGGAGTAATTTTTGATAGTTGTTGCTTTAGTATGAACCGTAAAACGGTGCTGACGATAATGATGGGCGGACGATGGTTCAATGAATATTTCGGTGACCAGCCCGATACGAAAGAAATATTGAATGTTGCGTTGAAACAACTAAAAGATATTCTGCGAATCGAAGGAGCACCAACAGAGGCAAAGGTAAGCATTTTGGAGAAGTGTATTCCACAGTATACCGTCGGACATAAGGCACGAGTAGAAAATATTCGAAACTATATCGAACGGAGCCAATTGCCGTTGGACGTATGCGGGGCTGCTTACGACGGGGTGGGAGTGAACGATGTGATATGGTCTGCCAGGCAGGCAGTCGAGTCTCGGATTGAGTGATCATATTTATGGATCGGCATGTTACTGTTTTATGAACGCCAATGTTTTTTTTATTATACTAACAAAGCAATAAAACCTGTTCAGAAAAATTGTGTAGTTTTGATTTATGCTATTTTGAATGGTATCTGCGTTGATAACATCAAATTAATCAAAGAAAGTGTTGCAAACATTCTTGTGGAATTAATAAGTACATGTAATAAAGATGAAAAGTCTTACAATTCTGAAGGAACGTGAAGATCGAAGATTGAACCAAAATGTGGGAAATGTGCATTCGAAGCTACCGAAGTGAATAGCAGATGAAGGAGGAAACCGACCGATGAAAATATGGCTAAACGATCTCCCAAGAGATAATATCGCCCCCGATTGAGAATCTACTTGCCAGGAGAGGTCATAAAATTAATTAATTAAGCTAGGTTTCCCGTTCCTAAAAAGAGCGCAATGAAGGATTTTAATTAAGTTCTAATTTTGATACCTTTTCTCTTTGCTGACGTTTTGTGATATATATAGAACCATCTATGTCTGCATTAAATTACCCATAAGAAAAGCGAGACGCTAGAGAGAACTCCAGTGAGCTCTACTTGACTCACCCAGAAAAGGGAGCAATGGTGCCGACACCAGCTCCAGGTGCACAACAGTTCCTAGGCATTAAATTAGTAGTCAAATGTACTGAAGAAGGGCAAAACTGTTGCGCGAAATACGTGTATACAAATATAGAATAATAAATCCCGTCTAAGGATTACCAGCAACTCTGCCTCCCATCGTTTTTCTTCAAATCCATGCTGCTTTCACACATTCATTTTGCTTGGCATTCCTTTTCCATAATTTCAATTCAAGGTTAGTATCCTATTTTCCTACTGATTGTTCGTTCCAGTCGACACTTTTCTGTTTACACAGATGGTTACTTATGCAAAATATGTTCACAGCGCTGGAGAAGACACAGTCTTTGTTTTAAAATATGATCAGAGTAGCAAGCAAGGCTTTTTGCTTGGTTCGTAACAAATATATTATATTCGTTTCCCTCCCATTTTTCTTCATTGCTTTCAATTTCTTTATTGTGTAAATTTTTATAAATGAATTTTCCTTTTCCCATGTAAATCAGTCCATCTACGTTAAGTTATTGTATTATTTTATATACTTCAGATGTAGCCCTAATTCTTTGCAAGTTCTATATGGTCTTGTATGGTAGCCGTGACATGCTCATGAGGCTGCAAATTATCATCCCGTATGTAATTCTTTAAAGTATATATGCATTTTTAATTTGTATTTTATCCAAATGTGTTTCTAGTGGCATTTTATAAATTTTAAATCTACCTATGTGTCGGCGTAACCGCCGAAGATAATGACAAGCAAAGAAGCGGCCTATATTTACACTACAGCGCAAGCGCCGCAATGAACAAACTAAAAAGAATGGATGGCGATGTAGACAGTTCAAGTTCTCTTGTACGAATGTTAATGTATTTATTAACCCTCGCTTCTTTTATACAAAAATCTTAGCCTAATTCGTATTTACAAATCATTTACTTACAACTATTTTCTCACAGTTACGATGCATATGGTTGCACTAAATCTATAATTTATTTTCATTTTTTAATACTGATGCATATGGTTGCAATAATTTGCCGTATCTCACACGTTGATCCATAACACATCTCAAGGGTTCAAACGCCTTGCAAGTGGTCATCAAAAGAGCTGTGTCCATTTGACACTTTTAAACTACATTTGGGTTGTCATAGCTCTGTAAGTAATTCTTACCATTTGACCGTTGTAATTTATGTGTTTTGTGTTTATGTTGCTCGTGGGTACATTTCGGGCATGCGTGGCATAATACAAATGAGTGCAGAGGAACATATGGTTTCATTACATTATTTTTAACTGAGAAATAGCTGAAACGATTAAGCAGACCAACGATATCTACAGTTTTTTAAAAAGTCATTTATATGCGGTGTTCACGTTAGTTTTTCATCGATTGTTAGTCCTAAGTACTTCATTTTTTGAACTCTCTGAAGGGTTTTATTTTCATCAGTGGCTCAATATCAGTTTTATTTTTTTTTGTTTAAAGATAATTCATTTAGTTTTGTCTGTATTCAATGTCAATTTGTTCTGTATAAACGATTGGGAATATTTGTCTAAGTCGATTTTTATCTTTTGCTCTAAGTCAGCTTCATTTTTTCCCGTCGATTCCTGCAGCCACCTTCGATTTTTTCAGATTCCCAAACAAAGCATTTCTTGCTGCAAAAAGGCATATTGGATAGAAACCAGTACAGATTCCAAGCGGTGATAGGCTCAACAGATGATATCCCAGATGTAACAAATTTATAAATAAATGTTCGGATAATGGTCACTATGTTGCTGCAAGTTTCGTGTACAAAAAAGCCTACGACGCAGTAATACATGGAGCTTTAACCATCAGCCTCAGGTAATAAAGAATTGCGAGAAAAACAAATAACTTACTACGCAGTTGCTTGCCTTAGAAAAACAAATGGAAAAATTCAAAATTGCTCAAATTAGCACTGATGTTCCATTTTAATTTTTCCAACGGTTAGAACGATCAAATAACCCATATTTTCTTAAATCCCTTTAGTATCGAACGAAGATTTCATCGGATACTTATCAATATTTCGATATTAATCCGACAATTATCATATACTAATTTTTTGAACTCCACTTCAAATATTTTTGGATTGAGACCGTTTTTTTTTACAAATATGCATCTGAATGTCATTAAATATCAAATAACAGACTCGTTTGATATCTCGTTCCAAACATATTAACTCCGTTGCCTGTTGCAGCTGTAAGCCCGCTAAAATAACCGACATATTTGCTAAGTAAAAAAAAATTCCGAACATCACGTTTAATCTTTATTTTTGTATATTTTTACATTGGTATCGAAAAAAGATGCGTTTGCATAATATACACTTAAATATTAGGCATATAATTGATCACAATTGTTTTCGTTTCCGCTATCAATATAATAAACATCTTATTGCTTGCCGGCTAGCTACGTACTTACAATAAATGGATTAAAAATGGAGTTCGTTTTATACAATACCATGCTATGGGGGTGTGTGTTTGTGTATTCATACACTGTAATATAAGATTTCAAAAGCTTTTAAAATCGTTTTTATGGCACTTATCACTAGAAATATAGCTGTAGATATTTTTATCTCCTTCTCTAACTTATATACCTAAAAAAAAGATATTATTTAGACATGTTTCACGCGTTTTTTTATATACTTTTCATGTAATGGATATTTTTTTTCTCTCACGTCGACGGATTTTTTCCTCATAATTTTACGATTTTTCTTTGCTTTAAGCATATTGTACAGTTAAATACATTAAATATTGAGCTATAGTAATCGCTGTTAATCACATCGAAAGGCATTTTTTTCATATAAAATCGACCATCGTTTAAATATTGTTTAGGTAACAATGGCATACAATATAAAAATGAATTAGAAATTAAACATAAGACAAGCGACTATCATGTTCAAACTTATTACTATTTACCGCACATAAAATAAAGGCAACACAAATCAAGAAATAACATTAAATTAAAATCATACTGACGATAAAACGAAGTTAAAAGATGCCACAAACAATCTTTAAAGGCTTTTGATGCATAGTAATGATATGATTGCGCTTCAAGTTTCGAACGTGTTATATTTCGAAGTGAATTCACGCAATTGTATATGTGTAATTGGTATGAATCATTCGTATAAAATACCAAGTGGCAATATTGTTTGGCCGTAAGAAAATAAATAGCAAGAAAGAGTAACAGAGAGAAATAAGTTAGTAACAGTCATGGTTATTGTGATAGACCGAAAAGTTTCAAGGCTGTAAAGGCGGTGGCCAGAGCCACTTCTTCTGGCTTCTTCCTCATGAAGGAGGATATCATCTCCACAATGGCCGGAAGACTGCACGGTTCGTTTCGTTGAAAAGTACAATATCTAAGGATGATGAAACTTCGTAGTATTTGATCTCAAGCATTTAGTTTCAGGCATACCTATGTAAATATAAAAGTGATCTTTCAGTTATACCAGTCTTAACGTGTTGAGGAAGCTTCGAGGCTCGCGTATTTGGATACATAAACGGCGAGTCCGTCTCAACTAGCAGCTTGTCCAACGGCAAGGTGCCGTCTTCGAGTAGTTTACGGACGCCCGTATCAGATTTGTCCTGAGGAAATTGAAAGATACACATCAAGTGATTAGTATCAATACTATAAACAATGAAACGCTTGTTTTGTCCTGTTTGATGCCTACCTTACATAAATAACCTGTCAAACTTAAATAGTATCCAATATCTAAATATTTCAGCGCTTCCTCAGTGGTGCCCATGAATCCTCTAATAATGACGTTTGATATGCTTGGATATCTGTAGTACGAACGACAAATCATTTAGAATTATTGCAAATGACAGCATTGATTTGATTCCTTACTTCTGTAATATCCCGAGCACGTCATCCTGAGCGGATCGTTCGTGTATTAAAACGGGTTTGCCTAGACTACAAGCGAGACGTAGCTGCTTCTCGAAAATCTCCTTTTGTACGTCTGGCTCAGAGAAATCTCGCTGATAGTCTAAGCCGCATGGTCCGATCGCAACACATTCCGGTGCTTGTGCAATTGCTTCGAAATCGTACCAGGTTTCTGGTTCCTCAACAATTGATTTCGAATCGTGCGGATGTATACCGGCCGTCGAATAAATTGTATCCGGATATATTCTTGATAGACGAAGTGCTTCTTTGCTCGATTTCACTGATGTGCCGGGAACCATTATTTTTTGGACGCCTGAAAACAATTGTTTTCATGTTTAGATAAATTATTTTCTTTTGTTTTTGGTGAAATTTTTTTCTTAAGGGAATAAGAATGGGATTTGTGATAACTGCGTGGATTTAGGGATAGACATTTTATTCGAGAAGATACAGAGCATTCCTATTGTTTACGTGTAGCTCTACACAGAAGGGTTCAACTCCACGGTACACTTCGGTTAAAGGTTTGCAACAATGCTGCAATTAACTACCATTGCACTCTACTTTTATACTGTTTTGTTGAAGAAAAACAAGGATTAGATCTTACAGTTGGCTTCAAGCTTATTCAGTTACAATTACTATGTTAAATATCGGATCGCTATGTAAGCCAGCTATGGGACATAGTTGCGATGGGTCTTTTTTGAGTTGATTATGTCTTGCTTGCAATATTTCCGGTGAGGTTCTGTTAATATTATTGGCTGTACAACTTTGCTTCCGTGGTTTTTTCTCCGGAATTAAAGCTTTATTGTCAAAAAGTAATAACATATATATAATTCATAGTATTGTCCATTACTTGCGACAACTTTCGCCCATCTCTCCGGCAATTTTCGGATCTCCTCTCGGAAAAAGGAGGCGTCTTTTGACGCGATCCATGATTGTGTACGAAGAAAAATGTTGATCAGCCAGGCTGTGCGTCATCGAAAGAAAAAGGTAGTAGTCGGAAGGAACGACGTCTGGGAAGTACGGCGGGTGGGGCAGGACCTCCCACTTCAGGGTTTCCAAGTATGCGTTGAACACTTTTACGACGTGTGACCGAGTATTGTAGCCGTTTTTCCATTAATGCACGTTTCAGACGCATCAATTGTGTTCGCTATCGATCTCCTGTGATGTATGCACTCGGTTTTAGTAGCTCGTAGTATATCACAGCTGGTCCCACCAAGTGGAAAGCATAACCTTGGCGCCGTGAATATTCGGTTTTGCTGTCGATGTGGAGGCATGTCCGGGTTTTCCCTATGACTTTCTGCGCTTGGGATTATCGTAACGGGCCCATTTTTCGTCACCGGTTACGATGCGATGTAGAAATCCCTTCCAATTATGTTTTTACAGCTGTTTTTCACATGAAAACAAGCGCCGTTCAAAATCTCTCGGCTTCAACTCGTACGGAACCTAACTTTCTTGTTTGTGAATGATACCCATGGTCTTGAGGCGTTTGGACATGGCTTGCTGAGTCAGTTCTAGAGATTGAGCAAGTTCTTCTTGTGTTTGGTATGCATCTAAATCGAGCAGTTCTTGAATATGTTTTCTCTCCCAACTTACTTGCTTGTCCTCGACATTGAAATCACCACTCTTGAAACGTTGAAACCACTCCTGATACGTTCTTTCACTCAGAGCAGCCTCACCATACGTATTTGAAAGCATTCAATGAGCCTCAGCTGTAGGTTTTTTTTTTCAAATAAAAGCAGAAGATCAAAACTTTCCGCAAACGACGAGAACTTGGCACAAAAGCAGACATTTTGAATCAAGGAATCATTCAAAAACGCAAACAACTTTCACTAATACGGCAATGTCGATACGTTAGCAGATCCCCAAAATTACTTTTGACAATTTTAATCTACGTACGTACCGACCGCAGTTTGCCGATATAGCCATCCATCGGGAAACCGCAAAAGCAAAGTTGTACACCCAATAGCTGTTTTGTTGTTACTTTGTTTATTATGATTCTTTTTTATATATCAGTTAATACTTTAAAAAAATTGCCAGGATTTGGAATTTCGACTTTCCTGTAGGATTATTTGTTCCCCTCTCTTTATTAGTTACTTTTTATTGTGAAGCATAATATTTTCTTCTGAATGGACTAAAGCTGAAATAATAGTCGTCTTGCGGATCTTCCCTATTTTTTCTAACCATCAGCAGATAAAAGATCAGCCCCGACTGGGAAGAGTAGGCCTAGCGTGCTCAAAACATGTGAATAAACAAGCGCTAGGCCACGGTAGGGCGAGCTTCGCTGAGGTCCGTTATTCTGTCGGGAGTGGCACGGACTCCTCGAGATGTATCCTTTAGTTGTACGATAGTTTCGGGATTTAGTACGATTTCCGTTTGCCGCTCGAGTAGACTTTGACCGCTGTTTTTTCTTGGTTCTCGGGATGTATGCGAGAGTTTCGAATAAAGTAGAGGAGGATGTAAAGCCTCCAAAGATTGATGATTTGATTGTTGTTTGTTTGTTTGGAATTCGTCGCAAGTAGATAGTTAAATGTATGAAATTAAGCTATCAGAAATTTAGAGCTGATGTTTTATGCCAACACAAAATCAATAAGGCCTGTGATGTGGATTTGTCTGTTGGCCAGTTGGTGCAGGTTGTTGTTATTAATTGACCTGAGAGGTTGTCCGCCGTTATGGGGTGTTATGCGTAAGTTTCAGCGCGACGACTAAGCATTGAAGTCTCGTGTAGCTGAGAAATGCGTTTCTTGTAATACGTTTTGATTAATAATCATTTCTTGAATAGATGCCTAACAAATTTCCTAATACCCAGCGACAAGCGCTAGTCTTAATGGCACTCGTATATATTTTAAATCCTAGCATTAAGACTGGTTCTGCCGAATGTAGTAGGAGAGTATTCTTCAGTGAAACGCTTGCCGAATATGGCAGCAAGACTTCAGATTTAACTCTAGTTTTATTTCTCAGTCTACAATTCTTTTATTCTAAAATCTATGTACAAAAATCTAACTCTAAAATTAAAAGAAGGGATGTTGCTATACGTACAATATTAAATATATATTTAGCCATGCATGGGAGTCGTATCAAAGTTAATTTCTTAAACAAATCGATGGTCAACATTCTCACGAAAAGTGTTGGTTTTTATGATTCAAGTTTATGGGGTCATAAATGATCCTTTCACACTTGTCCAGTCGTGGACATGCCATGGATTATCTAGAACGTGGAATGTGCTGATGATATGGCTGATCGTTATTTAAATTATGAGTAATTTAGTATGTCTAGTGGATGTGTCTCTGATCGAAGTGTACCCTCAGTACAATACATTTTATTGATTATAAAAGTTCATCGAATTGGGATGTGTTTGATTTTTACATAGGACTAGCGATAGATTGCAACCATACAGTGTATCATAAATATTTTGGATATCAGTTGCCGTGTAGTGAATATTCCACAATAGTTTGCACTCTAGTTGGAAGTCCCACGCTACGCTGAATGCAGGCTTAGAAGTCTTACTGGAGGAAGCAAAGATTATCTAACACCTCTTCCAATCTGTGGATTATGGCACATGTTTGATTCTATGCAACTGCACGCCGAGCTCCGAGCAATATGGAAGACGTTTCCATGCTTGGAAGTATAACGATTTCAGACTGAAATCATTAAAGGTCTATCTGCATATAAGTACAACTATCACGCCTTGCTCCAACAGGGCTCTAATCGCACCTTAGGCGAAAAGACCGGGAATTTATGTCTCTAACCGTGCTCTAGCGCTGGATTTTCACGAATTTGAGTAACCATCGAAAAGTTAATGTTCAGCTAGCTCGCTTTGATAACCCCCCGTGAAATAACCGACGTTAGGAATAATTTAATATTTAAAGGATAATTTGGTAGCAAATTGTGATTGCCAACATTTTCAACTTTTTCCCAGATATCTCTCGTCCGCGCAGCACGTCTTGCATTAATCTAGCATAACGTTATTATCCGGCGAATGCAATTGCAATGAAAGCCGATAGAGCGAAAGAAACCATAATTGCATTAACTACGGTATGGTTTTTCAGGCAAGTGCAGGTTACGTGTTGCGAAAAGATTGTTATGCAAACGACGACAGCGGTGGTCGGATGAACAAAGAGCGCGATTCCAGCGATAGACGAAAGTGAAAATAATCTGTTGTTTTGTCAATATGAAGAAAAAAACACACAGTGGCGATAGCCTTGAAACTGGATTTTCTCCAAACTGCTTGCACTTGAGCCGAGCCATAAATCATGTGCCATCAATGGAACCACGCGCACGATGAAAATATCTTTATTTCACATAACTTGAGAGATTTTCCATGCCGCCCTCGCATTAAGCATGAAAATCTACGCAGCATAGAGGAATAATAAACGCAGAGACGACGGCAAGAAGGCCGCGCGAACAATTGTACTAGGGCAGAAGTTGGTGCGGCCCGAATAGGCGAATTAAATGGAATGAACGCACAATGAGCAGATGGGTCGAGATCTCCTTGAAATTCCACTGGTCTTAGTCAGCTGGTGATAAGGCCAGGCCCGCAATGCAAACCGGGCTGATAAAATCAGAATTAGATGAGTTGCGTGGCTCGGAAACTATGCGCTCGGCCGCCTCAGTGAGTGGGCACGAGCCGAGACAATGCTGGGGCAACGAGTTCAATTGGGTCTTGCGAAACAGGTCGGAAAACGAAATGAAGGCAGTCAACACTGCATATCCAAGACGACAGTGCGAAATGCAGCTTCCGAAATGATGTCTCGGCCGCCTTCTTCCGCTGGACGCTGACTGGAGCAAATGGTCCCGTCTACGTCGCATCTCCGACTAAAAATAAACGGTGACTTACTGGGCGAGATGGGCAATGTGGGTCGTGCTGGGCTGAAACGAGATGGGGCGCGCAATTTGTCGCCCAATTCCTACCTGCATCTTTGGCCCTCTGCAGCACCGAATCGAGGTCCCGGCTGTACTTCTTGTTCGTGAGGTTCGCACCCACATCGATCACTATCAAGTTCTCGTAGCAGTGCTTCATCACCTCTTCCGAGTTTTGGTTATCGGCCATGGTGTCTCGTGTTGGCTGATTCGAAAATTGAGAACTCTCGGAGCCCTTGAGGCAAACTGAAGGAATTGATCGCGTGTTGAAACGAAGAAAACGAAAAATTGTTCTTCGTCGAGGAAAATGCGCGAATTAGAAGAACTAAACGGAAAAAAGAGGTTGTTCGAGCCAGACGTATTTCGGTGGTGACGGAGCCGCGCTCAGATTTTTACTCGCACTTTTTTGCATCGGATTCCTGTCGTGCTGCTGGACGGGACTTTAACGTGGTGCTATTGGCTGAACTGGAGCAGCGCTGCCATGCCAACAGACATGACAGACGTCAAATCTTGCACCACCGCAAATGCGAAGTTTGATGAAAAGCGGGTCCGTTTAATGTGGGCTGAAAGTGAGAGAGGGATAATTATTAATTTATGGTCGTCAGTGTTGTTGTTGTTTAAAAGCGGAGCCGTCAAAATCGGTGTTTCGATGTCGCAATTAGTGCAATATGTGGTTGTGCGCGGCGATTTAATAAAAAGTTTAGGCTGGCCGTTGGGGGCAGTAATCGCTCAATGTTGCCATGCAGCGACGGCCGTCTGCAACCTGAATAAGGACGAAGATGATACAAAAGCGTATTTCGCTGATTTGGATAATATGCACAAAGTTGTACTAGAGGTAAATGTCAGATGGTCTAGTATCGAAACCGGCTACAAATCACAGGGTGAATGAAATGCAAGAAAATCGACACAAGCATACCTCAAACATGTAGAATATGCACCAATAATATAATTAATATTAAACCTTTTTTAATTTAATTTAAAATTAATCCAAAATGCGAAGAATGACCGCTGCATCTGAAGTATATAAAACAACACCAGAACTTAACGTAGATGGACTGATTTACATGGAAAAAGAAAAATTCATTTTTAAAAATTTACACCACGAAGAAATGAAAACAATGAAGTTGGATATATGTAAATGGGAAAAAACGACTACAATATGAGAAACGCAAATGATATTTTAATAAAATTTGCTAGGACAGAGCGCCTGAGGATGGATCCGATTAACGCCGCATCAAATTTTTACAATGAGCCACCTCACAATAAGAGAAGCGGGTAACATAAAATCCTTTAAAATCATGCCACGCAAACATTTACTGAAAACTCCATTCAATAATTAAGAACGCTTATTCTACAAATGTGAAACAAAATTGGATATATTGAACTCTGAATAAAAATTGTTGAGATACTTGTACTAGCCCTTATACCGATGTACATCGTCTGGGAAGTACTAAGTAAAGGAACAAGCATTTAGGGAATACATTGCACACGGGCAGTGCAAGCAATGAGTGATGGAGTGAGAGGTTCCACCTCCCAACGAGGAAAAAAAATATTAAATAATTTTTTGCTGATCTGATTCGTACCTGCAACAGTCAATGCTTTTAAAAAACGAATGCTTTAAAGGGAATTTTTAAAAATAGGTTTTTATTATTACAAAAAATATTTACATAGAAACAAACAGACTTATTTAAATTATTATTGTTTTATCAGTTTTGCAGATATTACTGAAAAATTGTTTGTGTGGACCACAAGGTTTTTTTTACCAACCATTCATTGCACTGTTCATTACCCCGACAAATACATTGTTTATGCTATTAAATTGGCTCCCGAGAGAGCTACTCACGAGGCAGCAGGCCAAGTGTTCAGCGATTCGATTGAAAGCTCTAAATCTCTGGCATTTTCACCGAACAGCCGGGCCTGAAACTATCCTTCCGGCTACCAGATCATTGCAATGGTTTCCAGTTAGAGGTCATTGCAATACACAAGGCAGTGGACTGGTTGAGAAATCAGAAAATTTCCAAAAGAAATCTTGACTTTTCTCCGACAGTCAAGCTGCTATCCAATCACTATCCAACGTATATACCTCATCCAAAATTGTTATGGAATGTCGTACACAACTGAACGCGATGTCACTTCACTGCGAAGTTGTCCTTTACTGGGTGATGGGCCATAGTGATATACCTGGAAATTGCGAAGTTGATGCCCTAGCGAGAGCTGGCACTGAGCTTCAGAATTATTCACTAACACCCCAAGTCGGTCATCCATTGGCCTCCGTGAAGCTAAGTTTCAAGTAGTAGTACATAGAGGCTGCAAACAGGGCCTGACTGCTGGAATAAACCTGTAGGACAACCAGGCAAAACTTGGCACGCACTGAGCTCAAAGCGCACGTAACAGCTGCTCAATATGAGCCGTGAAACATTAAATTTCATCACATCCGTGTCTCATTGACAGACATGCAGAAAGATTGCGTCTTCCTTTCAACGATTTCTGTCGAAGCTGCAGATCGGAGGAAGAGGAAGCGGAAGAAACGATCCAACATCTCCTGTGTGGATGCCTAGTACTATCCAGGAAACGCATGCAAGCTTTAGGCTCGCTTTTCCTCAGCCTCACGGATTACTAATCGAAATTTAAATAAAGGATATGATTTCAATTAATTGTTGCCATCACTAGCTAGAATAGAATAAAATCAAATTAAACGTAAACTAAAACGTTCATTGTTAGCATTGCCACTAAGCAAATAATAATTTTCCATTTAATATTTTAGGCACCTGGCGAAACAGAACTATCAAAACTAGCACAAACACTCACGGAAAATAATATTGCTCACAAACTTTGGATTGAACAACCAGAAAATATTCCAACTTGTATTGCAATCAAGCCTTGTCCAAAGAATACTGTCCATAAATATGTGAAAAAATTCAAATTATTAAAATAAAAAAGTAGTATTTGTTTTTATAAAAGAATAATAGTTTCAATATTAAACAATCAAATGAATGCTAAGGATTTTTCTCGACAATAACTCCTTTACTGGTGTTGCTGTAGATGTGCATGGAAAATTAGTCTGTTTTTCTATTGTGAAGAAGCATATATAATCAGAATTTAAAAACAGTTAAATGGTAACGAACATTAAGTGTTGGTTCTCCCTTCTTGGCATTAAAGCATTCTATTTGCAATTTAGAAACAAGAAACGAAAATTAGGTGGTCGGAATAGACTAATATACAAAGATTACCAATTCATGCGAAATTAATACTTGTCTTTCCATTTATGTAAAATGTGCTATGAGACATATACGCTCAGCCTCACAAGGATCCGCTATTACTATATTGTTAGTTCTAGGCTTCACACTATATCGTTAGCTTGAGTTTACTCAGGTCTGATAATTCCATATTCAATTAAAAATTTTAATTGCCCCCAAAAAAAACATAGTTCCATCCAATCTCAGTTTAATTTAGTTGAAATAATATCAAATGACTCCATTTTCAGCATCGAAATTGAATTGTTTTCTGTTTATACGACATAAAATCTATTTAATACCTAACAACATAGCGATTCTCCCCATTACGATGCTACGCGATAAAGCCATTGATTGGATTCCAAAATAAAACAGGATGCGACAATTTCCGCCAAATGATGATTTTATCACGATGGGACTGATGACGATTATGATGCATTCGCGTTCACCCCTAAAATGGGATTTCCGTCTGCGACGACTATAGGGGCTAATAACGGAAAAGTAGCTACTATATACGTTTGTCTAGCGATCTAGGAATATGAATAGGACTCGTCTGGCGTTTGTGGCATGAATTGAAAGCTAATGTAGTGTGAAAGTTTCGGTGAAATGTTCGGCAACAGGTTATGGAGTCGAACGTTGATTGATTTTGTCATTTGTGGATGAATGGTGTCTTGTTGTCTGAAGTATCATGAGAATTCTCTATTGTGGTTAAATATTGTTTTTTTGACTTTGATAGCAAATATTCGATTGCTTGCTATCTTGGATTCAAGTTTGATTTAATCGCGCATCAGTTTCAATCGAGCCATAGGCTCCCTCAGCTGTCTCGGTCTAATAACCGCGTCCTTCAGTTTGTGAGACCAAAAAGTGATGGGCGTTCTGTGCCACATTAATCCTCCCCGAGTTTGGTTCGTCTGTCCTGAGAACATAAAACTACAGGAAATGTGATATCAGATACCTACACTACATGAGCATAGTAAACTAAACCAAAAGGACACTATTCTAAAGGAGGCGAAGACTCCTGGACGCATTTGCAGTAGAGATGGATACGAGAGGGGCTCGCATAATTATTTGCAGTACAACTTGTGCGTGGCTTTCTTTTATTTATTTTACAATTGATTACGACTAACTTAAGAGGAAATATCCGTTTAAAATAAAATTTGGAAATAATTCCAACAATAATGCAGTGCCTTGAGAAGTGATGCGAAGTATTCAACAGTAACAGCTTCTTCTGTGGATAAATTTTACAAATGCGAAAATATTGTTGACTGCTGCCTTCTTGAACGAATTGTTTTTGTACAGTCTCTGAATGCAACAGTACTAAGCATCTTTCCAAGGAACACTATTTGGATTTTACTACGTTCGAAGGGAAATATCATTGTTCCTGTATATTTATTCTCATATTCACAGGGTTTAGCTAGTGTGCAGATACCAGTTGCTTGACTTTTCATGATGCATGAGAATTGTGATGAAACCTTCTATCGGTCATCGTTATTTTCTCCATCCGGACCACTTTGGCAGGTATTCCAAAGCCAAGCATTATTTTTTTCAACGTTGGGAGGTGGAAATCTTCAAAAGATACCGATCAGCTCCTGCCTCTCAACATACCGGATTTCTACCGACTAAAACCACCTCCGTTTCTTCATTCACTCTCTCCATCAAATTAAGTAATTCTCCGTATTTAAAATTTCAGTACATAGTACTTTCCAGATGATCAGAAGAATCGATATAAGAGATAGTACTAAATTTGTAAGTTTTAGTGTCCTTTTAGTTAAATTAATAGTTCAGACTATATGAATTATTTCCTGTTGATTACATCTTTGGCTTTGACTTTAGTGGAGCTGATTGTACTTTTAACTTACTTACTTTACTTATTTTTATAGTAAATACCGATATATACTATCGCAAGCTTGCTGGACGTCTAGGAAGACCTCGTATACATCAATATTGTATGACCAGTACTTTTCTAGCACTTGTTTTGCTGAGAATGTCTGGCTTTTGTCGGACAACTAGCAAATTTAGTTATATTGATTTTTTACGATTTCTTGCCAGTCTGTTGAAACTTGTATCGAATAACCGAATCAGTAATTATTATTTTTGGGTTTTTTATGTGCTCAGATGTTGTGTATTTAGTTTGAATAATAAAGATTTGTGTATTATCTCAGTGGTTAGCGGTTGGATGGCGCTCAAATTGGTGTGGCTTTCGGCTGCTGGTCATCAGAAAGGGCTACGCCGTGAGAAAGGCGACATTCGTTGGCATTTAGCAAATTAAAAGCTGGAGAAAAATGCACAAACGTCGAACAAACATTATACGAATGGGTCGAATTATGGAACTGCTCAATAAAAGCGCATATTTTTAGAATTTTTACGATTTTTCACGAGTAAATGACCATATTGAGAATTGTCCAATCACAATTTTCTATCTTCGACTTTCCTCTTTCGAATGTACACTGTATGACGTACATAAAAATGGTTTTATTACTTCAGCGCCCAACGTGGGCGATTCCAGATACACAACCCATTCACATCAATTTTACATAATTTATCGAGTTCGCTTCCAAGCATTGAATTCGGTAATTTGCATCGCGCACACAAAGATGCATAATTAAACGGGACGTTTTTAATTGAACCTCATTAAAAATCATCTGCAGCCACTCTTCCCCACTCCGCACCATTCCACTCCATCAGATGCCAACTCATTGGAAACGTTGCGCGTCGTGGCTGGCTGAGCGTGGCCCCGTCGACAAAATGCACAAATTACGTTGACTGCGAGACGACAACAATTTCATGTCGCTTAATCTAATCTCGTAGGAGTAAAACGAATTAATTAATACTCGAAATGGTTGATTATATCTTAATTGCCATAACCGCGCAACAGTTTCTCTCGAAACTCGGAACTTATTGCAAGACTGAATGGGAGAGTGGCAGTAGTTAGACGATAAGGTCCTTGTTTCCATTCGAATCTTATCGATTCAAATTCGTTCGACTGCAAATGATTATGACGATAAGGCACGCCATTATCCTTTCTATAATTAATTAGGACTTTCCTTCTGCACTATGTGGCAGGGATTTGGTACTTTTGTGCGGAGGATTTCAGTATTTAATGAACATTTGCAACGGTAGATATAGTAGAAGCCCAAGTTGTTTGTGATGAACAACTTTTAAGTGGCGTTCCATTTGAATACTGTAATTTAGTCAGGATAATCATGTTAATTCAATCATTTGGTCTATTTAAATGCAATGCAATCCGAACTTTTACGGTATATTATCATGGGGAATGATTTTCGTTATATGCGGGAGGAATCCACGTGTTCATACTTCCATTTATCAAACTTCTATTTAACGGAATCCTTCAGGTAACGAAGTTTTTTTCCGGATGCCGTGAAATTTCAACACAATTATTGTTCCTTTTTAACGAATAACATTTTTATTTAACGAAGTAGTATTAGAAAAACTAAATGAGGGTTTTAATAGATTCTGAAATCTCAAATTTCAGTCATTGAAAAATTGTACAATGAAAACCAAAAAAGTAAAAAAAACAATAAGTAAAAATTTTGGGAATGGTGATTTTTAACTTTTTTATTAGCTGGGACCGGTGGTATATACTCCTTTCAAATATTGGATACTTACACAGCTAAGCCCATGTGAAGATTCATTTTAATTGTCATGTCCTTAGGGTTAAGTTTAAATCCCGAAAAGAAAGACGAGAACAGACGAGACGAGAACATTTCTCTGCTAGAAGAATTGGAAAGCGACGTACGGAAGGAAAATGTTGTGGAAAAATAGGGAACTCCAACAAATCCTGCTTCGACGATAATCAACAATCGGGACTTTATTTTTAAAATCGCGGATACTTTGGATGGTGATCTGAAACGATTGAAAACATCAATGGTTTTTGAAGAGGGTGAAAAGGGTGTTTAGTAGAAACCTGCCTCTATCAGATCCTTTCATGAAACAAAAAGCAAGTTTGGTTAGAAAAATTTACGAGGCACCAAACCATCACAGAAAAATGTCGTTTAAATAAAAAGTGCCAGCATTTTGGAGAAGCATTGCAAAAAAGAAAAACCACACTTTTTAGAACAAAAGAGGTCTATTTTTTAGACGCCAAACAAAACAATATCGCAGTCGTTTGTGCGAATATGACAGAGAAGGAAAAAATCGATTCTGTTTTAAACGATGTAAATCTCTGGAGGTTGATTTTAATTGCAATAAAATGTTGTAAATTTTTGAAAAATGGCAATTAAATTTTGACGAAAAAAATGATCAAGGAAAAAAGAAAATAAGCTGTATTTGTAGACGACTGTCCAATTCTAATCAAGCAAAATGATGAACGGTGGTATTTAGCAGACTATTGAATAAATGCTGATGTTTCTGTTGAATAGTTCAAATTAAAATAGAAGAAACGGAAGAAGCAGACGATGTAAACGAGAGTCTAGAGTCCTGAACGCTTTCCTTATAGTTCGCCGTAGTTTTCAGCACAAAGAATGTCCATAAATGAATACAAACTTTGCAAATATAGTTCAATTATTTCAACCGAATTTCTGCAGAAAATTGGTAATTTTTGAAATGTGATTTAAATATGCTTTTGATTTTTTTATATAGTTTAAACAAATTGTTTAGCGTTGTGCATATTTGTGTTCATATAATTTTAAGTAAAATAATGTTTATTTTCATGCAACAAAGTTTCTATTCAATAAACTTATTCCATAAAAAAATCTCCTTACAAGAGGTGCAACTGTATGTGCATTTGTTGACAGGACTCGTAAATTCAAGGTCTTTTTTGCTGAAATTCATGAAATTTATCAAGACACCATACAACCTATTTATAAAAATCGATAATATGATGAAACGTAACAAATTTATCACTTTAAGCGAATAATTTGGTCCAAGTTAACAATCATTGGTGATTATAAATTGTCATCAAATGATCACACCAAAACACAAACATGCAATAAGCTCTTAACTTTTCGGTTTCATGTGGGCAAAAAAGCAATAAACGCCTCGTTTTATGAGAAATTGTGACTATTGTTGGTTGCTTATATTGAAGAAAAGCTACAATAAACCATTATGTGACTGAAAGTTATTTGTCTGGCAAATTGTTAGCACGAAGTAATTCTACATATGTTAACGAATCCAGAGCTCACACGACCACAGATTGTCAGCACAAGGATTAAAGTGCAAACAAAACCGCATGTATACGATACGCTATGATACTAAGAATAACGAACAAAAGGTGCAATTAATTTTGTGTTCCATGTGTTACATTTCGTCCTGTTCTAATTCAAACAATTCGCCACGTGCTTGGCAAATTGATTATAGTTCGATTTGTAAACTTCCTGGTCGAGCAGCTGAAACAATGTCGTAACTGATGACTCTCGTCCTTTTGCAGCAATTCAATTTCGAACTGATAATCCCTTGTTGTATCGGCAGCATTGCATGACATTCTCCGATATATGTACCTTCCTTTGGGCAATTTATTTTACGCTTTCTCAGCACATTATCAACAATTGATTTCCAGTGTCCCTGAAATGCGATCATGATGGGCATGATGGAGTTAGTGCTGGCTGGGCTCCTTTTTTATCGAGGAATTTTTATGTGTTATGTAATTCTGGTCGATAAATCTAAAATAACGTTCAATATCGGAGGTAGGGTAGTCTTAAGATAAGCCTAATCGAAAACGAAGTGTCCAAGGAACCAGACCAATTTGGAGCGAAGAACAAGACTGGTATCGAGTCCATGGTGTTGCCCCGTTGCCATCTCCACATACTTACTCCAAGTGTGTTTTGTGGTCTTGCCCGTGGTCCATGATGGCGATAAATCATCAAGTCTTGTGCCTTTCATATAATATGTGTTCACGATATCGTAGAGGGTATCGCATTTCACTAGCGAGAGGCCTACAATAAAATGCGCCTGGCTGGTGTTATCGATTCAACGGTTTGTCGGTTAAAATAAAAACAAACCACGCACCACTCCATCGGCTGAAATGTTGTCGATTGGGTGGTCCAATTATTCTGCACCAGAGCCAGAGGGCCAGGCCAGCCACGGAAAAGATGGAAGGAGTGGAGCGAGTGCCTGACAAATATCGTTGACGCACATTTGCTCGTTATTTCAGGTGCATTGGAAAAATGCGTGTCATCAATTTGCTTTATTGTTCGAACGTTGGGAATCGCCTCCAGACGGCAGATTGATAAATATCGAAAGTGACCGGAAAGCAATATTCTGGAGGAAGGAACAACAATCGCAGCTTCTGGATTAATGGTAATTACTGACTGGTTCGTATGCCGTTCAGAAGTAACTATGAAATATGCATCTTCCTTCTGGGTATGGAATTTACTGTCACAACCAATTTAATTTTCTTTGACCTCTGCTGCTACTTCCCAACTTGATATATTTTTTGGAATATAGTCATATTTAAATAATACATGCAAGAGATTGTAATAAATTTCAAAGATCTTGTAACAAAGATAGTTAAACCGCCTTATTTTCCACAACAAATAGCCAACTAGCACATAATTAATGCTTTGTTAAAGATGGCGCCCAACGTGGGCATTTTTATATGAGCAGCTCTACTTTGCACTACAGAATGAGAGCATTCCTCTATTCAATTTAGTATTTTAAACATAATATTCCAAAAAAGCATATAACCCAATCGCTTCTAAGCTCACTTATTTTTATAGAAGTATTTAAAAATCAATGAAATATTGTTATTTTTTATGAAAAGTCAACAGAAGACAGAATTTGTTTGTTTTATATTCAGACCGATAAGTGTGTGAAACAAGTGGTGAGGTGTGATCCTCGAGGTTCACACGAACAACTTCCCAATAATATTTGTGGACATAAATGTTAAAAATTATAATAACCACACTGAAAATAGCAATACTCAAAATAAAAATTATGATCAGAAATCATTACAGCAAGTGGAATGAAATAATATTATTCGTGGCATCCCCATAAGGAGCGTTCATTAATAATAATATGCTTTTGGAGGGAGAAGAATCTGATTGACTCCTTACACGGAGCGATTAGAGGGGTTCGTCCCAAGCTTTTTCTTACGTAACCATTTTGGCATTATATCTGTACTATTTCATCATTTTACATTAAAAAGGCGGAAAACTTTTTATTTTCCAGTTGATTTTAAAACAAAATTCAATATGCCGCAGATAATCGATGTCTTACTATATTTAAGAAACAAGCCATGAGGTGCGATTATTGAGGCTCACACGAGCAACTTCGCAGCAATATCCATGTAACTATTAAAAATAATAATAATAATAATAAAAATAACACTTCAAATAACAATAATTATAATGAGACATAACAGTTAGTGCAATATATATTCATATGTATATTTCTTGTAATCATAAAAATTATATATATATATATTTTTTGTTAAGTACTCTTCAAAGCATCCAACATTCTTAATCATTGATTGTTGCGAATGCAAATCAGGTTGAAAAAAAATCATTTATTCCGTTTGCATTTTTTTTTTATTATTTAAAAAAACAGCTGTATTAAATTTATTAAAAGTACCCAATCATACAAATGAAAATCACATGATTGGAGTAAATGCAATTAGGTTATATTATTCGTATTGATCTCTTATTTTCTATGACTATTAATGGTTTATTATTTTTATATAAACAGTTCTTTTCAAGTATGAAAAACTATAGATTTTTTAAATTATTGATTATCATAAGTGTAAATTTTTTTTGAAGGTTTCCCCCCTGAAAATCCATATCCATATATTACGAAACACTCCAAGGAGAGTCTCTATAAATTGGGTTGCGTAATATATGGTAATATATAGACAAAATGACCATGCACGCACGTAAGTACGAACATACACACAGACTTATTTCAATTTATTATAACGGAAAGATATGTTGAAGATTTCAATTTGGATTTTCGCACCGATTACAAGAACTTCCCATAAACTGGAAACTTAACAATTTGGTAGTAATACAAATATATTGTACCAGGAAATTCTTGGAGGTCCTTGATTAGTGGTGGGTTTGGCTGACAATCTCGCCACGACTGTTCCGTGATAAAATTGGGTCTGCGTTAGGAGAAGGTTTGATGTCCTAAAAATATTTATTATTTAGGACATATTTTTCGTCCGTCTTAAGATATTTTTTCAAAGACAAGCTAATCAATCTTTTTTAGAGTTTAAGGTATAATGCGTTATTTGGTGGTTTTAAAATTCATTTCCGTTGTATTTCAGATGATTTTTTGGTTCTGCACATTAGCTTGTTGCTTCATAGGCTGCCGGAAATAATCTCGTAAATGATGTTAGTTGGACACATAAGAAGAAATTGTATCTGGTTCTCATCATCTACTTCAACTTTCAATTGAACTCTTCCTTTCAATAGTCAAATGCAAATACAATAGCACACGATCAGATTCGCTTCTGCTTCGAGTGCGCAGGAGCCTTCGAGGATGCTGCACGGTAAGCTAATTAAACTTTTATTATAATTTTAGTTGTAATGCATTTGTTGATTTTGGAATTTATTTATGTAATATTTATGTATATTTTAACGTGCCATCACTTTGAACGGGAGAAATGTGAAAAATTATGTGCTGTGAGAGGATGAATAACCTGAGGATTCGACATGCCGTAGAAGACAGATAAAAGATAACAAAAGTAGCTCTTACGTCCACCTACGAGTTGAATCCGTTTCTCTTCGGCTGGCGCACATGGGGCATATAAATAGGAGCACTTCCATTCAGCAATTGGATAATGTGGGCTGATTGCTGAGCTCGACAGAGAGACATGCGCCCTCGGGGTCATTCAAATGAATAAACACACATGGGTGGTGTTACCAGTGCACATAAAAGCGGTAATGAATAGGAGACGTGGCGATAAAAATCCTTATTGGATCGAAAAGTAACTATTTTTCTATACATTTCGAAATTAACTCTGCCAGGTGCTTTGAACGAAATCACAAAAAAATCACAATAAAATAAAATTGTTAATCGATCTCTCAGTTCACTAAAATGATGTTGCAAACCGATGACTCCTTAATTTTAAAAATAAATTCATTTCGTGTTGTTGCAGACTGTTTAGCGCAAAAATAAAATTTTGACTTCGTATTCCCAAAAATTGAAGTTAGAATTCCAAGGCTGATAACAGTGTCTTCTTCGCGGCCAGCAACAGTTTTGAAGCGGTGTCGCTGATCGTTTGTATCTGCGAGATTGGATGCGTGGACCAGCAAAAGACAAGACAGGCAGGTCCACCATAGCAACAACAAACAACACAGCCCAGTGATATAATCCATTGAGAGAGGGATGGGAAAATTCAGATAGGATGTGGGATAGCTTCGCTAACACATTACGGACATCAGCAGAAGAAGCACGAAATAGCTGCCATGGGACGACGGAGACAGTTGCTCCGTGAATCTCTTCCAAGTTGGTTGGTTCGCTGCCAAGGTCGTTCGTTAGTTGTGCTGTAGTCGACAGTTAACGCTGAAGAAGTTCTCCTATGTTAATCCTTGACGAATAATTTCAGTGCTCCCCTAGAAAACGAGTCCTTCGCACGAGTTCAATTCTTTGATTAGTGGTGCATTAACATTTTTTGGACATAGTTGCCGTTTTTGATAAAAAAATTAGTGCTCGTCGCCGAGAGGGTTGGGTTGTTCATGAACGCCAAAATGAGGAAGAACATCGTGCCCTGGGAGTACACTTGATTGGTGTCCCCTTTTGTTGCGACTTCAGGTCCAGTCACGCTTTCATCACAATCTCTTCAGCTATGGAGATCCTTACGGGAAAAGCAGATTAGCAGGACACCGTGCTTTCATATTAATAGCTAGACAAAAATCTCTCAAGGATTAGTTAGTGTTCCGCCGCGGTAGTGCTTGTGTTCAGTCGGAACATTTCCTTCGGTTTCGCTGAACGCACGGCTGGTCGAACTCCAGGATGATGTTCGCGAGTCCTGGGCAGTTGCGGTCGCCACTCAGTGGATGATGTGTGTGATATGCGAGTCGTTGCAAAGGCACCTAAAATGATTTTGATTGATGTGCTCCCCAGTGGAATCGGCGCTAGTGGTGATTCCTGAGTGCAATCCTGTTACTGAATCAGTGCTTTGTTGGTGTTACATAAGTGAGATAGGGTTTCAATCGTTGATTGCAAGTGGATTTCCGTAGTGGCCTCCTCTTCGAAATTCCGCATAGCGAAGAAGAGGCTGAATTGTCGTCCCCGCGAAGGATGCCAAGTGCCTTCCTTCCCAAGATGAGTGCGAGGAGCAAAGAGAAAATGCCTGACCATTGCACTGGCCTATGTAGTAACCACAGTAGCTCCAAGTTGTCCGCGTCGACGACTTTTGTGAATATCCTTTTCTATTTAATGTGCATTAGTGCGTTAGGATTATCGTTATATGCCAATCATCGCCAAACACACGTCGAGGAGCGGATACGAACGCTGCGGCACTTGGACGATCGGCTGACCGCCCTCGAAGCCCAACTGTTGTCGGGTGGAGGAGACTCCAAGGCAGAGGTCGACGGCCCGGTACCACTCGCATCCTTTGGATCCTCGCCTCCAGCTGATCTGGTCAGTGTCGCCAATGTCGTGCGAAAACTTTCGCTTCAGGTCGAAGGCATCCACCGCCTACGCCGCGACGTGTCGCAATTGAATGCAATGCGACGCCAGCAGCGCCAGGCCTCGATTCAATCATCCCAAGAATGTACCTGTCCGCCAGGTAAGTGCGCTTTATCTGCTGGTCTTGTCCTCGCCAAGAGACATAGATGTGTTTTTTGGTCGTTTTGCCTGTTGTGTTCACCTCCGTGAAATTTACAAGCATGTGTACATGCACCGAACGAGCGCTTCGGCACTTAATCCCGCCACCAGATTCGGCCCGGAATCCATTCATTCTTTCATATTTCAGGGACTTAAGTCGCATTGAAATTCAGCTCGAGTTCGACGTTATGGTTGGTCGATGTTATCGGGGAAGACTTTCTGAAATCTTTTCCAGCTTGAAATTGACAATATATTCAGTGAATTTACATGAGTAACGCAACTACAAAAAAAAGATACAAGCGCATAATTTATTTGGGAGCGCAAGTACATACTTATTTCTTGTTAATAATACTCTGGACGAAAATGGTGTTAAGAGGATTAAATTGGTTACGATCAATGATTGTTGAATTTCGGGCACAATTCAATTTACGATCTGATCATTTCTTTCATGATCCTATTGGTGTTATTTTGATAAATGGCTTTATCCGGAGGTAGAAAGATTTAGTAGATCGCGTACTTTCATGCCTGAGATGATCGCATTTATATTTAAATTGGCTGAATTCAAGCTTTTGACATAGTTTAAAATACTCATCAAATATTGTGCAAACGCGCATATCTGAAATAATATACACTTGCTTTCCGTTAGTAGAAATAATCTTAAATAGATAATTTGACTAAGATAACCTGAGCAAAAAAAAGATTCAATTTTTTTCTATTGTATTTCCTTATTTATTTATTTCCTATTTTCCTATTTTGCTAAAATTTGATTATCGCATCGTCCTTATTTGATTTCATAATTATGCAGCTGATAGGTGAAAACAATTTCAAAGAAATTATTGATATATTTTTCGTATATGGACATGCAATTCTATAGGATGTCCAATCTGCCGATTTTTTTTCAAATCGCAACTAAATGATTAATGCCTTATTCAAGAGAATAAACCTCCCAATTTATTATGAAAAGTAGTTTCATTCAATCATTCCTCCATTCAACCCAATTGTAATGAGTTACAGTGGATTCTTGATAATCCGATTTTGTCAGGACGAACCTTTGACTAGATAATCAAGAGACTGGTTGATCCGGATTTTTTTTTGGAAAATTCTTCTTACTCCTAAATTTACTTCATCATACATACACGGTTTGTCGCATAAGTTTTAAGACTGCGGATATAAAATCGGCACTACTATTACCTTCCTCTGCTATCAAACTAAGATTCAAGTCCATCGGATTAAATGCAGCTGTTCAGTAGCACTTCACATGGCAGTGCCAAGGGGTGGCGGTCATAATTTCACTATGAATAAAAATAACCAACAATGTGTTGCGATATAATTTTGCTTTAAAGTCGGTGGAAGTCCTACGAAAACGTTCAAAATATTAAAATTGGCTTATGGTGGATCCGTGTTACTTTTTTCGGTGGTATAACCTTTTTGTGGATTAAAGAGAGTCAGTTGAAGACCACGAAAGGAGCGGATGTATCACGAAGAGTAACGAAAATACTAAAGCTAACGCTAAAGTCGCAGCTGTGTTAAAGGACTATCGTAGTGCGAACTGAAGGTTAATAGAAGAACTAACTGGAATACCAATAAAATTCGCACAGCGCATTTTCAGGAACGACTTGAAGAAAAGGAAGCTGTGCAAACCGTCGAACAGCGACAGTAACAGTAATGCGTTTCTCACGCACAATATTTGCTGTAAATGATTGAAACACAGCCAAATTTTCTTGAATCTATTATTATGGATGTGGAAAGTTGATGTTTCATAGACGATCCTGAAACGAAACGCCAAAATGCTGAATGGGTCGCCGAAAATTCACCGTGTCCAAAAAAAATGCGTTTTCAAAAATCAAAACTTAAGAAAATGCTGGTTATTTTTTTGACTCCAATGGCATCGTTCATAAATAATTTGTTTCTCAAGGTACTACTGTGAATGCTTCATTCTACCAACACGAGCTAGATCACCTTTGCAAAAACATTGCGGTTGTTAGATCCAAGTTGTGGGTGAAAAAAGAGATCGTCCGTTTTTTCCTCTTGCACGATAACGCAACATCGTACACCGCTGAGACTAACGGTAAATTTTTTGTCAAAAAATTGATTCCTGCGTTTAACCACCTACCTTACTCGCCTGATTTGAGTCCTTTTGAGTACTTGCCATTCCTCCAAAGATGGACTGGTCAATAGACGAAATACAAGAAGCCATGACAACGAAATTGAACAGTATTTCAAAAGAGGACTTTTCGAAAAGCATAAAACGACTTAAAGACCGTACCAACATGAATACTACTTCTAATGGAGACTGTTTGAAATAAAAATATTGAAACAATTTTTTATAATTGTGTTTTTGCGTCTTTTATGGCCACAGTCTTAGAACTTATGGAACACACTGTGTATTGTTGCGACGGCAACTAATGTTGAAAAATTATTAATTTTTTGTCTGATTGAATCCCGCCTTATGCTTTTTGGTGATACTTTCTGGAAGCTCTCTTTGTGCGTTCTTCGGCGCAGTGTAAGGCAGCTGCATCTTTACCTGTTGACATTAACAACAAAGAATGAAACTTCTCAAGTTCAAATTCTTGAAAATCGACACTATTTTCTTAGGAAAATAAATCTTTCCAGGCATTTTGCAATATCGTTTTAGACAGTGATTTCCAAGCTTTCGCCCGGTCAAATTGAATCGATTATAAGTTGTAATTTTTTTATGTTAGTAAATGTTCGCTGGCTTCTCGTACCTGAACTATATTATCTTTGGCTTTCAGTATCGTCAAAACCTTTTTCGAAATATTTTCGTTCATGATGTCGTTTCATATAATTACTCGTTGACCCATCTGTCGAACTTAAGAAATTGCTATTAAAAGATGGACAAGGATGTCCGTTGCCATTTCAGATCATTGGTTTGATATCTTTTGGGGTTACTTTCATTAAATTGATTTGAAATCTCCAAACTTTTGGAATTGATTGATTTTTTAGCAAGAAAAAAAATTATATTCGTCAAAACAAGTGTATCTTGAATTATAATAGTGAACAGATAGCTCTTCTATAGCATATTTTTACACTGGAGAAAAGCTTCTAACTACATCAATTTTCAACTGCTGGCTTCCATCTAAAGTAGTGCTGCACATAGTTGAAATTCTTGCTGAACTAATTTTGCATCCAAAAGTGATAAATTAAATTGAATGACTTGGTAATGCACATAAAACATATCAGTCGCGTCCGCATTATATTACTGAAATTCGAGTAGATTCTTTCATTTCAAAAATCTGTTTAATTTTTCCTGAAATGCGTTTATGTGAGTGAGGGTTCGGATAGTCAAAGAACGGGATAATCGAGGGTACACTATATGCATTTAAGTCTTCGTGATGATTATCACAGTTTGACGCCCACCTTGGGCGCCATTTGTGTTGGAAAGTTGTAGTTTGAGGTCAAAAGGACTTCGAGTTTCAAAAACTTCATAGACATTCCGTGAATGGACGAAACAATGGACATTAAGTATCGTTCAGACGAACTCGTTCGAGTTTTGAATGCTAGAGGATCGGTGATTGTTGGCAGGTCAACGGGAATGCAATCGCGGCTCATTTTCTCGAGCCGCCACCCTATCGGACTAGCTGAGATCAGTCACCATAAAATGTAAAATTAGACGAAATAGTATTATTATTTGTTAGTTATAATGTATAAACTGCAACTATAGCCTAAAATAACCACTAGCACTAAGGCATTAGGCCACGTTATATGTAGACAAAGATAAGAAAAAACACCGAACTAAAAAAGCCACATTAACTATCATAAAGGGTCGGGGCTACACCCTCTACGTTATTTTACCATTTGCTTCGCATGCAACCCGATTTAACTATCGAAATTCATGGCCATACCGAGAGAAAACTACATTTTGCTCTCTTTGCTCTGGAGTACATCCCGAAAAACGAAAATCGCTGAAAGAAAAAACTAACAAACAAATAAATCCCTTAGATGTTCGAACACTTTCACTGAACAACCGACTTCATCTGGGCTGGCTAGGTTTTGATATTACTAGACCTACACTTTCATGATTTACTACGTGCAATGTCGCATAATATGCACGCGTAGGCCATCCATCGCCTACATAAATTGCTTGTGGATCGTTGAAACAATAATGGTTTTCAATATTGACGAAATCATCCAACGACGTAAAATTTCACACCAGATGCCTATAGGAGGGTTCATTTCCATCAAAAATTCTGATCAAATTTCGCACAGCAACGTAAAAATATTTTTTTTCATAATTTCCAGTGTTGTTTTGTCTTAAGACAATTTATTTTTTGTACATGAAAAGTTCCATACTAAACATCTGTCAATATTCGTCACTGTTGCCAATGTCCAAATAACACCCACTTAAGGCGTTACACCACAGTAGAAATTTCCAAAAATTGATTTTATTTTTATTGGCTTAAAACATCCTTCGAAACCTCTAAAATAAGAAACAAACGGTTTTATATCTGCCAGAAATCGTTTTCATTGAAATTTCAAGCTCTTTCTCGACCCCTCCCGACTGCTCCGAAACGACTATATGCGGTAAATACGACACCTGCTCGTCAGGTACAGCATTACGTCTTTCTATTCAATTTCTAATTTCTCTAATACACTAATAGATGTCTCTAGAAACATTTTCAAGAATGTTGAACACAAAGTAAGTTAGGACATCGTCCCTTGATGTTGAGAGAAGACGTAAAATAGAGTAAAGTCAAAACTTTAAACGCGTTTTTCTCGAAACACGTTTTTTCAAATCGGCACGCAGCATAACACCAACAATTTTCTACTTATTCACTCCAAACTAATATCACACCTTTAAAACAACATTCCGCAGCATAGAAATACGTAGCCGATTTTTGAAAAGGTAATATTTCAATTTTTTAAGTAAAAACAATTGCCCGTTTTTTGGTAGTAAAATTAACTTTGTTTTCAAATGCTCGCCAATTTAACAAAAATGAATATTTTCATAATCCCTTACGTATTTCTATAGCTATACTAATGTTATTTAAGAAAAAAATTGTTTCAGATTAATTTTTGGAGCACCTCTACTGCGTGCCGGTTATTGGGCGGCCATTTTGTAATATTTTTTAATTAACAATTTTTTTAAAACTCCATAACATGCTTAATAACATTGTTAAAAAGCATCATCCTTTCAATTTTTCTTCCAATTAAAAAAAATCGAAAAAGACGTTAAATTTTCGCTCTTTACTTTGGTAATTTTCTCTTAGAAACAGTATCAATCCTTTCACTTTTACGCTGGAATTTAAAAAGACTTTCGAACATCTTCAGAAGAGTCACTGAAAACGTTTGAGTTTTAATGAAAGATCAAGTAAAGTGTAAAGGTTTTTCCTTTGAATACCTGCTCCACGAAATGGATGAATCAATTGTTTGAAATAGATAGAGTATTTCACACAACTAACTGTCTTTGCCCTTACGTTTGGTAACATATTAAACATCATTAAAAATCTTTCGTTCAGACAAAGCAACTACTAAAATTCTATAAAGCAGTTTTACTACAAAGCCATCTTTTATGAGTCCAACTTAATACGTCATCAAGTTTTATTCAACATATCTTAATCTCACGAAAAAAAGGGATTTTTTTCTCTCTGAAAAACTTTATTTTAATGCTAGTTGGATTTAAAAGTTTTAATTCACTAAACTGAAGTTTCTTTGATGTTAACTACTTCATTCTTGGAAGGAATCATGGAAATTTTCCATTAGTGAAATGAAATTTTGCAAAGACAAAGATTAAATCGCTTCGGTGACTAGACAATGAGTCCTGATGATAGAACGAGAAATATCTGCTATGGTTTTACTATTTTCGATGGAAGGATTTGTTGGATAAGACGACAGAAAAGTTTCACTTCGGCATTGATATGTAAGTAAGAAAAAATATTACAGGGGAGGGAGTCAAGAATGATTAGCGAACACATATTGAATTTTTGCTCTTTAATGCATCTTTGTTACTTTACGAAAATATTTTGACTATTTGAATATGTACAAAATCATAATTTAAAAATATACCATATATTTTGAGAAATGCCCTGAAAATATTAAAATTTCTATTTTTGAATGTTGCTTTTAGGAGGTCAGAACTTTCTACAGATTTTTCAAACAGTTTCTTATATCTGTAGTTTTAATCGATTTTTATATTGTGCTGCTACTTACTTCATAGACAGTATTTCTTCCTGATCAGGTAGTTTCTTTCAAGCCTATAATGTTCAATGAATGATAGATTTTTTTTTTATTAAAAAACCACAAAATTATCATCTGAAGATCGGTTGTTACCAATTTGTAAAAATGAATCTTAAATCATAAGTTCACGCAGAAATTTGTAATTGAAATTTTTGTTGAATGTATGCTTTTTGAAAATCAATTAATCAAAACTGTATTTTCGAAACACAAACAAACAAAAAAAATCCACTCGTAACCGTAAGTCACCCTTGAGAACTGTTGCTACAGTAAAATGAAATATTCTTTATGCAAAAGAACGCTTTTTGACTGAATGCTAAGTCAAGATAAGTTTCGTTATGTGTAGTTTCACTAATTAAATTATCCTTCGGGGAACGACAAAACTCCACAAATTGGATGGTATGCATGTTTTTCCCAGAGAGAGAGGAAAAATCATCAAACATGTTTATTTCTCTGATCCTGGAAAGTTAAATCACTATGAGTATAGTTGTTTTGTTGTGGCTAAACTTCATGGATATACATACAAATTTTTCCAACTGTAACATCAAGCATACTATGTTTCACTGTTTTGTTGATTTTTCTGGGAAAATTATTCATTTTCACATCGGATCAAGCAAACATTGATGACAAACTGTTTTGCTTGTTCTTTCGTAAGTTTTTCATTTAAAAGTTGTTAAATTGTTGTTATTTTGCATACTATTTAGAAGACTACAAGTTCTTTTCAGGCTATAGTTCCAGGATGAATTTACTTCGTCTCTTATAAAATAATCTATAAACATATAGTGTAGTACTTATTAGTTTGAGAATCATGTCTTTGAGGGTTTTTTTTGGCAGGTACTCTTTATATTCTGGATAGGGTTTTTGAAAACATCAAACGTAATCGTAGTTGTTTGCGTTTTTTAAAAGATGCCTTAAACAGTACTCACGATAAGTGAGAATGGGAGCGAGTAAAGGAGTTTATATCTGACCCCTGATGGCGTTTTGAGTTGGACGAAATTGCAAGTGGTAGTAAGCAAGGGTTTTTTTGCTGGCGAAGTAGTGCAGAAATGTCTTGTTCTTTTCGAGTGATACTTGCGTTTCGTCAGTAACAGGTGGTTGAGTAACGGCACGGTTCAAATTCTTGATTCAAAATACGTTGCCAGAATTCAATTTAGTTTTTTCAGTATTTAGGATAAAATGAAATTCATATGAATTGGCCTGGCTTTAAAGTGAAAATTGTAAATCCCTTTAATTATATAAAAGGTGATTTTTGAAATGCATAATGTTTTGTAACAGAAATGAACTCAGATGAATTATTAAAATGGTCAATGCTTTTGGCTTTATTAGCTTTTTCCAGCATAACCAGCCTTATTTCACCATAATACGTCGAAGTAATCAACAGTTGTTGGTTTGTCAGCACAGACAAATGACTTGACACTCTCACAAAAGAAGTCCAATGGAGTCAAATTACATGATCTCAGCGGAAAGTTTACAGGTTCATTTCTTGAGATGATTCGTTCATCAAATGTTCGATCCAATAAATGGTTTCACGCACTGCATGACATATTGCGCCATCCTGTTAGAACCATTCGTCCTTCAAACGATTGGCAATGTTTGGCATGATGGGAATCAAAAAATCACGAATCATTTGTCGGTAGTGATCGCCACCAACGGTAACGTGGGTTCCTAGGTCAGATTTGAAAGAGAAAGAACGGAAAGGAAAGATTATCCTCACATCAAAAGCGGCAACTTTGCATATTTACGATCCCATTAAGCCGGAAATGAGCCTCATTGTCGAAAATGATTTGATAGTAAAAATGTGGTTTGGCTTCCAACTTATTCTCAGCCCATTCACCGGACGTACGACGCAAACGATGGGCCAATAGCTTCAATTGCTGCTATAGTCGGATCTTATAGGGCTCCAAGATTTCCCTCAAATTTTTCCGTGTATTGGACACACAGAGGCCAAGTTGTTGAGAACGGCGTCAAATCGATGAGTTTCGAACCTGTCACACTACCATCTACAGCAGTGATAGCTGCGTCAGTACGCACGGTACGAGCTCGTGTTAGATGAAGATTGTCCAATAAAGTATACGTGGACATAAATCTTCCCATCGTATTGCGTATTAGCTGCTTAGATGAACGATTATTAGCACCATAAGTTTGGCGCACAGAATGTGATTTTCGAAAATAAATTTGCACTATTTCGAGACGATTTTCGGGTGTAAATCTTTGCATTGTAATTTGCCAAAGTAAATTAAACGTAATGTCAAAATGACAGCAGACTTTGACAGCTACAATGACAAATATGATTATCAAATACCTGTAAAAACACCCTATATAAAGTATATAACACTTTAAATCTCGGTGGTTTAAGTTATGAAAGTAACACAAGGTTCAAGAATTGAAGGTTAAAAATATAAATTTGAGCTTATTTCTGAATACATTGTGGAGCGATTATAAATGAATCACACATTATTGAAAGTTTTTTTTAAATTAAAAGCAACTGTTCGAAGATACGAAACATGTACGTGTAAAAACACAACACAATGCCTGACTGAAGTCCTCTGCTGTCGAAAACTTTACATCAGAAATAAAATTTAGTATGAACATACCCCAAAGTCACTCAACTTTTTGTTGCTCCATTTTTGATACAGAACAAACAACCGCTGGCCAGGACAACTGCTATATTCCATGGCAACATTGATATGTAAGATATTTATTCAAGTCAAACAGTACCGAGAGCGTTTCTCATCAAAATAAAGAAGAATCCTGTAAATGCCCAAGGCCTTCTGCACATTTCAATAATGCGTTGCCATTTCCCTTTCGAAACTGACGATGGCCATCGACATATGTAAGTTTGCGATTTACACAGATAATTCTCGGCTTTCGAAAAGGGTCAAGTAATTGCGAGTTCTGCTATTTCCGCCGTTTCAGCTGCCACTTTTGCCATTTCGGTCGTATCTTAATCTGAAATCAGATGGAAATGCAGATAGTCTGAAAATCCTCTACTTTTTCACTGTCGTGCAGCATTTCGACAATTTCCACCCAGGACCAAGTCACGAACTTGCGTCTGGAAGTGGGGTGCGAAGCGCCTTGACAGTGGATAGGATAACGTATAGCGGGCAACGAGCAACGAATAATGGAGCAGAATAGAACAGCATGATAGAATAGCGTCGTCATTGTAGAAAAGTCGATTAAAATTCAAAACAGATAGAAAACATCAACGAGAACGAAAGCAGAGGATATGAGAAAATATCGAGCGTATTTAGCTACACGAAATGTCCTTTCAACGTTGTCTTTTCCATTTCGACTGGAATCGCGCAATGGTGGAGCTAAAAGCTGGTCCTTGTGCAGGAGCTGGTGGCACCCAGCGTCGGAGAACTCTAATGGATTTTCGGCATCTCGTAAACGTTCCTCATATCGTGCGAGTACGTACATTGATAGTCCCTGTAGTCCAGAGTATTCTTGCGTAACTCCCAACTCTTGGAGTGGAGATTCATGGAGCTAAGTCAGTTCGAATCGAGTGGAGTCTATGAAAAATAGGATTAACTTTTCTTTGAGCATTTTACGCATAATAAAGCTGTTAAATGACGTTTATGTGGATTTTAATTCAACGAAGCGAACACATTATTTCGTTTGCTTTTAAAAGCAAAGGCCGTAATACAATTGTGGAGATTTGAAGCTTTTCCAAGGACCTGGACGTATTGGACACGATAGCAACAGCAAAACAGTCATGATGTTAGCCACTGGAGTGTGGGCAACAATAAAACAGTAACGACCGAAGGCAACGCACAGGATTTTCTTATCGAGATAAAAA
Organism: Oxycera nigricornis; assembly: GCA_963942545.1. Lineage (NCBI taxonomy): Eukaryota > Metazoa > Arthropoda > Insecta > Diptera > Stratiomyidae > Oxycera > Oxycera nigricornis. The sequence goes on along the minus strand of OZ012660.1, from coordinate 111,852,237 downwards.
TCTCCCTCGGATGTTTTCTCCCTTATTTTTGTCTTTGAATGTAAAGCGAGTGTCCTTAGTGTATTCCATGCGATTTAATCTAATGTAAAATTTTGATATAGAAAATTTGGATGAAATCTCTTCGTTTTTTTCAAGATGAAGATGAAGCAATACAATTGCAGACTCGCCCTATTATGGATAGCATGCGTCTGTAATGTCCTTAATATGCTAGCGATAACATTCACGGAGAGATTCTTTTCTTGTAGCAAGAAAATATGATATTAAACTGTATGGGTTTAATCATGTTGAAAGAATATTGTGATGTGTATTTTTCTCGGGTCGTTGTTTGCCGTGTCATTCAGTTTAAAGTTCAGTGGTTCGCAAGGAGCAGTGAAACTAAAAAATATATAGATAGTCTTTTGCCTGGGCAAGTGGACATAGGATTTATAATGCCAACAATATTTTGTCGATATGTAACTTCCAATGAAAAATTTATTAGAATTGTGAAAACATATTGGGGAATCGATGAGACACTCATGAAATAAGGAAAAGAAGTGAATGGTATTTGTTTGTTTGTTTGCTTTGAAAATAACTTTGTTGTAATATAAAGCGTTTGTGAAATATTCGGTTGAAAAATCTTCAAGAAAAAAACATTGGCTTTCATTTTGTTTGTTTTGGAGTATTTTCATAGAATTTTGGCAGTTTTCTGTTAAAAACCAACAATACGATGGTTAGAAATGTTTTCTTCGTCATATTTATGATGATATTAGAAGCCTTAGAATAGAAATAGGATTCTATTCTTTCTAATAAAGATGATTAAGTAAATACTTCCTCCAACAACTTTATACTAATGACATGCTATCCTTTCCGGTTCTCGCCATTTTGCTCAATCTGAAATAAAAGAAAAAAATCCTCGATCAAGCATAACTGAACTGTTAAACTAATAATTTATTTTTGTTTCATTGACTTTAAATAAGCCCCTTTGGAGTACTGATGGTCACCCGGGGGCATTATTTTGAAAAGAGGGGTCCACGAGCTAGCTAATAACTTTGTCTAATAGCAATATTTTTATTTGAATTTTTTGGATAATGTGTTAAGAAATAGCGTAAAAAAGTGTAGTTATACTTTGTTTCAAGGCCTCCAAATTTGTATGGCACTTCTTACAAGCCTTCTCTTCGAGGATATTCCACAGCTCATAGTCCAGAGGGTTTAGATCCGGACTACCGGACGTCCAATCTTGATGAGCAATAAAGCATGTAACGTTGTTCTCAAGCAACGCTTGATTTGTCTTGGCTTTGTGCGCCGGGGCAGAGTCCTGTTGAAATACCCAATCGATTCCGTGGAATAAATCATCGCTCAGAGGCTTGACTACATTCTCTAGAACACCTTCTTGGTACACTTTGGCCGAAGTTTTCACTCCTGTCTCGCAAAAATGAATTGGTGTGACGCCATGATATGACACTTCCCACCAAACCATCACAGAAGTTGGGATGATGATCTCTCTGGACCCTTGGAACCTTATCCTTGGCTTCATACGACGTTCTGGCATACACCCTATCATTCTGCTTGTTGAACTTCTCTTCGATGGTGAAAATTTTCTCGTCTGTGAATAGAATATTTTTGTATCGATTTTTGCCGTACAAGAGCAACAGCTTTTTCGATCTTTCGCGCTTTTAATTTCTCAGTTAGAAGATGACTGGTCCATCTTTTGTAAGCTCTCATGCCTAAGTCATCACGAAGAATACGAGAAACCGCCCTTGGCGATATTTGCATCTCTCTAGACATGATTTTCTGCTTGCGCAAAGCATTTCGATTAATTCTCGAGCGCATCGCTTCGATATTTTTTTTAACACACACAGAACGTGGTCTGCCGGTTCTAATACAGTCTACTACTTCGCCAGTAGTCTTATAACGTTGAATAGTGCGATATACAAACCGTTCGCCAACTTTAAGCGGCGCGAGTAGGGTGGTAATCTGCTTCGTCGTCTTCCCCGCCTTAAACAAACTGATAACAGTAACGCGCACGTGATAATCGCTCCACTCCATTGCTATGCAATGTAACAACTAAACCAGATGCGTTGTTTTTTCAATAGCACAGCCATGTGAGATTACATAGACAGTGTTACCAACTTTCTGGGAGCATAATTTCTGATTTTACAGGCCAATGACAGTATTTTTGGCTAGACTGTGTACAATATATAAAATAAAAACAAAACCCGAAACAATTGAAAATGTTTTTTTGGCACTGAAACGATAAACTTGCGGTTTCTCGGTTTCTCTCGAGGCTCACTAGCAACCCCAGTGCGTGAAACATTCTCGGAGTGCGTTAAAGATTTCTTCGAATGCGTGAAACATTTCGCTGACTGCTAGTAATGTTCCCTGAACCTTTTTTTTTTGCTCGTGCTCCACCTAGCAATTGATGTTTGTGTGGCAAAAAATTAAATTTGTCATTCACGCGTTTCGCGCCGGGCGTAACTCGTATTATTGCCGTTCAAACTCGTTGAAAACAGCGATTCACACACTCATAACGAAAATAACTATTGAAATCGTCTCTGATTAGCCCTAACCCTTTAATTTTTTTGTTATACGTTGAAAAAAAATACTCCACCTAATTCCGCCAAAGCACAATAAGTGATAAAAATAATGAATATTTTGACTCGATTTGTGCGTACTTATTATCTTGCTGTGGCATTTCTAGACAGCTTTCGTTAACCAGAACGAATAATTGTTTTTTTTAAGATTGGTAAATTTTTTAACATCCCTTTGAAATTCTTAAAGCATAAAATTATCATATACTTTAGAGATTCATTAATGCTCTGCCATAAGTGAACGTTACATTGCAAAAAGCACAAATTAAAATATTCGAAATGCTGTTGAGAGGAAATCAACTTCACATTACTTAGATTTAGCGCACAATTTTCAAAGAATCCTCCCAATATCATTCGCTTCAAATCAATTGGGGATAGATTATATCTGGATTAAGTTGCCAAGCTCTACAAACCAAGGACTTAAGCTTTTATCCACGAAAGTGATGCAAACTCCCAACAAACAATCATTAAATTGCCTCCGATTTCCTGCATTTTTTCCCCAGAAAATCCCAACTTTTGTTGTACTATTAAACAAATCAGAAAAATGCTAAGGTCCTTTACGATTCGATAATCGAGTCCACTTGAAAGCCTATAAAATCGATAAAGTGGAAGTAATAAATGAATAGTTTAAGTCTGCTGAACTGGATTTCAATTCAATTTGGAAAATTAAACTTTTTCAATTTTCTTCAAAAGAAAAAAAAATTGCAAGGATAAGAAAATTCCTTAGTATGTTAGCCCAATTGCGGAACGGAAGGAAGGACGGACGGACAACAAATCGGCGGCTGATCCCCTCGATTCCAACTGAAAACGTTTCCGTCGGCGAAATGATGCATTGATTTAACACCACCCATTTTAATTAACAGTCTGGTCGTAATGGACATTTGTTTGTTTTTTAGTAGCATCTAATGTTGCAGTGTCTTCGCCGCATGCCACGCAGAGTTCTGAAGACATTGTGGAGCGGAAGGTTGGGTACCTTCGAAGGGCTAAAATAGGATGGCATAACGACAACGACGATGACGACGACGATGGCATCAGATGCTTGCCGCTGCGGGATTAAGTCGTGTACATTAGCCTGTTCATCTGTTCACTGGGAAATGAGATCGTTTACGACATGAAGGCGTCGATGATGGAAATTGGTGAAGGGTTGCCGATAGCGGCTTCTTGTTCATGAGCTCCACTGCTACAGGAAAATGCTAAATGATTTTTCCTTGGTGACACTCAAATGCCTGACACACCTTCTACGATCAAATATCACATGAAAATGTTTTCACTGGGTAATCGTCTGAAACTCAGGTAAAAGTAATGATGCCGCTCCAGTAACTCTGAAAAATATGCCTCTATTTTCATACAACATGGCGAGTTGCAAACGAGTATAGTTATGAATTGTCCTCATAGAAAACTTGAAGGAAACTTTAACTAACCATTAAATGTGAGAATAAAACTGTAAGTGTGAGCGTTTTAATTCTATGCCAACGAAAATATCGCATGGAGCTTGTATTACATTATGAACGGCCATTCAAGATTATCTCATTATAAATATTTATTTATTTATAGAAATTTTCTGTGGTTGATGGACTTTTAGATCCATTCTTGCTATTTGAAAGTCCACAATTTTTACAAATTTTCTTATACATAAGTACCTTAAGTTTCTGTTATTTAATGTGGAAGCCTACACTGAGGGTTTGGCGTCACGGTCTCCTTGGGACACGGGTATACTAAATTACCGCTACCAACGCCCATCACCTATGGGGAAGGTTACTTTGACTCGTCAGCAGTGGATATCAGTTTTATCGTGAGTGAATTGGTTCATTCATATTTACTGGTGAAAACGATGTCCATCAAAAAACCTCTGCTGATCTTTGAATCGCAGCCTTCCTGTTGATATGGAATAGTACGACGATTTATAAAAGTCCTGTGGATTCTCGAATAGCTTCACTAGTGCCAACAAATACTTCTATGTTCCTACCTGCGATGTAAGTATTAAACTACAAAATTTTTACGGTAAAATTCACTTAAGCGTCCTCACCGTAACCGATAGAAGGTATCTTTTGAAGCCTCGAAACTTCTAGTGCCAGGGTGCATCGCCTGGCAAATATTTGCGATGCTCATGGAAGGGAACTTATACGTTCCCAATTTGATCCTTCTACGATTAATTTTCTTTCACCTGTCCCCCCACAAAAAACCCAAAAATATCCTTAACCAAATCGATTGCATCATTTATTGTCTGAATCGCTACATTTTTAAAAGGGAAATGCATAAATAAATGGAAGCTGAAATAAAATATTATAAAAGTTCTATCAGTAGGTAGCTGCGTAGTTAGTCATGTTTTTTCCCTGATATTAAGTTATTTTCAGGGTTCAGGTTCATTTTGGCAGCTTGCAATAGGAGAATTTCATGACAACTGAAAAATTGAACACGATTTTTGCATGTCTCAACTTTCGAAATCGATTCATTTTTCTGTTAAATTGTTTGAAGAGAACCAAACGTATTAAACGAAAATTGAAACATTAAAAACGACACTTATTTGAGAGGAGAGATTTTATGAAATTTCTACGATATTTACTAACGAATTAAAGATATCCAAAAAACGGCGCTTAAAAACCCCTAAACAACCCCTCAAAGCTTCGTTCCTCTTAATTTTCCATTAGCTCAGAAAAGTGTTGGGGCGGCAGTCTCAAAAGGTCGATTTTAAACTCTACATTGGTTGCTTCTTTGCCCTTTAGTAGTCCAGAAAATTTCATTCTCTTCAAGTCCTGTATATAACCAGACTGAATCATTTTCTTCCTAGTTTACTGTCTTCGAACAGTCTACGAGTGGCCAATGAACAAAGAAATTCATGGTTCAACCATAGATGGAACTAGGTTATGGTACATATTGCCACTTTAAAAATATTGAATAGCTATTAGAACTGAAATTTGGTTCCCTAATTGCTGCTGCCACCATTATTTTGCCATTTTTCGTGCCTCTTGATTTATAGGCAAACGCTTCCTTGCGCATAAAATTCTAGAAAATGCTTTTCCGGGGATCTAAATTTTTGTTGATGCAGTTTTATAGTACATCTGTGATAATATTGAATGAAAGGATTGACATGTAGCTCATCTGTGCTACCTAAATTAGAATCTTCCTTAAAACGTATAAAAAAATGCAAATAAATGATAAGTTTATCTTTAAAAGCGACTGCATTGAAGAAATGTTTGCATATTAAGCTGTATTATTCAGACTTTCTGCTAATGCTTAGTTAAACCGAAGAAACACTATGTTCCTTTGGTTGTTTGCAGTACGAGAATGCCTGATTTTTTAGTCAAGCATCATACACATACCTTAATTAGTACTACCTCATCCACGCAACTCAGCAATTTTTTTAGCTTGCTGTCTAGTGTGCTAAAATTTCAAGACTCTACTATGTTAGAGTCATGAAACTTTCAAACATCCGACAGCATCTTTCATGAATAAATTATTCAATTATTAGTCAAGCACTCGAAAAAATCATACCTCCACATCATGCCGCACTATGGTGGGTACTCATAAGAGACCAACTGGCGCCTTTATATCTAGTAGTTTTCAATGACATACGATATAATGTGGCACTTAAGGAATAACATGATTTTTAGGTACTTCATATATGCAGAATTAGTGTAAAAATTTTATTGTGGTCGGCAAGGCTAAAATATATAAATATATACAGCGATACAATAGAGCGTATGTAAGCGCACTCAGCAGGTGCTTAAACTTTAAACGCGTTTTTCTCGAAACAACGTTTTTTGACCTGGTTGACACGATTTCGAAAAATCTATGTTACCGATTGTTGGGCTGAAAAATTTTACTCAGTATTCAGCACATAAGTAGTTTCAGCCCCTACCAGATTCAGAATTTTTTTTATATATTTTTAACGATTTTGTTAAACAATTTAATTGCAAAAAAGGGGCCAAAAATTGAAAAATCTGACATTTTGTGTTTTTTTCGTCCAAAATGTTTAATTCTGCTACGGGCTATAGCCACTCAATTATATTTCAACATGCCATTCGGATTTTTTGTTTCAGATGCTCCAGTGAGGAGATATCATGTCAACCAGTTTTTTTGGATGTCTCCGTGATAGCCGCCATTTTGTAAATAAAAGTGAAAAAAAAATTCTTAAAGTTCAATAGTTATTTACGTTTTATCATGGGTTAGAACCTCCTGGTCTATTCGACAACTTTCGTCTCTTAGTGTGCTTTTGGTTAACGACTTGCTAACACTATTGTTGCACATTAGTGGAGGTTCTTGTTTCCAGGCTTTTTGGCCGGTACCATTATTAAATGGGAAGTGTGGTTTCGGCGTAACGAATGGCTCCTCTTCAGGTGCTGCCATTTCAGCCACTCGTTACGAGACAGCACTACCACCGCTGGCTTGTTGATGGATCAAGCTCGCTATATTTCAACTATTTTATAATTTTTACATCTGCGAATTATAACGACTGTCACTTTGTTTCGTATGTATGCCTACGTAGCTTTTTCATTATTTACGTTGTATCCACTAATGTGCAGCAATAGTGTTAGCAAGTCGTTAACCAAAAGCACACTAAGAGACGAAAGTTGTCGAATAGACCAGGAGGTTCTAACCCATGATAAAACGTAAATAATGAAAAAGCTACGTAGGCATACATACGAAACAAAGTGACAGTCGTTATAATTCGCAGATGTAAAAATTATAAAATAGTTGAAATATAGCGAGCTTGATCCATCAACAAGCCAGCGGTGGTAGTGCTGTCTCGTAACGAGTGGCTGAAATGGCAGTACCTGAAGAGGAGCCATTCGTTACGCCGAAACCACACTTCCCGTTCAATAGTTGCTTGTTGATAATACAATCATGGAGTAGATGATGGTGAATTTTATGATAAGTGGGTCAGTGGTAACTCTACCATGAAAGTTAAGGAAGTAATACTTTCCTTTTCAATGTTGAAATTTTTTCAGATTAAATATTTTCCATTTCCTCGAAGGAATCTATGAGTCATTTCTTGCTTAAATATTTGTTTTACTTAAACATTTTATCTCTGAAAAAATAGAAAAGCAAATTTTTTTCGTGCTGTCTTTCGTTGGCTAGAGAACATGAAAATAACTTAGGGGGGGGGGGGTGGTCAAATTGGCGTGAGAAACATAACTACATAATACCTGCATCGTTTGAAATCAAAACACCAAAAGATTCGGTTAGTTAATGAGTTTCTTGAGGTAACGCTGTCGAGTTTTTCATTAACTTTGTTTATTTCATTTTTGGTATAATTTTTAAACAAAAAAAAAACAAAAAAATTATTTTGGAAATTGTGGTTTTTAATCGGGCTTTGTTAAAGAAATATCTAGTCTAAAAATGAAATATCCCGACAGCGTTTCCTTCTAAAATGTTTACAAAACAAGTGTTTAAAATTTCAAATGGATTGGCCCGTTATTTTTTGAGTTCCGTGTCACACCGAAAAAAGTCTCAGAAAACGCGTTAGAATTGTTTTTGGTGGAAAAAGTGATTTTTCTCTCTACTCACACAGAATCGTCAATAGCGGATCCATAAAGTGTAAGGCTATGAGCAAGGATGTGTCTAGAGCATCTTTTTGTAGTTGTCTTCGAAGGACTGGACCTTCTTTTCACTTTTTTGCAGCTTTTAAGGGCTACTTCTAACCAATTATTAATTAGCAAATTTCTATTCTCTGTCGTATAAAGGTGGAGGATGGAAGCAGACTTTTGCGGACTGCATTGCATAATTGCAAAATGATTGTGCATGTAATGATTTAGCTAACTAGAGACTAATTTCGGTATTCTATCTTCAAGAATTTATTTTTGAACCGTGAGTCACATTGTTTCTAATTTTTTGAAGTAAAGAGGACATTGGTAATGCAACGAACATATTTCAAGAGATGTATCAGAATTTTGTTTTGAGTACTTTCAACATATTGATATCTTTAATACAAACTTTTTTCCAAGGATCACATCCTCCGAATTGGCCACCGCCCAACAGAAATATTGACTAATATTTCCCGTTTTATACCATCATAGTTGCCATTAAATAAAAAATTAAGGTTAGTTTCTTCGAAACCAAACAAATTGGCAACCCATCGAGTGATTGTATTCAACACCAGGACATAAGTTATGGACACGCACAAGGCGGCGAAAATAAAATGAATTTATCGACGCTAGAAGATACTCGTAGCGATGCCATCGTCAGAGGTTCTTTCGGTTACATGACATGTTATGTATATTTTCCACCCTGCAGGGTTTGTTTTCATATTTCACCCTGTTCACAGCCAGCCTACACTTGACATCATCATTATTATCCATTTCCATTCCCAGCATAGTATTGTGTCCGGGAGTGTCACTTAAACACAATTCGACCAGCCTCGTGATCAACCCTCATCGATACTTATTCACACAAGGGCGCAGAACGGTCGGTTGTCGTCTCTGGAGGGGTTGAAACAAAACAGCCCGAGCTCTTGAGCCACCTCAAGTGCATCATATACAAACCACTATTCACTATCGACCGCTATCGCTTAATCGAAGGGTTATAAATTGAGATTAGATGCTTCCGGGAGGCCACTTATATTGGCCAGAATTTATGAGGGTCATTACGGGTGCCCGATGAATAATTGATTTCGGAACTCGAAACTTTCACACTCGCATCTCACGTCGAGCAAGATTGTATGCACACAAGATGGAGGGTACCTTGCCTCCAGCTTTTGAGTGGGCATTATTCCAAAAAAACATTGATTTGATGTGGTCTTGCCGATGGGCTCAATCTTCTGCATCTGTAATCTGTAACGAACCATATTTGACACTGCGCTTTGAAGTTTTGATTAGAGAAGTTCACGCTTCTTCATATGAAACGATACTTAACGGTTCGAGTAAAATTTTATAGATGATATAAGATAACCGATGCAAGATACCTGTGTATCTATCTATTTTACGAAAGACATAGTAGTTTCCAGTCAGTTTCGTCATCAATTAGGAACTATAAATTTTTTTATTATTATTTTCACACCAGTTGCCTTGAATCAAGACAGGAATAAATGATTTGAAATATATTTATGACGCGGCATGAAATTATTTTGTGATTTTTAAGTGATAAAATAATGTGATGTATTTTATCATCACCAAAATTGCCTGCTTATCTCAGAGAAATTGGTAACCTCTTGACATGACTAGTGATGATCTGGCCAATGTCGTTCTCAAATAAGAATGGACCGATGACGCCGCCAGTCCAAAATCCACACAAAACAGTCACTTTTTTCCGATGCCATGGACGCTCATGGATCTCATGTGGATTAGTATCGTCTCAAATTTGACAATTTTGTTTGTTGGCATACCCATTCGTCCAAAAATGGGCCTCGCCGCTGAAAATAATTTTTCGATGAAAATTAGGGTCATTTTCCACCTGCTCCAGAGCCCATTCAGCGAACACACATCGCTGTCTATGGTCCTTTTCCTTCAGCTCCTGGGTCAGTTGAATTTTTGACGGGAGCAGGCTCAAGTCACGACGCAAAATTCGCCAAGTTGTGGTCTGCAAAAGGCCGAGTTCTTGTGAGTAACGCGAAATCTACTGTCTCGGATTCTCCTGCACACTCTCACGAACAGCGGCGATGTATCGGCAGATCTTGCGTTTCGTTGACGAACGAGTGTTGGTTGATTGTTTACTGAATCAGTGGACTCAAATTTATCTACCACACTGCGAGTAGTCCTCTCGGTAGGACGATTATGGCAACCGTAAAATAGGCGAAGCACGCGAAACGTTGCCCGAATATAACACCCATTTTGATAAAACATTTTTATCTTTTGCACGTGTTGTTGAACGATATAAATGGTGAGCTAGCAAAACAGACTGAATAAATAGCAACAATTTGACAAATGCTTTAACAATATGGCTGCTATCAACTGTCAAAGTTCGGAAGTCCCTATTGGGAAACCCATTACAATTAACTGAACGCTTCTTATTTTTTTGGAGTCACTATTACTCCCGGTGTTGGTGTGGTCACTATCCTACTCTTATCTCGAAAAAATATAGTACTTACTCTTACACTTATTGAATTCAAAAATTCTATAATATTTACAAATTCAATGATGGAATTTCAATCTTTGCTCTACGACCCTCAGTGAAACAGTTGCATATTTTCAAAGATAGTCTTGGTTGGCTGCGATTGTTCCTCGGATAGTCCGCCCAAATCTTGAGTTTTTCTCACCGGGTCAAAACGATTCAAGGCTTATTTTTTAAAACTTTATCGGTCACAATGAGTGGCAAATCTACTAAAGCATTTTGTGGTTTTAATATTTTGAAAATATCGTTTATCTATTTTGCAGCGTGGTGCACAGCTCTTGAACAGAAACTAAAAGTTACAGGACTAAAGGCAATCGAAACCTGCTACGATCTTAAAAATTCCTTTCGGAATTACCCATATTTTTTTAAAAAAGTTTTGTAACCATTCCAAAAATCTTCTACTGACAGTGAAAACGGCAAATAGTAACATTTTGGCGATGGCGTTGCTCATCTAGCACCACAACCATCTGATGAGCAACTAAAAAAACTCAAATATATGGTCCTTCGAGCAACGAACAAAATCAATCAATCCTATATTCGGGGTGATGCAACAAAAACTAAGCAGTCGGCATGCCTTTGTGTCGATTTAATATACAAAAAATTATCATTACTCCTAAAAAATGGGATCTTTCAAATTGAAATGACCCGTTTCTGGAAAAGACCCAAAAAAACTTAATAGATAACTTCATCATTTTGTTTGCCTTACGCCAATCCATCCAAAATGCAGACATGTTTATATATTATCCAAGAAAAGAAGCATATCACCCTAACCCTGTTTCGTAGCCATTCCAAACTGTAATATTAGAAGGAGCCGCCTCGATTTGATTAAAACCCGATTGGAATTTGCTTGGGCTTCCTTTTCCCTTAGGCATACGATTGAAACGATTTAAACGAGCCAATCGAACTTGAAACCACAACAGAATTGAACCAACCACCTAAACCAACAACATGCTAGGCGACGTTAAGGATACAACTTACTCGTGCTGTTGGTCAATGTCGTCCATATGCTAATTTCTCCATCGAAGGATGTAAGCGTCTTTTAATGTCAACTCGAACCTGTCGCAATAGTGTAATTTCGTCCTGTAGGTAACAAAGGGCGAATTTAGATTGGCGGCAATATCGTTTCAAAGTTACGAAATGAAAACTGCTCACCTGAAAATCCTTTTTAGTTGCAAAGCGATGAGTCACGGCATTGCGAGCAAGCATAGACAAAGGTGAACCGTTGGCACGGTGTCCTGATCTGGCCTACATACATATATACATATGTTAATGCGAATGCCAACCGAGAGCCCGTCACTGTGTCACGAATAATTTCCATGACAAATACTTCATGAAATCGTATCCAAACAAACTTCCAGGCATGACACAAAAGGTCGGAGAATCTGTTTACATTGCAACCCATCCAAAGGTTTCAGACTGAAGGATCTGGATGACGAGTTGGCTTATGTTCTGGTGCTGACACAAAAGGGATTCATCTCGGGCCCTCAGCATGTCTCACCATTTTTCCAGTCTATTTGTAAAAGACTTAAGGTAGGAATTTCTTAAAAGGACTTTGCTGTTGTTGTTTCTTTGTGTTCGCATCGGGGTGACAATATTGAATTACCATCCCTGTCACCTCTCACAAACAGCCAGGGAACTGGCGGACCAGGCCAGTCACTCAGACAAGGTAACAAAATGCTCGTTTCGAGCACGGAAATACAATATGCCAAGGAATTACTGATCGAATTTCTGGTTTTTGAGTTAATTTCGACTCGAAATTCGATTATGATGATAGTCCAAGGGATTCAGGTCGCATTGCAAAGAAACGATGGAAGGAAGGTGGAAGTTGAAACACAGCTCCATGAAGTGTTAGATTCAATCTACAATTGTTGCCAGCAGATAAAAGACAAGAACGTCCCTATCGTCCGTCTCTTGCTCCTTAAATACGTCCGCATCGATTGTATTCCTCCAGGCGATCCGTCGTGTTCCACCGAGAAGGACTCAAAGTTCCAGCTGCTTGAAACGATGTTGTTCGAGGACTCTTGTGCAAATATGGCACCGGAAAGAACGCTATCCCGCTACAGCACTATAACAAGACTGGCGCTCGATACGCTTTGGAAAGGAAGTAGTGTCAGCGTTTTATTAAACAAAAGGATCTCTCCGTCATCTCGGAACACTTAAAAGTAATTTCCGTCTACGATTAATTATTTATGACGAAATGCTTCGAGCGTAAAATGGAATCGTTTGAAGAAGAGCGCTCAAGTAAATATGAAGGACGACCTTCTCTCCTACGGGACGTTACTGTTAGAGATAGCTGTTCTCGTTGAATTGGTTGCTAACCTATTTAATTTATAGTTCAAGCAATTGAGCAAGAATATGAGGAAGAAGTCGGGGGAAGTGCAAGCTGCCATTCGGACGCTATTAAAATTAATGATTATTTGCAGACGATTCCGGCGACACTCAATGGACTGATAATGATGACCTCTTGGCCATGTCCTACATCGCCTGGAACGTTGGCGCGGAACAGGTAGCTCGTTCGTTTGGAGTGCTATTGGCACAGCTAGCTAGCTAGCTATTCAGCATGGACGAGCATTTGAAAAACCATTTGTCCACAATATTGTCACCAAGAAGACAGACACACGAGTTCTCCTCCGGTACTAATACCCTAAATGTTAGACCATCGTGCAGCCATTTCCGATGCATCGCCTCACCATGTTTGCTTCCATTTGGCGAATTGTAGCACAATGTTTGCATGTCGACATTTTCTTTTTTCATTCGATTGCATGGCAGCGAACACAAAAAGTCCCCGAGCAACATCCTGCAAAAGAACGATTCCAAAGAGCAAGCCAAACGTGAAGTTCGGGTGGATATCATGAAGGAAGGAAGGATATGAGGGTGGATTGCTATTCTCGTGGATGCCGTTAGCCTGATTTGGGATCTCTCTTTTCTTGTTGTGTTTTTTTTTGTTACTTGTATTTGTGTATCCAATGGATGTTCAAATGTTTGCCATGCGAAATGGTTACAACACCAGGATGAAAGAGAGCATCGGTGGCTCCTTATTTTCACTTGACTGCCTTTTCAAGGCTTTTTCATCCATTCAATGCTCGTCGTCGACATGGATGGTTCATAATTCATCTCGCCATCATGTTACATCGAAGAGGTTATCTACTTGGGATGGTGAGGTGTATTAAGTGGGAATTATAAGGCCGTATTTTGAAAGGGACACCACGGCTTAGACTGTGCAAGCTCACGACTGTTTAGTCCTTTGGAATCAATTTGAATGATAATTGCCTGCATGAGATGTACGAGTGTAAATGGAGTGATTGACAAGATTATGAATGTTTTTCCTGCTTCGTCTAGGATTCTTGGTAGAGTTGTTATTGCTTTGCGCTTGAATAGTTTAGGGATACAAATGTAGGCCGAAAAAAAGTTAATTTTAGGAAGGATTTGGGAAATTGGATACCTTGAATAGTGAATACAAAGTGACTATTGTAGGGTTTTTATTGAAACCCTTTTCCACCTCAGAACCAGTGAATGAGTAGTGTTTGTGATTTTTGTGATGCAGAGAAGCATGGTATCAACGAAGCGAATTACTTTTAAGGGCTTAGCTTCGTTACACTAAATAAAGGATTAAACGATGAATTAGATCGTCTTTTGATGTTGTATCTATAGAATGCTGGGACTGAGTATCAAAATCCGGGTAAATAATATTTGAAACCCAAAATCCTTGGACTATTATAAACTTACCCTATGATGTGATTATTTCTTATGTAGTCTTGTCGACAGCTTGTGTTGCATTTCAACTGTTATCTTCCACGCATTCTTCAAGTTGTTTGGCTAAAGAGGTTTTGATGTTTGACTAGTCGCAAGTTAGAGTTCACGTAACATGCATGTATTCGCAGATTCTTCTCGTCGATCTGATTTTATCGTATGAGGCCCAGCACCATCCCATCACGCATTGCATATCTCATTCAAAAGATAGACCCTGAAAGCAATTGACGTAAGTCGTCTGAAGAGCACTTAAGGATGTTGATTTACAGACCCAATGCTAGCGAATCAAACAATCAATTCACCCCGCCACCGACGTGACCAACTTGACTTGCTGCTGCCATTCCCGATCCAGGCAATTCGTCGTTCCTCGACAAGCAGCCATTCATAATATCTGTTAAGCCAATTTTCTATTTTTAAAAAGTTTAATGCTGAATTCCCATCCGAACAACATATTGCGGTTTTGTTTACTTCTCTGGAAAAGTGAGAAAAACATTTTCACACCACTAATTCATAGGAATGAAAGCAGATTAAAGCAGGGAAAGCTGCGGAGCAGTCAGCGAAGCAAGACACGTCTGACTGAAATATGGTGTGCTTCGGAAGAGTGAGTTCCGTCAAAAATAGAATGGGGTAACTTGCAATGCCAATAATCCTCGGAGTCTCGGCTAAAATAGCCATGAAATGAAGTCACCATTTCGGCGGCAAGAACAACGACAGCACACTATGAACAACGCAAAGAACATGGTCCAGAAGACGCAGAGTGCGTCTGTTACTTATTAGCCATTTTGCCGTGACACACGCCAACAGCATGCCATCATCCTGAATATTGTTTTCGCTCGAACGCATTAAAATATTATTCAAATGGTTCGAGTCCACAAGATGGATGGGGTGCTGACATTGTGAACGTGGGCTTCGCGCCCGAATACAAATTCGAAAAAAGATCGCTGCCATCTTTAACCTATTGCTACTTAGGATCATTCATCATCACCTAAACAAATCATATTTCTGTTAGCTGCGGTAATTTGGTGATGTCGCGTGGAGCCAAGTGAGATACTACATCCCCCGGCCGTGTCCTGACAGAAACAGAGTTGTTTCCATGCCGCAGACATGGTTGACTGTCATCGGAATTCGAAAGGTGTTCGAAGGAGGAAGCCTCATATAATGTGGCCTCTAATGTGGTTGTGGCTGAAGCTATCGTCGGCAGACTCATCTGCTCGTTCGAAAATGGATCAATGTGCAGACGAGTGGGATTAGAGCAGATTTTATGGTTCCTGGCAAGCTTCCATTTCGCTATGACCACAATCTCGTTTAATTTATTTTGGTTGGGTTGGAAATATTTTCATGTGGTGTGCTAAATGTTTCCCAACAAAATAAAAGTCAGTATTGAAGATTTGTGGCCGATTGCTATGGAGTTGGACTATGAACTTCCTCGGAACACTTCCATTTTTCGTGCAAAGGATCACGTATAGCTCTTTCGTTACGATTCAATAAACAACATTCAGAGCTTATTGTCTTAGAACGACAAGCTTCACTGAACACAAGATTCAACCAAAGACATTGCATTACCAAAGGCAGGATCCAAATATCATGAAGCTTGCTTGAATAGATGGCGATGTACTTATATGCGAGTAAACTGTTAATTATTAGGCATTAAATGCCGTATTTCTGGCACACCAAACAGTAGAATTAACCTCCGAAAAGGCATTGTTAGCACTTTTTGACTGAATAATTGAGAGCATCCGTCAATGTACAAGTAATCTCGAGAACTTGCGCTACTCCTTTAAAATCAACAAAAATAGTATCGCATTCCACTACCTTGGGCAAGAGAAAACAGCGAGAATCGGTCGACTTCTACATTGATGGATCAAAAATGGATGGAAAAGTTGACTGTGATATTTTCACAGAACAGCAAGGCCTGAAACTACACTGCCAGCTTCCAGACCACTGCAGTGTTTTTCAGGCATAGGTCATTGCAATATACAAGGCGGTAGACTGGATGAGAAACCAAAAAAATTCTATAAGAAATCTTAACATTTCTCTGACAGTCAAGCTGCTATCCAATCGTTACTCAACGTGTAAACCTCCTTCAAAATTGTAATAGAATGTCGTACAAAACTGAACGTGATGTCGCTTCACTGTGAAGTGATCCTATACTTGGTACCGGGTCATAGTGATATACCGAGAACGAAGCTGGCACGGAGTTTCAGGACTATACACTAACACCTAGATGTCGGCCAACATCTAGCCTCCATAAAGATAGGATTCAAGCAGCATTACATGGAGGCTGTAAATACGACCTGGCTGCTGGAAGAAACCTGTAGGACAACCAGGCAAACTTGGCACGTACCAAGCAACTCCTCAATACGAGTCGTGATACCTTAAGCTTCATCATATCCCTACTGACGGGGCACTGTCTGATTGATAGACATGCAGAAAGATTGGGGTTCCCCTTGAACGATTTTTACCGAAGAAGAGGAAGAAACAATCCAACATTTCCTGTGCGAACACCCAGCACTATTAAGGAAACGCATGCAAACTTTAGGCTCGCCCTTCTTGCACAGCCTCATGGAAGTAGCTAATTTAAACATTAGCTGCATAGCCTGCTTCATACGAGAATCTAAATGGTTCTCATTCTCCTGCAGCTCGTTTCTAGTGCCGTCTGAATCTTCTATGGTATCACAACGGGCCTATTGTGGCCTAAGTGAGTCGTCCTTTGATAAAGAGGGTTGCCACTACAACCAGCCAACTTACCGACTACCACGAATCATCGAATCTGCAATTGCATAAGTCACGATTGGAGATCTTTCCGCATTCGTGAATTATGCACTCAGAACAAGCTGAAAGCCGGAAGCTTGTAGGTGACGCAATAGCTCGAGTAACTATTCGAAACCTTCACCACCAAGCCATAAAAACGAATAATTTCACATGGAATATATGAGTGAGAATTGAGCCTTGACTACGGGAAAAGCTGTTCGAGTAGAGTGTGCGGTGAAAGAGTTTAAGTTTTTAATACGGTATAGCAAGTATTAAAGTGTAGTTTTGTTAATGATTGTGAATAATTAAGTACGATTACATACTACATAACCTACAGGGTTAACAAGCAAATAATTATTAAACAAGTGTATTATTAGTAGGTAGTGAAAATCTTGATAATTTAATCTCAAAAATTCCTTACAAACTCGTAGCGACTCGTGATATATGTTCATCAACGTATATTTTCATAAGATCCTTACGCTTTCAAAAACGTAGGCAATTGCATTACGATTTAGACGCGTTTCGAAACTTCCAGAAAGGTCAAATGCATTAGCCTCAAGCATATTCCATTCGCAGAACAGCGATATGATCCTAGAACGGCTCTGCTACCAAACAAGATAAAGTTCGTATCATCGAAAGTTTGCAAGGTGCTGCGAGTGTCTCTGGTAAGTTCGCGAACAAACGAGACTAGTCCACTCTAGCTGAGACACTATATAAAAGCGAATCGGCTCAAGTCGAGGAGTCAGTCAGTTTCGAAGTAACATTGTAAAATGCGACAGGGTTAAGGCCGCTGTGTTGAAAGTGTCGAAACGAAGTTTTCAGTACGATTAACTTGGTGAATTACAAAATGCCACGTTATTTTGATATTAAAGAAGTTTTTATTTTATTTTTAAGGACATTTGTAGAGAAACTAAATTTATACAGTTCAGTGATTGTAGCCTCACTCGCTTTTACAACTTTATGGATAATACGATTTAGAAAGTGTGCTTTTTGGCTCGTAGCCGCAACTGCCGTCAGGGTAGGTATTCTCATGTGGCAATCACACGTGAAGAGGGGCGGGTCTGTTTCGGTTATTAGACGCCACCTGGCTGATTTTCTTCCATGCACCCTACGCTGAAGACTTGTCAGCCACCCCTCGTATTTATGGATTACCAGAGAACAACCTTTTCTCATGCTAGAATCTATAAATGAGATTCTTAAGGCATTGCAGGCTCAAGTAAACTAAATGATGCATCCGCCCTCCTACATGTTCAGTGACATTGCATAAAGTAAGACCATTTAAGAAATTTCTCTACTCTGCCATCTTCACTACAAATTGATTTCTCTTCTGAATGAAGCAAAGATGTTGGTTTTAATTTCCATGACACAACTGACCTATTAATACTTCGCCATTTTGTCGGGATGGCAAGAGGGCCCCACACGCCAACCTCCTACCGTGTGGGTCGATGGAAGGAAATTCAGGAATTTTCCATCTGGGAACAAAACCCAGCATCGTCTGGATGCTCCCAACTGGCTTCTGCTTTCTTTGCTTGCTCCCAGCTTTGCCGAGTTCAAACGCAATTTAAAGTTGACGAAAAGAATTCAAATTGGCTTCGACTACATCAGCAACTGCACGAGAATGTATTCATTAGACTAATTAGAAACTTGCTTATGAGCTGCGAAGGAGTACCATCATCAGCTAGCTGCTAGCCGGGGTTGGGTTCAGTGCAATCAGGGAACATTGTGTGGAGGAATCCGGACGGGAAGCATTGCGCCCCAGCCAGGCAGTCGGGTGGGCCGGTGAGCCGCTGGGCCTAGCCATTGTGAAGACAAACTTTCATTGGATCAAGTCTTCCAGAATGTGAAGCAGCCTGGATTCTCGGATGTCGTATGCCAAAAGTTCATCATGTCTTTAAGAACGTGCCTGCGGCAGAGCGATGTGCACGCTAACTAGACTTAAATAGTGTCGAGCTAATAGAGGCAGGCGGAACTCCATTCAACAGCTCGAGAAATGATGGACCCCTCGACGAACATGCCCATCTAATAAGATAATGTCAAATGTACTTAATTGAAAGATACAATAGCGTGGCTTGTCGGATGGCTTAGGAATTTCAGCTATTCCATGTGACGACCACGAAGCAGAAGACGACACGACGTGGGTATTTGTTGATGTAATTTGTGGTTGCTTTCATGGAATCAACTATTTATATGGAAATGCATGAGTAAAGCTGTTGAAGCTAACGTGTCCACGTTCTAGAGGGATATTAACTGAAAAATGAAATTCTGGAGGCAACAGTATGCATACAGGTAGTTTATTATGTGATGGCTATTTTGGCACCAGATTTTCAGGAATTCTACTGGAAACTTCAAGCCGTATCTGCAGTTACAATCTGGGGAAAAAATTTCGGAACCCTATATTTTTTCGTATCTTTTATCTGAGTCTTTTAGCTTCGCCTGCGCTGTAAAGCCTAACGCAACTAAATATGCTGTGTCTTTAAAAAATAACTAATTGAGTCACTATGATAAAATAAAATCTATTCAAATTATCACTTCACAAATATGTACTCCTCTTCATAAAGATTTGATGAATCAAATGATATCACAAAGTCCCACAATTAGATTTTTCAACGACAAATTTATAGTCTCCTCTTCGATCATGGTAACATATAGTATCAACCAATTTAAAAAAAACACACTCATCCAACTTTCCCCTAAACATGTTCGATTCGAATGAACATTCTAACAACATGACAAACTATAGATACAACACAGCACGAACGTTTTTTTTTCTATCACAAATTATTTTCTGGTGAACCTCAAAAAACATTTTCAGAACATTTTTTTTGGTTTTGTTATGTAAATAACAAGTGACTTGATCATTTATCAAAAGCAACAAGAAAGCTGAAACGATTTCGATTAATCAACGATATAAAATTAGATTATGAAAAATTCTCATGGTGATTTTCATGATGATGGATGGAAAAGTTGGAAATGTTTCAATGCAATCGAAGAGTTGGAAATTGAAAGTGTTAACAATCATGGATGATGTAATTTTCGATTGATTGGAACATTTTTTACGGAAGTGGAAAATAATGGTTGTTGGTTGCCCGGGAACATTTGCCATAATGTGCTCGGGAGCAGAAGAAAGTTCAAATTTAGTTTGCTATTTTGCAATTTCATGTACACCTTAACTTTCAGATTTTTCAGAACAGACTAGCATTAAATATTTCAAAAAATGGTTTGAGTATACAGGGTGATTCTATAAACATATGTCTACGTCTATATGATAGCTGAATTTATATTGAGTATAAAACTGTCCACCAATTCTTCTTGTTTTTGATCCGTTGCGATGCTAGAAGGGTTTTCAAGATGAGCAATCGTTTACTTCTGTGTCTACACCTCTCAAAATACTTACAACAAAGTAATGGTTTTGATTTGAAATAAAAGGATATAAAATATGGAGGGCACTTTCTTCTCTGCTTTTAAGTGTAAGTCGCCGAAGAGAAGATTTGTTCACATTATACCTATACTCAAAAGGGTCACACTTTAGACTTTTCAGTGTATTATTTATGGTACATCAACAGTTGCTTTTCTTTTACTTAATGTTGCTGCATCAAGGCATGCAGCTCCGCTACAGTCCCAAATATTCCTTCTTTTTTTCGAGGTTGATCGCAAGATGAAATCATTTTATGTACATGGTAATTATGTCCACATTCCGGTAGGTGGTTTCCATCTTCACATCCATCCGAAAGAATTGATTCGTTTGAAATTAAATCCTGTATTTTCTTCTTCATGCTCACTCATTTTCTCCAAACGTGCTTTTTTCGCTTTAGACTTGGCTCCTCTCTACATGACATTTCCGATTTCACCAAGTCCTCCTTTATGTCTTTGAGCGAAAAGAAGTTTTTTATTTTTTTAAATTTTAATCATGCTAATGCTCTTTGCATAAACAACTTAAAAAGATTTTCTGTAGCCATTTTTCAGTCGTCTTCTTTCTGCTTTAAGATTTTTGAGAGCTAGGCTTTGTTTTCTTTGTTCTTCCCTTATACAAACATTCAGTGGGATCAACTACATGTTTCTTTCATCGGTTAGGAATCTTATAGCCAATTTACACTGCCGCAAAACCTCATAGTTTTGGCATAATTCGTGATTTGGACCATTATAGAGTTCAAAAACACGTATTTTCCATACAATGCCGAATAATCTTCCGAATATAATTTAGACAAAAACACAGATCAAAACAAGCTAGTCATCGATATTGACATATGCAGAAGATGTCGCTAGTTGATATTTTCAAATTCACCACTCTGTTTGACACGCCGATATGTCAACAAAATGTAGTGGCTCCTAACCACAGTTTGTTCACTTCAAGAGAAATAAATCAGATTTAAACAAGTGTGAATGCAAAGAACTGCTTAAAATGTATTTTCATTGATTTTTCCTTTGGTTTTAAACGAGAGTAATAACATTTCTGAGATTGGAGCTTTTATAAATACAGGGTGCGTCATTTTTTGCGTCGGTATGTAAACACTTACTAACTTTGAAAAAAAACACAACTGTTTTCTATATATGAGGTACTTTTATTTAATTTGGTCCTTTGCAATTTATTTTCACTACTTTTTGAATACAACATCAATTAAGTGGCCGCATTTATGGGCCAAAACAAAATGTGCTCTTTTTGCTGCATTTTCCATCATCTTTTCGAACATCTCCGGCGTTATAGCGATGATTTCGGCACGAATGTTTGCCTGGAGCTCGGCCATGCTCTGAGGCTTGCTGGCGTACACTTTGCTTTTCAAATAGCCCAACAAAAATACTTCCGAAGGGGTCACACCTGAAGATCTTTTTAACATCAGGCGTCCAGGGCCGTATTTCATGTGACGTGGACGGTCTGTCGGCAACATTCTTTGTGTTATTTCCACTTTATAAGGAAACAAATGCAGATCATCCTTCAAAATCCGCCGCATAGTGGTTCCACTGACGCCAAAATGCTGAGCGCGGTGACTATACGACACTTTTGGGTTTTGGGAAATGAAATTTCCTAAGCCACAGTTCACAGTCCTCCATATTAAAAACCCACTATCTTCTCACTTCGAGTGAACATACAACCTCACTTTCAGCACGTCAGCTAAAGTTTCTCGGGTCCGGACCGAAGAAACTCAAGCTTAACGAAGATGTCAATGTCGACGTATGCTCTAACGAAACGTTCCAAACTTCAACGGAGTGTATGTCAAATTTAGTATAGATGCCAATGACAGATTCGGTACCATCCCATACCGACTTCCGGCTTCGTAAGTCAGTTGTAGCAGGATCTGCTACAGGACATGAATGTTGGATTTGCGGTATATGACAGTAAGTTTTGAGTTAGTGAAATGAAAATACTGTCTTAATTTATTAATTAAATTGAAATTAAATGTTATTTTGCTTGATTGTATTGAAATTTAGCAATAATCCTTGATAATTTTGATTGCTCCCAACTCAGTAGCGACCATTAAAATATTTTTAAAAAATCTGAAATTTTTAATGGAGGTCTTTTTTGTATCATAGAGCCTTGAGTTAATTTTAAATGTAATTTGTATCCTGCTTTGTTGCATTTCATGCCAATACAATGTTTCCTGTTTTATTCATTCAGATCTAATGGTTTGAAAATTACATACATATTACAATCAGAGCGTAATTGTACATAGAAGGCGTACTGAGTAGAATAATGGATTGTTTTCCTTGCACTTATACCAATTCGTTAATTATTTTAGAGAATTAAATGCTTCAACTACTGCTCGAGAAAAAAGGATGGTTTATTTTGGACACCCAGCCGATTCCAAGTTCAGAAAAAAACGTTCAATAATTGATTTTCTACTTACAATTTGAATGAATCAATAAGTACTGAAGTACTGATGGTTTTTTGGAGATCATACATTAAATTGTCTGCCAAATTTTCAGCAGCTCAACTACTTAAGTAATTAATTGTTAAAAGCTGTGAACACTGATTATTCACCAAAAAAAGCAGACGTGCTAAGTGTTTTGAGAATCATGAATTGCTCATTCTTTTGCTGTGTGGATGTTGAAATTCGACCTATAAATAATATAAATAAATAGTGCAATTTCAATGGCAGATGTTTTTGCAATGTAATAGAGAAAAAGTATCTAATCAATGGTGAAGTTGCTAAATGGAATCTTTGTTTCGTACTTACAGAAAATAGGTCCTGCACATGCTGAGTTTGTTTGATTGTGCAAAGATTCCTGATTGAAGCCATTTAAGCCTTCTGGCTTTGTGAACTTCAAAGCGAAATGGTTCCATTAGCTTCGCAAGTTTGAATAGTTCTTTCATCCGTTCTAATTTTCCCGTAAGAATACCTTCCTTAATGGATTAGGATTGCGTGTATTTTCTTAACCGTAGTGCTGTTAATGTTTATTAAACCATAGGGAAGGTGGCAATCGATTGTATTATCGACTAGTAAACATTGTGTACAACATCTTGTAATGCATCTAATTAAGTTGTCCTCATTTCAAAGCTAATTAACTAATGGTTAGTAGTCTGAACTCCATTGCGCGGTGCAGCTTCAAACAAAATCCCACCATTTCAGTGGCTGTTTTTGTTGTTTGCATCCTGTTCTAATTTTTTGTTGTTGGCCAAATGGCTTTGTTCTAATGTTTCCACTTAGCTCGAGTTTTGGTTTTCAGTTTCACTGTTTGATCTGACTCTGATGGCTCACGATTTTCCTCTATTTTTTCTCAAGTCCGAGATCGTACTTCAAATAAGCCCCAGCGAGATTTCCGCAATTAGTAGTGGCATCCATGTCTTTTTCCACAACAAGGAAAAGACGAGGCGAATGGATGGAGTCGTAGTCATAGTGTCTCAATGGGTACCCAGGGATTAGCTGCCTTGTCGATATCAATTTCGTAGCTATTAGCTATTGGATTATTGATTTGCAGGCATATGGACGCTACAGAGGATACCGAGGACGGACGCATCAGAACGGCCTACAGGAGCGAATTGGGAAAAACCGTGCGAGCCGCAATACTTTCCTAACATCTTCGCCAGACGAATACACAATTAGGTGGATATTATTTTAGGAAATACGAACATTTTCTGACGAGCCAACAAAAAAATTCAAAACAGATCTCTACTACTTATTTTTCCTTTTGTTGTTGTTGTTGGCTTTCCCTCCCGCCAACTGAATGACATAGAGAATCGTGGTAAACAAACTATAAGTGGAACTTGGATAATTGATGAACGAAGGAATAATGGATAGAGAGATGCTTTTGATTTTATTTTTAGACATTATTTGGCGCACAGAGTATGATTAATTTGTAGAGAACGTAGCCGAGGATGTGTAATCTGTCCACTTAATTTTAGTATAGGTTTTAGATAGATTTCAGATTGAAACGTGCTGTCAATACTAATTTTCTGAGCGAATCTCTGATTAGTTTTGCATCGATTAATTAAGCGAAACATTTGCGGATGAAGTTCCAAGTTTTTTTAGATTACGTTAGATAAAACTAGGTTTAATTTTTGTTTTGTGTACAATACCGTTTCAGTCACGTTTCTTCCTTTTTTGATCTGATAGATTTGTTTTACGTGTGTGATTAAAATACTATTACATATCATCAATGACGCACCATCCCAAATCGAGCCTTCATCTCCACAATATCATTTTCAGTTGCAACTATGTAGTTAAATGTTCTTACTTTTGTCTACTCAAAAATAATCAAATAAGATATGAAGCATCTAAAGTAACTAACAATTCTTAGGAAGGACCAACAATTTTCTTTAAACCTTTAACATCATAATCCACAAGGCTGAACACGACTTCTCATATTGTTCTTCTGGAAGCATTGCCTGTAAATCCAATTTTGAGTTTCTTTTTCAAATACTGTCGTTTGTATGTGATGCATACCATGAACTTAGCAGCTAAATCTGTTGCTATTTTATCAGCATAAAGCACTAATTTCATATAGATCTATTATAAATATATATTATAAATTCGAGGTAAATTACATAATAATCTCTTGAAATTACACTATGATCACATCATGAATTCAGTAAATCTCATGCATATTTTCCAAAATAGTCTTTGATAATGATTTCCATTGATCTGAATAATTTGTTTAAATTGCCACAAAAGCATATGCTTATGATTCGTACATTTGAAAACACCTCAAAGTGATTAGGTAGCACAAAGACGGTTTTGTTTCATTGATATATATGCATACATATTGAACAGACTTAAAATATGAATGTACAATTACTTAAAGTACCTAGATTAAGTATTAAATGTTCGTAGCAAAATTTGAAATATATTGAAACTGAGAAAGTTAAAAAAATGGTTTACAGTTGTCAGGGTTGCAGGATTTTGACGTGGAAGCTTTTTTAAGTTCGGTACCGATACCAATATCGGCAACAAAGCAACGTGTCATCATTACCAAACGGTATATTCTTGCATGTTGTTTAACAGTTGGCGTATGTTTTGTAATAGATTTAACTACAGGCAAAGCCAGATGTTACCAGATCAGGGGCGGCAATACATAAAAAAGTGACTGGTATGGCGGCATCTGTCAGTTGAGAAAAAGAGTTAAACAACAATAGTATGTCGTGAAAGTGCGCAGTCGAGGGTTTTGAAAAGACTGAAATAATAATAGCCATCGTTCATCATTCAAAACCGATAATAAATAAAAACTCTTCAAAATATAACTTGAAGCGTGCACTTTAAATATAACGGATCAGTAGTTGATGTTTTCAATATACAAGAGAATGAGAAAATATAAAGTTTCATCTAGATCAGACGCAATAGGATAGGTTAACATGAAAAACTTGCGGAGTTTTGAAAATCGTTGTTCTTTTATAGTTAATGTTCGAAAACACAAATAACTGAAATTTATCACTAAATGGAGAGGAAGAGATTATTATGTTAAATATTCTTAGGTCTTCGAATAAAATAATTCAATTAAGATTTGATGCAAAACTAAACTGTCATGAACAATCTGTAGGGAAATGTTTACAAAAATCACGCAATTTTTTAGCAAATCCCCAATAAGAATTTGACAAAAGTTCAGTTGATGAGCTTTTCATTTCTTACATGGCTTTAGGATGTTACGTGTCAGAAATGAGTATGAAAAAGGTTCTACTTGGATATTTTCACACTAGAAAAACGAGCACCAGAGCTCGAAAAGTTCAAGCATGTTGTCAGGTTATTGAAAGAAAAAATGTCCCTTAAGTGAAATATGGGAAGAAATCCTTATATGATGACTTGTTTTTTCTTCTTCTTATTGTGTCACTTCGGATGGAAGGTTGGAAATCAACATGGTTATTTTAATTTTTTATGTTGCTTCTCTGCTATGAATTGGAGTATATATCCAATTGTTTCAGTATGTTTTCAAAAAAATATATAATTCACTGATACTAAAAAAACGTTTCGTGTCAAAATTTATTAAAAGTTTTGCCTCTGCGAAAAATATCTGATTTTTTCAACCAGTGTGCTGTTGCGTTAATTATACTTTTTATTGAGTTTTTTTCCATTTCGTAGAAAAATGGAGATACAGAGCGAGACAGCAAAATTCAATAAGGAATAAACTGATACAAGAATGACAAATCAAATTTCTAAATTTCTCAGATAAATTTTTTTGTGCTTATTTCACGAACAAAAAGTGCTATACTACTGGTGGTGGTTTATGAATTTCGCGGTAATACTTTAAACGGTAGTTAGTTTGAAGCTAATTTGAAGATATTTGACAAACTATCTTCAATTTAACGTTTTATGCGATTTTTTTCAAGTGGAAGGGAAAGTACAAGGGCAATTCTTTTTAAGGATGTGATTAAGCATGTTTCGAAACATATTTTGTTTTGTTTTTTGGGAAAAAATGTTTTTGAAAACATTACAAAGAGCTGTCTAACACCCGTTTCTGCGGAACGTTTTTTTTGGAGGGGCTCCGCGGCACACAGTTGAAGTGCACCAAAAATTAATCTGGAACAAAATATTTTTTTCGTCTCCTTAAACCATATTAGTATAGCTATAGAAATACGTAAGGGATTTTGAAAATATTTATTTTTCTTAAATTGGCGACCATTTGAAAAAAAAGTTCATTTTATTACCAAAAACGGGTACTTATTTGTACCTCAAAAAATCTATATATTAACTTATCAAAAATCAGCTACGCTTTCTATGCGAAATGTTTATTTTAAGATGTGATCTTAATTTGGAGTGAAAAAATAAAAAATTGTTTGAGTTATGCTGCGTGCCGATGTGAAAAAACGTGTTTCGAGAAAAACGCGTTTAAAGTTTTGACTTTACTTTAATGTTTCTAACAAAATCTATTAGTGTATTAGAGTAGTTAGAAAACGAATGCTAAAACATGATGCTATACCCGACGAGCAGGTGTCATATTTACCACAGGTAGTCGTTTCGGAGCAGTCGGGCGGGGTCGATATAGAGCTCGAAATTTTAATGAAAACAATTTTTGGCAGATATAAAATCGTCTCTCTCATATTTTATAGGGTTCAAAGGATTTTTTAAGCCAATAAAAATAAAATCGACTTAAGTAAGAATACCATTATGCGTCAGCTCAACTATATTTGATACATATGTTCGAACTGTCAAATTGGGTGGGTGTTTTTTATACTAGTACTATAGAAAACATGAACTGAACAAAAAAACGGGGAATTCAAATTTCAATAAATTGAATATATTCCCAAAGCTAAAATATTATGTTACATGCTTTTATAAACAATAAATACTGTAAAGCATTTTCTACCATATAAAATAAAAAAGCTCTTAAACAATCTGGATATGAAAACATTCAACGAAAAATAGAATTTATGACAGAAACCTAATCTTAAATAGTTCATAAGTTTGCCTCCAAGCAATATACGTCGGCCAGATACGCATCTAAACGCCATATTTTCCAATTTTCTAATATCATACTTTCTTATTTTCCGATTTCAGGACCACCAGGTCCACCTGGCAAACGAGGAAAACGAGGCAAAAAAGGTGATTTAGGCGACCCAGGACCACCAGTAAGTGATCAAATCTTTATATATATATGATTTCTTCTGAAGCCATTATACAAAAGCATATACCTAGTCATTCCATTTGAATGGTTCATTACACGTTCATATACATTTATCATTTCAACACAGGCCTCGCATTTGTTTTTATTTTTAGGGTCCCGAAGGGCTTCCAGGCGAGAATGCTTTACCGGTATAATTTATGAACACTATAATTTTGCATATTTTTCCAACTCGAAATCCCTCGTGTTTTGCGCATATCCCTGCTTCGTGGCTGCTATTCGGTATTCATCCACTTTGCCATTCCGTAGACATCCTGCCTAGTCCGTACGGTAGCATCCTAGACGTAGTATACGCTTTTCTACTAATGCCGAGATCAATAGCATATCAGCCCGAGATATGTTTCGTTCGCCTGTGCCTGTGTATCCTTGCACTGCTGGCGTATCTGGGCTCGGGGCGACCAAATCTCGTCCTGGCTGGGCAAGATACAGCCGAAACAGTGCAAATTTCGTGGAGATTATCTCAAATGAAGCGTAAAATTAACGAAAGATTAACACAATAAATTAATTTAGTGCCGGCACTGTGCGCTCCTTCGCTCGTCCTTGCGGTCGGCGTCGGGCCTTGGCCTTGCAGTGCGAAGACAGGCTAAACTAAGTGCTATTAATTGAGATTGAGATTGTTGCTTTAGCTGTTGAAAAGATTACTTTATTTCATTAGTTCTGGTTGTTTTTATTTTGGTTTTTCTATTGTAGGGCGCGAAGGGACAGAAAGGTGATCGTGGTATCATGGTAAGACCGACACGGGTAGTAGTTGCTGTAGATGTAGACTTTCTGCCGGGCAATTAACCCCGCTCTTAACATATCGGTGGTGACCGGCCGCAACCAGAGTTGCTTCAAGTAGTTGTAGCTAATTTGTACACATGTCTAACCGTAATGGATAAGTTTTGATGAAATGTAGTAAAGGCTAATCCGAATAACACGCTCTTAATGGTTTTGGTAATGCGAGAACATTTATCTTGGCTGTTCGCCCGGCTTTGTGGCTTCCGCTCATCTAAATGTGCGGCTGTTTGTACATATACGTAAACGAAGTGTGCAGGAGGAAGGATATGCCCACGCAAGGGAAGCTTTATGAGGAATTATGGAATTATTCGAGGATGTGAGCGAGAAACTTGGTTTTATTGTGTGTCTCTATCAAACTTTCCTGATTAATCCAATCTGGTGAAAGTTCATGAGGAAGTAAACGAGAAGCGTTTAAGGGATGTCCTATTTGATGCATCCTTGTTTCAGATAAGCGGATGTAGGATGGTTATCGAAGAAGTTTTGCTTAGCTTCTTCTATGTTTATCGTAGGAAAAGTCACATTACACACATTATCCGTTCCAAAATCGTCTTTGATAAAGTTTCCTGATATGAAAGTTGCCAGATGGTACGTCTTCAAAGAACAGGTGGATAGTTTACACGGGGCGAATATAAATGTTTAATAGTGAAGTTAAACTCAAGAGCTTTACAGAATCATAGCATCAAAAAGATGCGAACATAAAAATTATACGATGGATGTATCTTTTCCCTCATTGTATTATTCACTAGGATAGTTCATACTATCCATAGATTGAATTGTTTTCAAAGACTTATCCAATTGATTTGACTCCCAATTAAAATCTTGGACAATAATTGTACTTGCATCAATAGATACTAATGAAGAAGCTTAAATTTACATTTCACTTTAATTTTCAATCCAACTTTCGTCTTTAATAATGCAGTCCTCGTACACCAAGTTTTGTAATAAATCCAACAGGCAAACATAACTAGCTATTTCACAAAATATCTTCAGGCATTTTAATAATTAGATAGTCATTATATTTGTGGAGCAAAACAAGCAATTTGCATAGCGGTTGCCATTGAATTGAACTTAATGGCAAGTCCTGAAGGGATGCGATGGTTTCAATCGAACAATTCATATCGAAGTTTCCGATGAAATCATAATAAATATGAATCATTGCATGTTTATTTGTACAGAGCTTCATTCACTGTACAACTGATTTATTGTTCATATTTAAAGGTAGGAAAGATTGAAGGATTTTGATGTTTTTATTGATAAACTATATGAGTTTCAATTATTTTATTAAATTGTTAATGTAACCTGAAGAGAGCAGACATTTTAATTCAAATTTTAGGGGATTGAAAGCGGTTCGGTAAGGGTATTTGAAAATATTATAAGTAGGGAGGTGTTTAATCGGAAAAATGGAATTTATTCTAGTAAATTGATAGCATAACTTGTTCAAAAAAGTGTGTTTTCGAAAATAATAAATTTCAATTAGAGTAAAATGCTTCTGAAGTGGATTTAATCGAGCTCAGAAAATTGTCTGCAAAAGAAATGAGAAATATAAAATATCAGTTTTTAAAATTTATATAATTATTAGTTAGTTTTAAGAACGACATACCATCTCCCATAGTATGGACAATTATTTAACGTGTGTATGGATCCTTATAGCAATGATGCTAGCTGACAATTTAATTTCTTTTATGGTTGGTAATTAAAAGACAGCTTCCCTTATAACTTCCAACTCAATCTTCGGTGAAGCTTATAGAAAAGTTTGCGCAAATTCCCCGTAAAATTTTTTTCAGGTGACTAACACCTTTTACTACCCTCCACCTCCATATTTTTGTCCACATAACAGCCCAAATATTTACGATTAAAATCACATCCAGTAATTGTGAGATCCTATTCGTAATAAAAATGTAATTTACTACCTTTCAGTTTGTACAAAGGATACTTCGGTATTTTGTTCTGTCTCGTAAAATATTTCCGCTGACTTCAATAAATCTTTTTTGTATAATTTCACGACCCTTTTGGTATCTACGTTTTGGGCAAAGATTACCAATTTTCCAGTATTCTTTCCGGGGAAGCATTTTTCAAAAATGAATGTTTGGCAAATGCTTCACCGGACGCTGCAGCACGAACTTACTTTAACTGGATGCAGCTTTCTTGATGCACCTCAAATATTGACTCACCCTTTAATACGATATTTATTCAATCCTTTTAAACGTTTTTTTTTAGTTCATTCTGAACACTTTTCGAGTTGCTTGCCGGTCGAGAGGAGCTTCGCCTTGGTTCTTCCGACTATGTCTACTTGCTTTTGCTGCAAATTTTCTCCAGTTTTGTTTCAGATGAGATTCAAACCTTCCATGCACTGTTTGAACGACTTTCCAGCAAAGTAAACCAAAAAGGTTTTGGAAATGTAAATCCAATTTTGTGAACACGAAGTCAAAACTCTACTTTTGCGCTGAACAGTCTACAACAACACGAAATCGATTAATTTTAAAATTAAGGAGAAATTAGTTTGCATCAAAATTTTGGTGAATTCAAAAATATCAACTAGCGACATATATACTTCCTATTGGAAAATCAATTGCCAATTTTATTGTATTGTGATTTTGTTAAAAGCACCTTGTGTTGATTTGGAAATGTATAGAAAAATAATTACCTTTTTGTCCGATAGTGAATAGACTCCAAACCATGTGTTTTCCTGGCAATATATAAAAAATGAGCATAAATGTCTGGAAACTGAAATAAAGTTAGCTTGAATATACGAATATGCAATTTAAAGACAAAAAACATTCGGAGCTAAGTAGTTCTAAAACATTTCCAAAGAAAACGAGTGTGGTCGCTCTTATTGAAAAGGATGTAAATATGCATCAACGCTAAAGCAGTGGACAAGTCCTATATCATTTTAAAAATGACTGTTCTGCAATTCCCTTCCAAAATTCTTCAAAAAACAGTTCTTTATGGTTCGAATTTTTGTGTATATACGAGGGTGATCCGATAAGTACTTTGTCTACAAAAGAAAAACGATTTTTTTTTGAAAAAGTGGCGATATATTTTTCAATATAGTTTCCTTTTAGTTCGATAAACTTGACCCAGCGATGCTCCAACTTCTTTAACCCGTCTCAAAAATACGTTTTCTCGAGGTCTGCAATGTAGCTTTTCGTGGCGGCGATGACCTTCTCATTCGACCCATTTCGGGGCACCTGGGCGTGGCTAATCAAAAACTGACGTGCGACCACGTTGAAACTCGTTAAACCAATTTTTGACGGTCGCCATGGAAGAAGAAGAGTCACCGTACACAGCATCCAAGCGCTCTTTGATTTTACTGCGCGATTTCCTTTCCAAAAACAAGAATCGATCTCACCGACCGATATTGCTCTTTCTCCATGTTTCTAAAATCCGTGGACACGCACGCTTCCACACGCGGTCAAAACAAAACTACGAGTCCGATTCGGCTGAAATTTTTTACACTGGCCGTCTACAAAATATACTAAATTTTTCTGCGATAGTGGCACCATCGGGCGGTTAGGCTAAGTACTTATCGAACCGCCCTCGTAAGAAGACAACAAATTCAACACTATGTGGTTGGTTCGCAACTCTGCTTTCGGTGGGATGATAACCTCATCAGATGCTTAAAAAATACCAAGACTGGTTGGGACTACGACGTTATTGATTATGGTGTACATGCTCATAATCTGTTTGAAATTGTCTCAATGTTTAGGTCGCAAAATGTCTGTATTGCTCCATGAAAGAGTACTTTCCATCAAGCTTAAATAAAGCGAAATAAAACGGTAAAACGTGATAAAAAGTGTAAACATGAAGACATGAATTTCATCATAAGGACACAATTCGAGCAAGAATTACAAGAGATCTGTATTTTTTGCGTTTCACATAATACTTTCAAATATTCAAAATGCTTGCATTGAAATCCCAGACAACTTCCGTACTCATTCATGCTGGAATAGTTGTTCATTTTGTGTAAACTCTTCCTTCCTCCTGACGAAACCGTGCAAAGATTAAGTAAGACAGACAGCCATTGACCTGACTCCAGCCAAGTTAGCATTTCGTACAACTGTAGACGCGCAAAATGCTCAAGTATTTTTGTTTTCACATTTTAATTAGCTTCCTCGGAACATAAAGAGTATTTCTTCATCTCCTTATGTTCGTCCGTTGATGAAGTGTCCTTTAGCAATAAGAGTGTCTGTGATCCGGAATTGCTGCACTCAAAAGTTGACAAAGTGCCCTGCAAACTGTCGTTTCTTTTAATTCTGGACTACCTCATCGCCGGATGGGGGTTGCGCAATCCTCCCGGGAACCCCACAGAAGCCGGCATATCTACTAACCACAATGCATGCGGTTTTATTTCGATCCCCATAACAATGCATCGCTTTTAACTGTCATTAACACACGCTTCCCACATGGTCGCATTCTATCATATAAACTTTCAGGATGTATGGACTGCGTGTGTGTGTGTGTGTTTAAAATTGAAGGAAAATATTTATTTAGCCATCCACCGAAATAATGTGTACTAATGAAGCAATTCTGTGTTTGTGTTTCTGTGCAGGGTCCCATCGGACTGGACGGGCCAAAAGGCGAGGCCGTAAGTATTTTACCACTCCATAAAACCGTTGAAATGTATCTATAGATACGTACGAGCAGACCAACGCCGTACGATAGTGTTTGCTCCGCTCTAATTGATTTTAAGTAGCCTGTGGCCAGTGAATGAAATCCGTACCTAATTGCAGGGCAAACCCGGTGACAAGGGTCAGAAAGGTGACGTAGGACATCCCGGAATCGATGTGTTCCAGACAGTAAAGGTAATTTCGGTGTTTGGTGTTTTGTGACCATAACATTTTCAAATTATTTTCAAGTACCCTTTTAATTTGATTTCTCCTTTCATACCCGATTCCCGCCCCTTCCTCCTTCTTCCTAAATACTCATATCGTGCTACTTTAATGGATTTTATCACAGTCGGGTCGTCCTTTCATTATTTCCGTCTCCCTAACATTTTATTTTCGAGTTTTCCCTGGTCCTTTTGCATTCAGCGTTACTTGATGCCTTTAATTGTGCCCGTCGTATTTGAAATTGGAAAAATTGAAAATGGCATTAAATTGAAATCCTTTTGAAAATTTTCGGATTTTTTCTTCTATTTTCCTCGTCCGTTCGTTGCTGTGATTTTACGGAAGGGATTAAAGAGATCTGTGACTACGCTACGTGGCGGTACGCTAGGATATGCAGAGATAGTAGCTGTAAAGGTATGAGGACACTTGATTCGGATTTGAGAGAAACGTATTGATTTGGTATTTGGTCAAAATTGAAGCTGGTAGTTAGTTGGCTTTTTGGTATTTTTATTTAGCGTAAATGGCTCAATTAATAACAAGGACTTAACGTATTGTAGTTTTGTTGGTGTTATTGTATATTTGATTAGATTGTTTTGTTCGTTTCTATGTCGTATATTTGTTGTAGTCGTGCTAGAAAAATCACTGTAAGGATATTGTAACCTCATCGGATGAGATTTTCTTCAAAAATAGGTAAGATAAAAATGTCACAAGCAGAAGTGACCTTAAACTTGAAAACAACCTTGTTTTTATTTTGAGTTTTAAAAACTTCGATAACAGGGAGGGAATAAACAAGATTGGCCAACAAGATTTCCTCCAAAGGAGACACTGAGAAGCAAACAAAACTTATCTAAATATTGAAGCCGACTTTTAGATGTTCAATTATTTTTGGTAATTTTTTAAAGCAATATGGAAATTTTAGATGAAAAATTTAAAGTGAATAGTAGTTAAATTCGCAATAATTCCATTGCTTATTTTTGTTGATAAAAATAATCATGTATCCCTATTTAGTTTTTATAGGCGTTTTCCATGTTGACGTTTTCTTTAAAAAATAATGTTATTTTGCCAAATTTTTGATACTGAGTTGCATAATTTTCTTGGTACTTGGTAATTAAAATTCATTTAGAAACGGATTGGCCTAAATTATTGGAAAGTGAGATTTAGGTTACTTCTCTGGATTTAAAAATGAATTTGATTTTTTAAGTAAAAAAAAATTCTCAACATAAAAAAAACTAGCAAAACAAAATTTGAGCTTCGTCACTTTACGAGGATAAAGTGCTTCACGAGGTTTAACCATCGTTTGATTATTAGAAACAAACGCCCGAACAAACTGACTTTCGGCGTCTCCGTATCCTTTCACGGGAGCAATTACATTAACTGGGCTCGCCAGACATTGATCACACTGCCTGGTCTCACCCGATCACGGCAAAATACGTGCGATATTGCATTCTATGCGCGGTGAGGCTCTCCATCTGTAGTAGATCTTTTAGCAGCAGTTCCTCGGTTGAGAGTTCATTAAGAGGACTGATTACATATTTATTAATTTTAGTTCAATGGCTGACGCGACAAGATTTTTAGTAGGCCATCCTTATAATACAATTTTGCAGTTTATTGTCGATCGAATAGCTCGATATATGTTTTCCTTAAGTGCATCAATTGTTTGTTTGGATTAACTAAGGTTCTTACATTTTTTCCATAAAAATAGTCGAATGACTTTCAATCTCACGCAAAAATCTGAGGGAGTTTCATTTCAATCAATAACTCTTTTCAACTTTCTTACACAGTTTCTGGACTACAGCAATCATTTTGAAAACAAATTTTTCCAGAATCTATCTGCCTAAAATGGTTTATTTATTGCAATGAACGTTTGACACTATAATCTCTTTCAATATGTTCAGTGTGTTACTATTGCAAATGTTGAATTAACATGCACTTCAAAAGAAACAAACAAACGCCAAACTCTATATTAAAATTCATGCGGCGAAATAGTAATCGATAATAGATATGTAGCGTCCAATCTATAAAAACGCCAAATGTGTCACTGTTGTCAATTTCCAAATAATATGCACTTGAATTATCAACAAATAGTCTAGCGTACATATAAATGGAAACATGTATTTTTGTGAATTTGATATTGGAAATCGGATTTGTTTTTGTCGTTTAGCTTCCGCTTTTGCTTCCACTTCTTATATGTTTATCCAAGTTTATTTTTGTTTAAATACATTTCAAGGAACACTTAGTTTAGTTATGTATCAGAGGAAAACATCAAAAATATTCGTCAAATGAATTAAGCTCATATGAAAAATATAATTAGGGGCTTGATTTACTCTGTAGGGAGATGATACGAAATAGATCTTTTCTAATTCATAGAATTTCAATTTATGAAAGTTCATTAGTTTTTGCTAGAAGTCGGACGACAGACACAGAAGAAGGGATGAATAGTGTAACATAAACTCTCAACTCTATCTTCAATTTTAACAGTCTCTGAAATATGTTTTGGAACCAATTTTAAGATTATATTGTCCCATCCGATGATTAAGGAAAAGGAAGTGATAAATAAAATAAATTTTCTCACATTGTGATTATATCGTTAGGAAGCAGTTGTCATCTCTCCTCACGTGGATTTCTATTTGCAAATAAACAGACATTTATATTTTTAATGGGACACCAGGAAAGTAGGGTCGATTTGAATTTGTTAGTTTATTTCTGCACGGAAGGAAGAAATATTGATTTTTTTTCACTTTTGAAGTTCCTGAAGAAGATGAATATGTTATCAAATTATCTGTATTTAAAAATAATCCTTTTTTGTGCACGCTCTTTTTTATTGATTCCTTTGTTGTAGATTTATGAAAATTAATTTTCTTAAATAACATTTCTAGAGTAGATTATATTTTTATTTTGTATTTTTATGGTTGTTGGAATTTAAAGGGGTTACAAGATGCCGGGGTTAACGTATCAGCTGCTACTGTTATTCAACTA
Organism: Oxycera nigricornis; assembly: GCA_963942545.1. Lineage (NCBI taxonomy): Eukaryota > Metazoa > Arthropoda > Insecta > Diptera > Stratiomyidae > Oxycera > Oxycera nigricornis. The sequence continues at coordinate 111,815,501 of OZ012660.1, read as the reverse complement.
AAGGTAAGAGCTATTCTTGCTTAGGTTTTGGTTATTTATTAAACAGCATGCACTGATTATCGTAAAAATAGAACCTTATGATTGTTGTTGTTCTGTTTATTGATATGTTAGGGATCGTGTTGAATGCTTGTACGTAATCTGATTTAGTTTTTTTGATGATAATCCAGGGGGAACCTGGCGAGCCAGGCCCACCGGGTCCAGCAGGGCCAACCGGCGAGGTAGGGGCGCCAGGGAAAGATGGCGAACAAGGACCACCTGGAGAAACTGGCCCACCGGGAACGCAGGGACCACCTGGTGACGTTGGATTAGTCGGCCCGCCTGGGAAAACAGGAGAACCTGGATTGAAGGTATGTATGCAAAAAGTAATGGGTTTATTAATTTCAGCATGGTGCTTCGAGATCTCTTCAAGTAATTCATTGCCTCTAAAAACGAACTGCAGCGAAGAAAATACCCAAAATCAGATACCAAAGTGGTATTTTCTTCCTCATTACCGGCAAATCAAATGGGGTGGGGCTCGTTTCAAGATACGTGACATATGGCAAATACCTCGTAATTTTTCATTACAATCTCAAATGGCCTTCCATCATGGTCTTATCGTACCAAGTAGCCCTTCCCAATCACACACAATTCATTGAACATGAAGCTCTAAACCGTTTATTCGCTGCATGCTTACTATGTTCCTGTCCCTCCCGTCCCTCGAATCTTACTCAATTGTAATAAGTGGCCATTGTGTGTGAACCCTTCGGTCTTCGAACCCAACAACCATCTAAGAAGCGGTCCAACAAAACATTCCTACTTGAAAAAAGAAACGAGTACCTAACACGCCGCTATTGTCTGAAGTACGATAAGTTGATTCCTCCAAAAAATTATGGCCAAATCTCCTGGGACGGCATGGGATTGCTGGATGGGATGGGATGCAGCATAAACCATTCCATTCGGAGACATCATATCTGAGTCGAGGTCGAAGTATCTATTGTTGTCCCTTGACAGTGCACTATTAAAGATAAGCAAAGCAAGTATAAAAGTGAATGGGAATATGCCGGGGGAAGCAGATAAGAGCGGTGAGGAGAGAAGAGGACAGATACGACGAGGAATCACCATCAACAATCAAACAAACATTAATCTCACTTTTAATGCTCGTTTTCGTGTTTGTTTATTTAACAGGGTGACAAGGGAGATAAGGGCGACAGGGGGCTAACCACGACAATTAAGGGTGACGAATTTCCCACCGGTATCATTGAAGGACCACCAGGACCTCCTGGACCACCTGGTAATTTATGTTGTGTGTTTTTTTTGCTTTCGGTAATGAATTTCGCAAATAAATTTTTCAAAGGTATTTAAGATTTGGAACCATAGATATGATTCGAGTTTATAGCCTTTTTTTAATTTATAATTTAACGATTGCACAGTGAAGGAAAATTTAACGGAAAATATATGTTTAATGGAAGAATGTAAGGATTTATTCTAGAGAGCTGGTAATGGGCTTGATTGTTGGGTAAAATCAACGAGTTGTGTAGTCAAATGATTGCAGAAATGACGTCAACCGTGCATTTTAGGTAGGCGGGCAGTTTTTTTGGTAATGTGAGGTGGGTGTCATTGAGTTTTTCCTTTTAACGCGACTCAATTCACTACCACCTTCTCTCCTGTTTTGCCTTCTGCAAAATAAGACGAAAAAATATTTCGATTTCATCTGGGAATATCATTACAACATTTTATGAGCAAAAATAATGGAAGAAACGGCTTTTATATGTTTTGAGCTAAATAACTTTCTCAATTTAAACATGCTTCAATTTTTTGTAGGTAGAATATTTATTAAAAAAATGTGTTGGAAGTGACTTAAGAAAAACAAAAAAATATACTACACATTTTTGCACAGAAAATCGTGCCCAAACATTTGTTGCTTTATTTAAATTCCCGTTTTTCTTATCAAATCAAAAAATCAACTAAAATTATAAATTGGCTGATCACACTTGATTCAAACAAAATTTACAAGTCCTTACTCTATTTTGAATTGTAACAAACGACATCATAAACGATTTTTGATAAAATTATTTGAAATGATCAAACACGTCCAGCGTATCGAATAATTAGGTTCAGGGAAGAAATTTTTTCTTGTGTTTATTGTGTTATTAATTATTGGTTTTTGAGGAACTGAGAAATATTTTTAAATAATGTTTTTCATCTTTAAATATTTTTCAATTTTGCGGTTGTATCCAACGTTCAAATGGAAATGCCCCTCAGAACATCATCAAAAATGAATGGATATGAAAAAACTCTAAAAGATTCTTGCACCATAAAATAACAGTTGTAGTCCCTTAGGTTAAATTTGTTTTTTGTTTTTTTTTCTCCACAAAAATATGGCTTTTTATTTTATTTTACATTTTTCATGTAAAATTTTACACTGTAATTGTTTGTAAAAGTTAAAATAAACAAAATGCTCGAACAGAAGTGCTGGGCCAGTACTCCTGCCAGTGTTGGGCCAGTACTGTCAGACCAAAGCTATCATTCAGTGTTTAAATGTTACTGGGCCAACACTGGCTAATATTACTCGCCCAGTGCTGCAAGACGCTCAGCCGGTACTGGCCCAGTGCGTTTAAAATTCACGGCACGCGGTCAGGTTATAATCGTTGTAACTTCTTTAAAACGTTACATTTATAAATGATTTGTTTTTTAACACATTGACCGCCTTGTCAGTCACGGGTGACTGACACTGGGATACTCCAATGGGGCTATGTCAGTCACCAGTGACTGACACTGAGTACATACTTTAACTTTGCCATTCAGTGCTGTCTGTAACGAGTTCTGTGTTAAACGTTACTGGGATTGCCTGACGCGGCAAATATAACTTAAACACAAAAATGTTTTTTTTACACTTTATGAAAAAACTCGTTGGCGACGAATGTGTTAAAGTATTCTTAAAAGCATTCAAAAGAACAATCATTGAAAAAACGATGGTTGGAAAGTTCTGGGCGCATTTGACTCCTTGAAGTAAGTGAAAACTAAGAAATTGTGGTATTTAAAACATTTTTTGGCGTTGTTTCGGATTATAATTATTTTATTATGGATACTACGTGGAAGTTGCTTAATTAAAATTAAACTCTATACAAGTTTTCCATAATAAACTTTTTTGTGAGAGTCACGGTTTTCGAGATATGGAAACTTCTCAATTTCTTCTTCTTTTCAAGATGATGCCCAAACGGAAGGGTCTGCGACCCTAGAAACTTGAACTTAAGCTCACAATTTCATCCTTTACACACTACAGCAGAAATCTGTCTGCCAACCCTAAAATCCACGGTGTAACTACCACTTGACTGGACTATTAGTCAAATGAATCAATGCGTACTAACTAGAACCTTCGTAATAAGTGTGTTTTCAAAAAATGAGGCTTAGCAATTATCAAAACTTCAAGTCTCGAAAACTTACAGCCTTTCCAAGAAAGTTGGTGATTGCTGGCTTGCTAGCCTTTGAGACTTACGGTCTTGAAGATTGCAAATTAATATTGTTATTTTTCAAAAACACATGCTTTGCCAACACTCTAATTGCTCTTCTATTTGATTATATTCCAGGACCACAAGGACCATCAGGCGAAAAAGGCGATATTGGCCCAATAGGTCCGCCAGGACCTCAAGGCGAGAAGGGACCGCGTGGTAAACGAGGCAAACGGGTATAGCTTAGAATCTTTCTTATCTTATCATTCTAGCACTTTGTACAATTACTCATATGCTCACTCACATGCACCACTTGCATGCTTGCATGAACAGTTACATTGATTTGATTGCATTGCATTCATATTGAAATGTTGACAACTCTACTATGCCTATTAATTATCTTAAAATGGGGTATTTTATTGTAAAAACTTGTTGGACAGGAAGAAAACAATATGTCAAGGCACTTTTGTGTAGGACAATTAGAGCATGAACCTTCCACACATTTCCAATGCCACCCCAAAACGCGTATGTGTATGCTTGCTTGCAAATTAATTTAAGCCGTTGCCTTAGCAAAAAAAGGTGATTATCTGTCTTTGCTAATCTAATAAGCTCTAGTTGTGTCACCGCCACCCGCCGGGGGTGATAAAGTTAATCTAGCGGAAGGAACGCTAACGATTGCTACACGGCTGGGTTATTTGGGGCTAACAGCCAACATATCGCCACACACTTGGGTCATTTAACTTGGAACCCTTCCTTCGTGGTAGCTTGGCCCCGAGGAAGTTGCACCAAGTTTTGCAACATGTGCAGATAGACACGATACGAAGGTAAGTACGCCTCTACAGACTTTGGAGAACTTGTTATCCTGCGAAGACTCACTTGCAATTCAAAATGTATGGTTTTATGGCATCACGGAGGATCCTAGTCCATTTGCGAGTAAACAAGGCTGAGTAGTTCGCAACAAGAGGAACTATGGCTGCGTAGGAAGCATTAAAGAACTTTGAGCACACTCGCCTGATGCCACACGTGCTTAGTTTTAGGATTACTCTGGCGAGATACAAAGCCAAAGGATGAAAATTCGTTGGAGTAATCCACTAACCCAAGTAGTGCAGCTTATGGTGTTTTGTTGCTTTTTTGCTTTTGCTTTTGCTTTTTTATTTTTTTATTTTCTTTTGTTGCAAACACTATTATGCGCGTCCTGCAGCCGCTAGCAAATTAATCCCGCTCCTTATAGCGAAGTGGTGATTGTTAATGGTGTCCTAAATGTGTTTGCTTGTAAGTCTAGAAAAAAGTCGTTGCGTAGTAGCTTTTTTTACACGGTTTGCACAACACAATAACTGAATAACTGTGCTGTAGCAGCAACACTTAACACGCTTTTGTGTAAGTATCACTTTAGAGTTTCGTTTCGTTTCTCATTAGTTTTGCTCACTTGTGCACACTGTACACTTCCTTAACGCTAATGGGATTTGTGACCTAATTAACATTTTATGTGCCTACACTGCAATATATTTGAAACTTAAAATGCGAGCGGGTCGTTGAAGGGGAGCGGCGGGGCGCAACTTGAATGTGTAATTAAAACGTGTCTAGACTGTATAGAAGGCTATATGAGAAAACGTGAAAATTTCGGAATTCCTAAGGTACAAATTAAAACTGGAAATTTCGGCGTTTAGTCGAAAGTAAATGAACCATTTGAAGGCAGCAACGCGTGGGAGCCGAAATTAAGATGGGCAAATCGGGCGTAATTGTTGGCAGGAGTGCGGAGCTTCCACCCAGCTTATTTGACTTTGATTAGAATACCAAGCACGATACTTGCCCTTGTCCCGGCGACGGTGCCATCTTCGTCAGCGTCTTGTGTTTTGCGACGAAAGGTCGAAGTCTAAATGGGAATTTCGTAGCTTCCATTGATCACAGTAGATGCGGTACTACATCCTGCTTCGCTCGAATTCCAACTAACTCTTTAATTATTCCAATTTAGTGGAGGTTCTTTTGAAAGTGACTTTGTTTAATCTTTCAACTTGCACGGAAAGTAAATATGTTGTAGGAAGCTGTTGTGACTAGCTGCGGTTGTGATCCCGCAACCTAGATGGTTGTATTATTTAGAAAGGAGGAAATTTCCAAGTCGAAAGTGTGCTATCCAATGTTTGCGATGCGGTATTTATAACCAATTTAAACTGTTTGAAGAAAGTGAGGATGGTTTATAAGGTTTTAATCAACTGTAATGAAAATCGATATTTTCATCGTCAAAACCATATTGTGGAGAGATTCTTTGAAAGCATCGTGAAAGTCGATATTCTGGTGCTGAACATAATCTGCTAAATGATGTGTTTTTGATCCCAATCGCAATTGAGCTAACTTCCTGGAAAAAAGGGATGAAATTGGCTGAGCTTGGTAAAGGTTACGATTATGATCCCAACCACCGAAGGGAGTAGAGGGGATGAAAAGAGGGGGGCTCCCCTACTACTATGGCATAAAAAGTTCACTGCGGTCACGGTCCCATAAGAAGTTACGGGGGTACCACCCCCTAAAAATGGTTATTTTTCCTATTTCTAGAGATCATATGGATCTGGGAAGTGATTTTTAGACATGTTTTGAAGTCGAAAAAAATTAGAAAAATCCCAAAAAAAATTATAAAAAATAAAAAAAATATAATATGCAAAATAGACAAAAAATTATGAATTACATTTATGGTAAAAATGACATTCATCAACTGTTTTATATTGTTTTAATGTTTATTTTGTATTTTTTATTTATATTTTATTTGTTTTATTTTTTAACTTTTTTTTCAATTTTTTTAAAATTTTTTTCAACTTCGAAACAAGTCTGAAAATTACTCTCCAGATCTATTTTACAGTTTCATATGATCTTTGGAAATAGGCAGAGTAACCATTTTTTTAGTGGAGAACCCCCATACCTTCTCATGGGGCTGTGACCATCGCAAACTTTTTACGCTATGGAAGTAGGGGAATCTGTTGATCCCCTCTACTCTCACTCCCTTCGGGAATTGGGGCCATAATCTTAGTCTTTATCCTGAAATCTGATGAATCGTTGATTCTGTTCTCCTATTGAAACCGATTGCATTTCATTTAAAGAATAGTGATTATCAGTCTTGAGTCCAAAAGGTCAACATATACGGCAGCAATAAATGAACAGTAGCCATTTAATACTCATAATTATGTCTAGCATCAAGGTTATTAAATATTCAATTTTCATTGAATATTACATCCAAGTAAGAACTGAATTAACTTATTAATCATCATAGAATGAATCAATTCAACTTAATCGAATGAATCAATTCTCTTTCATTGAATAAATTAATTGAGCTTCATTGAATGATGTCGAATGGTTTGCGTATTCGATATTTCGCATCACTTCCCCTGGGCCCACAAATACAAATGACGATGTACGTGGAGCTGGTGTGGAAGCCAGATTCATAGATATTCGTGGTTTCCCACGGATTTGTAAAAAAACGACTACATTTGGCTGCTGAGAGGACGCACACGGATTTTTGCAGAAAAAGTTGTGGAATAATTTGTATAACAATAATATCCCAAAAAAGTCGGGAACATTAATGAATAAATTGAAATGTTTAAAAATTATAGAAAAAATCGATTTTTTCCTATTTTTCTCCCTTTTAACTTTAAAACGATTCATTTTAGAGCAAATTCGTTATGAAATAATATAAGATATATTAATATAATATAATAACTTGAATAATTTAATTTTCTATAAGATATAATTGGTTAAAAATTTAAAAAAAATACCCTTGCCGCAAAATAGCAATAAATATAAAAAAGGGAGCAATTTATTATTTAATTTTTTTGTCAGTAACTATGCACTTAGGACCTTCATAATTCGCTGAAAACAGTGCTGGGCAGCTGCGGATTCTGTCGGTGGAAGCATGGTTAAACCAGATTGAATACACAACCGCCCAGCTCTGTTTTAGAGTTTATTACCAAGTTCAGCAAACATTCCTGACGCGGGCCTAAGAATCCAATTTTCATTTTATAAAAAAAAAACTTCTGTATGAATTGAATTTTTTAAAATAAATTTAGATTGCAAAATTATTATGCAAAACCTACTGGATTGAATTTGATCAAAATTTGTGTGCTGTTTTATTATATTATAAAGATTTTCTAGACAAATTATGAAGGTCCTAATTATATTCTAAATGATAAAAAAATTAAATAAAAACGATTTTTTCCTTTTATTTAATATTTATTACTATTTTGCAGCAAGGGTAATTTTTTTAAAATTATTGTTATACAAGATATTCCACAACATTTCCTGCAAAAATCGGTGTGCGTCCTCTCAACAGCCAACTGAAAACAGATCCACACTGGTTCATTATATAATGACAGACTGTTTCTATTTCGTTCTGGAGACAAACGATACTGTAATAAATGTTTTCAAATATTTTTGATTTTGAAAATGATAATTTTTCGTCATTTATTGAACAATCTTGCGATACACTCCTATTTTCTGGTAGTTTGTCCATGGTATATGTTTCTGTGCGAAATGTTTTCTGAGGACATCTTTCAGCTATATTGTACCCTTTCTTTTGAGATCCTTTTTGGAAGGATCTTATCGCAAGTTGTCCAAAAAAAACACAGTTTCTTCCTGGGGGAGCCATTTGCTACCGTGGTTTTTCTGTTTTCAGTATCTTTCGCATGATTTTTCGCAAAGAATTCGAACAAAGATCGAATTTAGGGTCCTCCTGTATTGCAGATGACGTTCTAGGAATATGATCATAAGCCGCTACTTTCGTTTCTGCGTCGCATGGCGTGTATCACCTACAATATAAATAATCAGATTCGTTCTATTGGGGTTCGTTCATCTACTACATTCTCATTCAATCTGTCCTAAAATGTTTGAGGATCATAAATTGATATTTGCATCAAGAGGTCAAACCTTGATTAATCACAAAGAAAATTCTCAATTAATTTGATCCTTTCTCGGTTTGAAAGTTAAAAACTGCTTAGGATAAAAGACAATAATCCGACAAGACGTTTGTTTGGCTTTTAAAGAAAATCACGTGAATCTGAGCTCTTTAAATATAAATTCAACAGATAGCAGTTTTTTTCAATATATTATATTGAACTCAAACTAATATTTACGAGTATGATATTAATTTGAATTCAAATTAATAAAAAATATGAGGTTTCTCAAATAAATTTAACCTGCTATTGTATTATTAAGAAGATTGTCTCTTAAGGACTAGATTTTTTTTGCTAAGCTTCATCAAATTATAATGAAACGCGTCCATGAAGCTATTAATAGATTTCCAATTAGTCTATATTCCTGCCAGGGATCTAAAATCTATAAGATGGCATCTTCAATCATTTTGATCCTTTTCTATGTTCGTCACGACAGTCAAGTTTTCAGTAATCCTTTTCAATTATAAATTTCTTTGTTGGGAAATAAACCCATTTCAAGTCAATCGCTTCTGACGCACTTGCCGTGTTCCTTTTGTGTGTAAATATTATATGTTCGGCATAGTTGAGTGGTTTTCGTAATTGAGATTTTCAGTCTTCAGATTAAAGAAAGCAAACTTTTTATGGTTAGTCGTACGTGGCTTGGTAAAAAAAAATATTGTTTCGTGGAACTACAGCCTATATCGCATATGATAGCTTCCGCCAGTTTGTCAACCTGAAGAATGTTTTGGTGCCCGCTTCGACAGCGTCCTTGAATCGCTTTCTCAATTTCCACAACGCTATGTTGTCCCATTTATTTTCTTTGAATATCCTTTTGGATACTCGGTCGTTGTACATGCCCTATAGTCGATGAAGCATCATTACATCAAGCTGATCTTTGTCGTACTGGATTCATCATCCATCCTCATCTTATATCGCACCAAGTATTCTGAGCAGGACTTTCCTTTCAAAGATGATTTAGTATTTGTTGAGATATTTTGCCTAAATTTAATCAGATACTCTGACTTAAATGTGCTTATGAATGCATAATGACTTAATTTGCTATAAAATTCATAGCGAAAAAAGTCCTGTGCACACTAGTCAAGGTCATTAGCTGACAATGTTTACACATTCTTAAAACCACTAATAAACCGCATATGCCTAAGAACTTCTATTACCCGGACATCGAAACAGGTCACAAATCCCAGATAGAAAAGGAATGTCCTCCGACTAACTAGCATGCTTGTGGAAATTCTCTCATGTCCTCCTACATATTTTCCCATGCATGTAGATATTCGGTCAAGGAAAGGACGAAGAATATGACGAGCCAGGCGTGACGTTATTGCGTGGCCCCCCCGGTCCACCTGGTACTCCCGGAACTTCTGGCCGCGACGGCAAGGATGGCAAGGACGGAGTTAAAGGGGAGCCAGGCGAACCTGGACAACCGGGCTCGCTTGGACCACGCGGATTGGACGGACTGCCCGGCGAGCCGGGAATCGAAGGACCACCGGGATTGCCTGGCTATCAAGGACCACCCGGCGAAAAGGGAGATCGCGGTGATATCGGACCGCCTGGTTTAATGGTAAATATAATATGTCCTCAATACATACATCCCTTTTCGATTTACAATACTATCACACAAAATCCTTTTCACATCTCCACTTGTTGAAAATTTATATTCAATTGAAAAACTTTATGAAATTTTTTTTGCACAGGGCCCACCTGGTTTGCCAGGACCACCAGGCTATCCAGGACCAAAGGGTGATAAGGGCGAACGCGGCGATTCGGTGAGTAGACGTTGAAAAAACTTTGCGTCATCTATTATTTAATGTTGGATCTACTAGAAGTACCGGAAAATGCGACGAAGACAAGATGAAGGGATGGCCGATGCGCCACATTCCATGCCAGTCGAGTATGTAAGTGTTGACTTTTATGTGGATTTTTCGGTTCATTCTGGCTACGTTTTAACTTTTATTTGACTTCCCGACGGTCACAACAGATAATTGGTTTTGTCTTCAAAGTTTCTCAAAGTTAGGTTTTAGTTTTAAAACGTTTGAATTGATAAAAAAAAGAACCGATGACTCTAAACTATCAAAATTCAAGTCGCATGTAACACAAGTTCAGCAAGGTTCAATGCATAACATATTCTAGTTTAGAGTAGTTGGTGAAATGGAACGGGAATACCAAGTGTATTGGTACATCGTCGCTTGTTATGTTGATGATGTCTTCTCGTGGTAAATTGTGTGTAAGGCGAATGTTGATGACGTTGTTTTCGAAAGCAAGAAAATTGACCAACTTCGAATGTTGTTGAAAATATTTTTAAATTTACGGCGAAAACAGATCAAATAAATCTTACTACGAAACTTTTGCAAAACAATTGTTACGAACCATTTTTCTGAAAAATATTTACATCGAAAATCTTCATATGATAAAACCTTTAAACTGCAAAACATATTTGACTATAAATGTTTCGAAATAAAATTTGGCTGCGTTAGGGTCGACATTTCCCTCAGGACCCTCGAAGTTTTTGAAAGTCTTCTGAACTTTGAAGTCTCAAATTCTTCCAGGACTTCTAGTCTGGGGATCATTTAGTGTCATACGAATGAATTCAATCGGCTTCTTCAAGACTAAGGAGATGGTAATTTCTGTAAGGCTGACGTAGTTTAGTAGAGATGCAGTCATGATTATTTTTCACTAGCCTTTGACATTCTTAAGCTTTATTTGATTTCAATCACCTTTAAAATGCTCGAATATTTTGAAGTAAAAATAAATCCAAAAATATATAATTAAAATCATAAGTGAACTCAAGACTCAAGGATTTACTGTATTTGGTCCACTGTCTTTTTCGTGCGCGAACCGTCATTATTTTTCAACGCAATTGTAAAAGGGAATTTTACATTTGTTCTTCTTGATTTTGATGCACTCACGAAAAAGCCGAATGTGAATACGCAAAAATTAACTTCTATGGCGGTTGTACGTTTTCCCGGAACACATGGCTCATGTGGGATCATCTGGATCAGACACGAATGTTGCTGTTTGAGCCTATTTTCCAATGCTGTGCGAGTCCTCATAATGTGCGCCGCTAGGTCCTCCACTTTCACGCTCACGCTCACTATATGCTGTGAATTAGAAGGGGAAGATCTGCGAGGAGAGTTTCGCGATGGTTAGTTGTTCTCTCATTATTTATTTCGTTTGTGGCATTAGAAAATAGTTATTGATATCGTTATAAAAAACATATCAGAAAAACTTATTCGCAAAAATCAAACTATCATGAATCGTTTATAATTTTGAAATCAATTAGGTGTGTTTTCTACCACTGTGAGTCCAGATCTTACTATGAATTCAATTTTAATTCTAAAAATACTTTAGTGTCTAAGACTTTTCAATACTGTGGTCTTATGTAATTAATGTACAGTCTTGCGTCCAAAAACTGACTGACTTCTTTTTTATAAACAGTGTCGCCACCCAGTGGAATCTTTCCGAATATATTTGACACATACAGGACTCTGGCACCACCTAGAATGCGGCAGGAGACTCCTGTTTCTGCATTTTCGAAGCTGGTAGTATGTAAATTGGTGTTTTTGACTTCCAGAGGCTTCGAAAGGCTTCCAAATCATAGTGAAATTGACAGTGTTTACGCCCGTTTTGGGCACGTGAAGATTTTATGGTAATACATTCCGCTTTTATCTTTTTGACGACAGTGGTTTTGGTATATGTGCCCCGCTTGCCAAACATGTTTGTTCGGCTTGTTCCACATCCAAGTGAAAGAATACAATCACATTTTGGTGCATTTAATCGTTTCCAGTTGAATTTATTGCACAGCTGCAATTGCTTAAAAACAAATTGGAGTATATATGTATGTTTCAAGGATAAAAAAGGGAAAAATAGAAAACAGACGAAACATAAAAAAGGACGAAAAGAAGAATCATTACGGGTTTTTTGAAGAAAAAAATTGAGCTTTCCACACGAGATTTTGGCAAGCAGTCAGAACTTTCAACCAAAAAATGACGAATTGGACGATAAAGAAAATAACGTGAGAAAGTTGTAGCAAGCAGAGTAAAAGTTCAAGTCCGTTTTATGTAGCAAACAATTAGTCTTTTATCGTTATGAAACAATATAAGACGAATAAGCAGCAAATTATTTGAACAAATTCAAAAACTCTCGGCGCCTTTGATTTAAGGGAGGAAATCACATTACGAGGTCTATTTTCACGCTTTTTTCGTGATTTTTTTTTAAAGGGAAACAAATAAAATTAATAGGTTATTTTATTTGTATTTGTATTTTGAACTGCATCTAATAACTTTTTCAAGTGATTATCATTAAAATTCGCAAAGATAAAAGCTGATTTCATGGAGGTCCACCGTTCGAGTTTCTCATTGCCTTGCATGCTGGAGTCCACAATTTTAATGTGAAAGCAATTTTTTCTTATTATTTATATGCATAATTCCTCGATAAACCAGATTTTAAATGAAAATTTGGAAAATTGGAAATTTATGACGCGTTTGAAAAAAAAATTGAAATTTTTTTCATGCTTTTCTCATAAAAAATCTTTTATTGAAGGAACAAAAATATCATTATTGCGAATTTTCAGTTTTTTTCCATTAAATTTTTAGATAAACAAACAGAGCTAAATTAAATTACGAAAAATAAGATATTTTTAGGAACCTACATACTAAATAATATTCGAAGGTTAATTTTAGGGAAATTTCAAAATAATTAAAAATATGAAAGCATTTCCTTCCATTACTTAATTTTTAATTTAAACGCACAGCTTGCTAATTCGTCAGCATTTTATTTTTTCAGAATGTAGAAGAACTAAACACAGATTATTTTATTGTTTTTAATGCATTTCTTTTGAAAATGAAATAATTTTTAACTATTTGTCTATGGTACATTTCTCTATCTTTTTTTTTCTTAAAAAAATATAGATCAGTACCTCTCAAGAAATATGAAAAGTACTATAAAACCTCTAATCGACGTTCCCGCTCTTAAATAACATCTTCAGAAGCATGATCACTTAGCTTGCTTCAGTTTTAATAACAGCAACTCAGCAACAACTTTTCCAGAAAAAGAACATGATTTTATATAGGTAAACATCAAAAAAGTTTAAAATTTCTACTTGAATGTTGTTTACTAAAAAAATCCCAAGGGAGATTCCCGGTTCAGTTATACGACTACTTTAAGATGCAAACAAAGACAATTAAGTTTGCCAAGGGAAAACGAAAAGATTAACTAGCAAAACATGTTAAGATACCTAATGTATCTTTAAATATTTTATAAGATATCTTTGAAATTTTGAAATGTTTACGGTTGTTAAATTTGTTATGTATCCAAGCTGTAAATCATTTTTGGTTGTGGAATGTGACACGGTTTTACTACTAGGTGGTGGTGGGCTTATTTAAATTGCAGCTATCGCATCGCTCGTGTTCCCTAATTTTCTCTATTTCCTTTCTAATTGTCTCATCAGTAAGTTGCCTTGAGCAAATTAAAAGTCCATCACTCAACAATTAAACCGAAAGCAAATGAAAATAATAGCAAATTAGCTATAGTCAAAACGCGCACTTCATTCTTCGCACTTTGAATAGTCACCATGAAAACGCTAATAGGTCAGCCCGTCCTGATCCTGACACTGACTCATAGTTTCGCACGTCTTATCATAATTAATCATAAATAACGAGTCAGGAGTCAACGGCAGATATATAGGCTGCGAAAACAAAATGCTGCCACCACATTTGGTGTTTACTGTTTCAGATCTTCGCATAATTAACCATCAAACGACAAGGATTACCTTAAATTCGTTCCAATTAATCTCGCTTATCGCAAGCAGTGAAATGCACGATACCACGAGCTGCGCGGAACCAAATGGGGCAGAGAATGCGACGTTGAATCGGAGTTGTGGCCCGGATGGGGTGGGAGCGGTTAGAAAAGTTGTACAAGGAGCTGAACCGAACATTCTTGAATTTAATTAGCTGAAAATGAAAGACAAGACGACCAAGTTATGCCCGGTTTAGATTGCCGAAGACAATCCGGTTTGTTTAGGTGACTATAGTAACAATATATCATTTTATCATGGAGGCACGTTCCAGCTGAACATCATTTCGGGGAATGTTCGGTTGCGTTGTTGTGCAGTATCAGTAGGGCTGGTAATTTAGTCGATTTTACGATGCGATTTTGCTGTGAAGAGCACAAATTCTGTTTTATGTAACATGTTTTTGAATTCATTTCGCCAATGGTTATCAAAGAGACGAATTCCTGTGACGTACATTCGTGGCTCACTAAATTATAAAAAAACACTTAGAAAAACTTAAAATTTTCAAAAATTAGCTGATTTTTTGGCGGGAAGCTTATTCGAATTAACCTTTTAAATTCAATCCCTACGTTTACACCTACTTAAGAGTGCTCGCGGAAACCGATACATGTTATCTTCTAGGACCCTAACTCCTCCAATACGAGAACGCATTTCTTGTTATGGGCTCATGATGCTAATGTAAGGGCACTTTCACTTTCCCACTTTCAATGAACCCTAAACGCCAGCACTGGATCGATCACCAACCTCGGGATAGTGTAGATGCGGCATTCCCTAAAGTTCATAGCAAAATACGTTAAAATTTACTATGCTTACATCGTACACGAATGAGTCGTTTGATCAACTTTTGTTTAGTGGTAACCAATGTTTTGAACAGATTTCTTTGGAAGATTGACTAAAGGAAAAGTTTCAAGCTTTATACACGGAATAGACTCATGTATCAAAACCAAGTCTTCGTCATCAAGGAACCATTTCGCAAATTTTGAGAGAAGTCGGTTCTCAAGCAACCTTTTTTCATTGGTACTGTCTCATTGTCTCTTCAATGCAAAAAGGCGACCCTTCCTGTTGATAATCGACTGCACGGTTATCTTTGTTGAATATTTTATCGGCCTTTTACCACAATTTGGAAAAAATTCTTCTCATTTTCGCCATAAAAATGTTGCTCTCTAATAGTGTTTCGAAAATGAATTCATCATAGAAAAAATCCTTCAAACATGCGTAGATGTAAATTAAAGTCAAAAAAATATATTTCTAGTTAGTTTTCATCAATGTTTGGCGGTTCACTGTTGAGAATAACAACCAACAGAATAAATGGGTCAACGTACTGAGGTGTGCTTTTAAGACTACTACATTCCCAATATAATTAAAAGCAAGTACCTTAACAATGTTCAATAGAAAAAACAATTTCGCGCCAAAATAGCTTTCATTCAAATCATCTGCTACAAAAAATGGAAAATTACAAAAATGCGAAAACATTTTGCCTTTCCCTTCTTTTTCAACCGAGCTTGCGGCTGGCTTTGGCAGAGTTGCAACGCTATTTGATCATGACATCTGGTTACTCATTTTCAAAACATAAAAAAACCACACTTCCCCACTTCATAAAAAAAACATCTGTAAACAAACCCGTACAGTCGTAGCCTTCGTTTGCATCAAAGTTATTGTATTTTTTTTGCCAGAAAAATGTAACAAAAGAGCAACAAATTGTTATGAAATTTCACTTCAAACTTGGAAAAACCACTACTGAAACTTATAAGCTATTGAAAGAAGTGTATGGCAATGAATGTTCATCGCTTGCACGTGTTTTTGAGTGGTTTAAGCGTTTTTAAGATGGCCGAGAAGACGTTGAAAATGATTCACGTCAAAAACGGATGTGAATATCGAAAAAAATGGATAATCTGATTCGGATACCTAATCGACGGTCAGCGATTAGGACTTCGTACGATTGCTTAAGCTGTCAGAATTGACAAAAAAATGCGTACGGCAAATTGTGTGCCATAAATTTAACATGCGGAAAGTATGTGCCAAAATGGCGCCCTGAAATTCTGACATTTGAACAACAAGCTCTCAAAAATACATGTAGTGTGATTTTGAATGCTATTGAAAATAGCCCAAACTTATTGGTAAGGATAATAACATGTGACGAATCGTGGTTTTTCACTTATAATCCTGAAACTAAGTGACAATTAATGCACTGGAAGAGCCCAGCTTCACCGAAAGCCAAATAAGCTCGAATGAGCAAATCAAAATGCAAAGCAATGATTGTTTTTAACTTCCCAGTATATGAGAAGTTCTTGTAATCGCCTCGAAAATCGAAATTGAAATTTTCAACTTTTCTTTACGTTTTGAGGTCTATAGAGTATATATAAAGTGTTTTTAGAAAGAAGTATGTATGTGTGTGTGTGTGTGTATGTACGTACGTACGTGCGTTCGCAGGCAGTTTTTCTACGAGCATAACTCACGTAAACAAAGTCGTATTGACTTCGTTAAGGTGTCAATCGAAGCGTCTTTGCAATCTTAAGAGCTGATTAGTTTTTGGGAAAGTTCGGTCGGGGGGGTTTGCTGTTTTCACCCCTTGAAGGTCAACCATGTTATGCACTATATCTCACGAACCAAACGTACGATTTTTTTGAACAAGGTGTCAATCGACGCGTTTTAACATTTGTCTGATTCTGTCAAATTTTCAAAAAAATTCTTGGAGCCGTTTTTTAATTTTTTTAAAAAAAGTGCAAAAAATTAGGGTTTTTTTCAAAAACACAAAATTTTTAACCTGATTTTCAAACCTAAGTCATCAATGTTTATATAATTTATATACTACAAATAGTTTTTGTGAAAAAACCAGCAAAAGTTATTTTCATGATTACGAAAAAAATTAAATAAAAAATAAAAAATCATTAAACGTTCAAGGTCATTTGCGTCATTCATTATATCTCGAGAACCAAATATAATCTTCCGATCATTAAGGTGTCAATCAACGCGTATCAACATCTTTATGATGTTTTTATATTTTAAAAAAATTGTTAAAGCGTTTTTTACGATTTATTAATTTTTTTTTAGATAAGTAGTGTTTTTTTCATATAAAATTCCATTTTTAACCTGATTTGCACATCGTAATAATAAATGTTTATAGAATTTGTAAACTTCTAGCAATTTTTATAGAGAAACCAGCAAAAACTTTTCTCCTGATTACAAAAAAAAATTAAATTAAAAATATAAAATCATTCAAAGTCACCATGTAAAAAGGGTTCATTCGAATCATTATACTTTAAATCTCTTATTCTAAAGACATTGTTGTATAGTCAATCAAAGTTTATTAATATTTGCAAAATTTGAGCAGTTTTTCAATAGTTTTCACAGCACCATGTTTAACTTTAATGAAAAAACTGCTTTGTAACCTGTCCCCCCTCCGATTGATCCGCGTGAATAATCAATCAAAACAATGCACCAAAATCCTTACGTAATCAATTGACGCTCCCGTAGATGTTACGATTAATATTAAATCATTCCAATAATTTTTATGAGAGGTACATTTTTATTATTTGAAGTAATATTATTTCCATAACTTTTATTGTGTTTAATATTTTTAATATCTATGTAGATATTACTGGGAAGTTGACCGTGTGGACCTCATGGGTCGCACCTCACGGCTTGTTTATGAAAGTCATGGGATCAAGGGCGGATACAAGGGGAGGGGTAATGGGGTGAGCCTAGGTAAACTAGTGATTTTTACGATTTTTTTGCAATATTGTCTTCTTTTATTGTGATTTTCGAGGCAATGCTGGATTTGCCCTTGCATGGGATCGTGTACTTTCTTTGGGTTCGTGACGGTTAAGCTATTAATCAGCAATACTACCTTCACGTTTTCGCTGAACTTCGTGAAAGAATAAGGAAAAAAACGATCAGAATTGTGGAAGGACAAGTCATGGATTCTCCACCAAGACAATTCCGCCTTGTCTGCCAAGAGATTTCTGGCCAAGTACAGCATTCCAGTGGTAGATCATTCGCCTTATTCGCCAGATATTGCACCGTGCGAATACTATCTGTTTCCTTAGATAAAATCTGCATTAAAAGGAGCAAGATTTGAGTTTTATAATCTTATTCCTATTTGTGGCCCACATCCTGTGGAATGTCATAAAGTAATAAAAGGAGGAAAAGGGAAAATATATGTTAGGATCCGTTTAAACTAGAGAATATAGTGTATATGCATAGTACATACGTATGTGCTTCCGTCAGAATGATATAACTGAGAGAAATAACGAGAAATAAAACTGATACGAATTTAATGGGCCACAATTATACCAACATGGTTAATAGAGTGTTCTATTTGGTTTTTGCCGTTTTAAAATTCTACGAACGACACCAAAAAACTAGGTCAGTGTGCAAAACACGCATTTTGAACATCCCGAAGGTAAACTCGAGAATCGGCTGCATAGATCCCGGTGAAATTGCGTAGACCTCAGTGGAAACCTCTGGCAGCTGCTTTACGGATAAACTAGGCAAACCTTGAAAAGGATCAGTCAAGGCAGACAATTAATCACTAGGAATTAAAATTGCTAAATAGAAAGACGTAGAAGTATACTTGGTGTTCGTTGAAGGCGATATCTTCAAAAGGCAAAAGCTCAATTTGGGTTGTTGTGCCATTGATGATGACAATGATGTTATAAGATGTGAAATTTATTTTGGTCGGGCGATTATATTTAAAGAACTCCCATATTCTTACATTTCATGATAGCAAAGTATCTTTTCACAACCCTGCCCTGTGATCTTCATGTCTATCGTATATCCATTACTAATTACAGTAATTATTCAAAGCAGTTTGACAGCCTATTTCTTTTATATTAGGTGACATCACATCTCCCATTGTACCCTTAGAGCAAGCACAACAGCATTCCTTCGACTGTTGAAGGATGTGACAATGTTAATGTGAGCAAACGAGTAGCTCGACGAATCGATGAGATTGCTCCTGCGAGACTACGACCAGAACAAGGTCGTTCTGATACCACTCTTGCCACATATCACAGGAGCAGGCAAGCAGGCAAAGGAGATTAATTAGTTGGTCTTTTGTTTTGTGACGTTGCATCTTATTTGTGGATGTCCGTCATGAATGGCGCAAAGAGCAGAGGCGACGAGCATGAATTTTTCCATTGAATTACCAACCAACCCAGATTGATTCCTTTGCGTTGTACTTTGTGGATAGTCTTGGAGTCTTGCATAACGCGCCGAGTGGCATCCGGCAAGCTTGCAGAGATTTGATATTAAGTCGATCATGATTAATTATTCATTCTGTGGAAGTTGGAATTATGGGGCGGTTGAACGTTCGCAATTAAGTCGGAAAGACGAACGATGGAGCGCTTTGACATTGTGCCTGGGCATAAATTGAATTTGATCGAAATTTTTCGGTTAGAAATCAATAATCTGAAGAGGATCAATGAATAGTTAAGTGGCTTTTCGGTCATCAGATGACTATGCTAATTGGTTTGTAGATATCCTTTTGATGGCAGAAATGATTTAAGCTAAATCTATAATTTCGTTACAAACCCATCAGAAAATGCATCATTCTCGGAAAGCTTGCGATTCCTTCCGAATCGAGACTTCTCTCGTTGAATCTACTTCTTGACTATTGGCAGGCATCCATTCTGTATCAAGCGAAGAATATTACTTTATAATGAGCTCTAATTATTCGGTGAACAAGCTTGCTATCGCAATAATCGGTAGATGTCCTTTGAAATGATCAAACATAGTCAGAATGAATCCAATCAGCACGAATTTTCGAAGCAATTTTTTTAACGTTTCATATTACATACAGATTTATGGCCCACCAGGACCACCTGGTCCAATGGGACCCCCGGGACATCCAGGTCTTCCAGGCGAATCTGGTCTGAACGGCAGAAAAGGCGATCGGGTAAGTAGCGCCTTCCACTAATACTGAACTCAAACATATTCCATCAATTGAGGATTTTCAGTCAATAAACTTTTAATAGGGCGAGAAGGGAAACAGAGGCGATCACGGCCCGATGGGATTACCGGTAAGTGGTTGATCTCGCACGAGAGCAAACATATCGTTTTTGTGCCTATAATTAAATGAATTAAGTATGTTAATTCCACTTGAAATCTCCGAACAATCCGAGCGCTCGTAGTAATTGGCACTTTCTATCTTTCCAATTCGAGGGTCCGATGGGAATGCGCGGTGACTCAGGCTCGACGGGTGCAGTAGGAAAGCCTGGACACCCGGTAAGTTCAATACACAATTTATTAGATCTACGACTGCTTTGAAATTTAGCCTGTTACGAGAAGGGTGCGTTTACGTGTCGACAATGTTTTGGGCTCGTCGGCAGACGACGACCGGCCTAAATTGCTGCAGAATAGACCAAGCCAAGCCGATATGGCGATCATAAGGCTTAAATAAATCAAATTACTGACACTTCAGCCCCTGAATTGAACTGCCAAGCCGACGAGAAGAACCTGCTCTTTAATAATCTTTATTTGATCTGATTACGGTGAGAATCGTTCGCAGTCCAAGTGCAAACACACTAGCCAACCGTTTAGAGACTGGATGGATGTTACATATAATGAGTGGTGATGCCGGCAACAGGGCGAAGCAATATTATCACTATGTAGCTAGTAGCTAGCCTGCTTCGGCTAGCTGTTCCGAGACAACACCAGGTCCGTCCACTTTCGCAGTTCTTGGACGGGAACGAGTCTATTGCACGGTGGTCAGTCAGCTTGTCAGGGACAATTAGTTGATTTCACGCTCTCTTCCACCCGGGATGACGGTCCGACCTAACAGATACAGATACTTTCTAGTCGAGTGAGTCCATGACCATCATGATAGCTCTCCACGAAGCATAGGTTGTTATAAGCTTCAGACTGCTATGAAATCTCCATGACAGAGCATAATGTGTTTGCGTTCTCCTTGGAAAAGGAACCTCAAATCTGTCATGTTGGTTTCTTGGTCAAAGTTTCTAGGACGAAATACAGTCAAACAATTTGTATCTGCTTAAAAAATACAATCAATCATCGCTTTTACCCCCGAAATTTCTTCAAATTTAATTTAATTTATGATGGCAGCTTAAGGGGTTAACCCCACTTGTAGCGCCAAAAAAATAAGTCATTTTTATGGATTTTTTTAAAGAAAACTACGAAACTTTTTTAAATGAACATTATATCTTATTACAATACATACATTAAACACCTTTGAGTGATTTTTTTTGGAAAATAGTACATGGTTGAGTTACAAATGGCCGTCAAAACAATTGTATTTTAATTTTTCCGTTTTGTGGTGACCAACATTGGGGCGAATTGAATCAACTGAAACAAAAAATGTTGACGGATTTAGTTAAACAACAGTATAAACTAGTGTTTAATCGAAGGATTTAAAAAAATATACATTTCTCACAAAAAAAGCGGATAGTCAAAGTTAATGGTTCGATTTTCACTAAAAACAACGGTCGTTTTTCGGAACCCATTTTTCTTTTAGTTTTAATAATGTACTTAGATATTAAATAAATGAAACGAAAGATTCTTTTCTGTAAACAGAGTGCTCTGATTTTCGTTTCTCAAGGCTCTCAAGAATGAAAGAATGCTGCAAAAATTTCCCTTGGGGGATTTATCCAAATGTAGAGTTGCGAGGTTGCTATCGTGTAACATTTGTGCATTTTTAAATCAGCTGATATGAAACAAGTGTCAGATTGACATGTGTACCGATCGTGCAGATTGACCACACTTATGCGCTTGTTTGTAGTCATTTGGCCAGTGTCAGCGCTAGTTATTATCTATGTTATGGGGACACCATGATGCCTCCATTTTATCGTCGTATATATGTTTTTACCTCATGCTAAACAGCGCTGTCGACATTTTAAAACAATCCTTATGAATAATTTATTAGAAGCTGATTTTGACTTTTCCGCTCTGTTTAGCAAAATCCTTCGATTGAATGTGTTCAGAAAACACAAAAACTGTATAAGTTGAAGAGGGTGCTTCCACTAAACTGAAATGCCAATTTCATGCATCTCTTCGTTAAAACGGGTCCACATATATTACAAATCGAGTTTCAACTAAGCTCATACGGTGACAATGTTACTGTTCGCTCATATTCCTGCACCTCCGAGTACCATCCTAAACATATTATACGCAACGTTCGTTCTGCAGAGCTGGATGGCTATAATTGCAGGCACGGAGCGAGTCCCCACGTCACGGAGCCCAGATATGGCTGCGTCAGGGAAAATGTTGTGTTCACAATACGGAAGGAAGAATAACATTTTAATAAGAGTCTTTTATGAACGGAAATTGTTTGTTAGAGGCCATTCCAGGCCACACA
The DNA here is from genome assembly GCA_963942545.1 of Oxycera nigricornis. Lineage (NCBI taxonomy): Eukaryota > Metazoa > Arthropoda > Insecta > Diptera > Stratiomyidae > Oxycera > Oxycera nigricornis. The sequence goes on along the minus strand of OZ012660.1, from coordinate 111,793,046 downwards.
TAGTATACCTATGGCTTTCTTCTGTTCTTGCTGGCACCGTGCTGGGAAACGCTCGGTCAAGGTACGGTACGGTGGCAACGAGGTGTCGACTGCACGGTTGTGCTACCGCTCCGCCAGTTACCAATTAAGTTGCCTACACCTTCTAAATGCTCCATACATTTTGGACGGCAATGCTGGATGGAAGCTGCGAACCAGACACTGTTAATCAGATTCTCAGCGTTTTTCCAGAATCCTGCTGTTCGGGGGGAAATCTCGCTTCGAACATCTGCAACACGAAGCAGCCAGGATAAGATTTAATTAGTAGTAGTTGCAAGGAATTCATATGTAATGAGTTGGTAATAGGATTTCCCGGGTGCAGCGTAATTGCTTCATTGTCCTTATCATAATTTATGAGTTTTCATTTTCGGGCAAACCATCGCTACAACATATGCTCTCGTAGTAATTTCTGCAAATGTTGAAACAAGACTCGTTCCAAGCTTCCTTCTGCATGAACATATAGATAGCACGAAGCAAAGACATACGTTCTACTGAATGTCCTCGTAAAGTATCTTTACGACACGACTTTCCCAACTTGTCGCCGTTATAAGAGAGGAATCATTTATCTGACCGCACTTACTATAGATGCTGACATAGTCGCTGCAAGATTCAGTTAGCAATTCACAGCATCCATTCGTAGTACCATTAGTCAACCAGAAGAATCTCGTGTGATGGATATTACTGCTTAATCAACAAGTGGCACGACAAGCGAGAAATCTAGCAGGAACGGCCACTTTAGCTTGTGGCTCTGCACAACTGCATCTCAAAACAAAATAATTATATTGATTTATGAATTCTACATCTCGGATGAATGCGTTCTACTTGAAAATTTAAATATTTTGAATAATTTAAGATGGCTTCCCGGCGATTCTGTGCATTGCAAGATAATTGAAGCAACACTTAACACATTTCCAGGTGGCAGATGACGGATTACTTAATTACCTAAAGTGAATTTTTGTCACCATTTTCAAAAAAAAATATAACCACAGTGAAATATAGAATTCTATCTTGGTTTACCCTTTAGCCCTAAGTAATGGTAGGTCTTGTTTGCAGTTAATCACTTCCAGATAAGTACGATTCAAGTGAATGTTTCGTCTCTCTTCGTGTTTTGAATTAATAGAAGTGGTCTTTATATTTATAACAAAAAAAAAACTCTTAGACGGAACACTTCGACAGAATCACCCAGTCTGTATTGTAGGGTCCTGTTCCTGGTAGCTTCAACCACGAAAATATTTTCTGCTAATCGTATAATCTATGTGATTTGTAAAAAATGTCTGATAGCCTCATAGTGCTGTTCTGGTTGACAAATCGAGAAATTTAAGGAATATCCAATATTAAAATTCGAATTCGAATTTACTGAGTATTCTTCAAGATGCTCAAAATAGATGTCTGAAAGTCGTCTTGAATAAATCGCGGCGTTTCCCAAAAAATCGCTCTCAAAACCTAGGAAAGTTTCCAGGATTGAAGATATTGTAAACCAACGCTGAATTTTCTTCAGAAAAGCCTGCCTATCATTAATAATTCCTCCTTTGCACCTTCTGAATCATACTAGCCTGCTTTCGGAAATTGTAAGATTTTTGCCCTGCCACGAAATTACATAGTTTTGGCAATATTTGAGATTTTGATCAGTATCAGGTTGAAAAATCGTATTTTTCCATGCATTTCCAAACCATCTCCAGAACGTAATTTGAACAAAGCTACGGATCAAAACAAGATAGTAATAGATGATACCGTAGATAATAGATGTTTGTTTATCTTAAGTGAGATCAAGCTTGTTTAGCTAGTAAAAGTAATATTTATTTTAAGTAACCAAATGTGAGGATTTCGATGGATTTTCTTTTCAATTTTAATTGAAATTTGCAACAAACTAAAAAAAATTCTACTCCGAATCCCTTTATAAATTATTCGAAAACACAAACGATAGTGTTTATGGAATACATTAATATGAATATCATCTAAA